>JANEYF010001909.1:1020000-1240742 GCA_029963845.1 Rhamnusium bicolor
GATGATTATATTCCATTTCTTTCTGGGATACGTAGATAGAAAAAACAAGCAAATTATTATCGATCCTAGAATAATAGCATGCAATTATTTAAAAACATACTTTGTTTTCGATTTAATAGCTACTGATACTATCTCCATCATACTTAATGATGTCATCCCACTATTCCTCAAGTTTGGTTCGTTTATATTCATGAGATATCTATTAATCCTGCTAGGTGCACGTGTAATATGTTTCTATGCCAGAATGGGTTCGATGTTAAACTACTTAAATGCAATTTGTCTTCACTTAAATTTATCAAGAGAATTACGGTTTCCAATCTTGACCACAATAAAAACGTATTTGCTTATACATCTTGTCGCTTGCTTACTATTTATCGTCCCAATAGTATACTACGTAGGTCGTCTACCCAAGGATTCGTGGTTGATTCAAGCTGGGGTCGATTCAGTAGAAAAAAGGCATTTTATGTATATTTATGCAGAGTGTGTATTAATGTGTGCTTGTTACTTTTTTGGTGTTAGTCATGGTAAGTACGATATTTCTGCGTCGGTTGACGAAATTTGTTTTAGCATGGTAACTCTGTTTGGGAGATTATATACCTTGTTTCTACTAGCAGAAGTGTTGAGAATGTTTGGCATTGCTAGCGTATCAGAAAGTCGTTACGAGCAATGTTTGACTCAACTGGAGGAGTACATGACTTCCAAAAAAATTACCTCTGCATTTAAGAAAAAGATTGTTGAAATATTACGATTACAAGTTACAGAAGCGTTATTTTAACGAAAGTGAGATCTTGTCGACTCTCTCTGAACATCTGAGAAATGAATTATTTATATTCTCTGCACGTAAACTGATACAAAACTCAAGCATATTTAAGTTACTTCCCAGATCAATGCTTGGTATCTTTGTAGCATCGATGACACAAGAGACTTACTCTCCAGGCGATGTTATCCTTTCAGTAGGAGTTATCGCTGAAGAGGTATACTTCATTTCATCTGGTACTGTGGCGGTCATAAACAGTGATGGCTTGGAATTGTGTCATCTAGAAGACGGAGTTGAATTTGGAATTACAGCTCTTTTAGCAGCCGTAAACATACAACATTATTCAGTTGTGGCTGTGGAATCAACTGAGGTGTTTCATATAAATAAGCTATTATTTTTTGAGTTTATTCAAGGTCATTCTGAAGTAATGAGTCATTTAGAAGCTACAGTGAAGAAAAGATTGGCGAAATACGAGCAAATTGAGGAAACTATTAAAAAAGGCGGATATGATTTCCTGACAGAGTTGCATCGTGGGCTTATTTTGGAGAGCCTTCTCAAAAGACCAGTCGTTGAAGAATGAGCAAGTCCATTTAGTTAGTTACTACTGGTTCATTAAATGTAATTTTTACTACACTTTTATTAAATGTAAAATATTCATTTATCGTTTTTAATTGTTTGATATTGTAGTTCGCAGTATCCCGAATTGTGCTCTCTGAGTAAAAGCATATACTTTTGTAATATTAATGAAGGGAAGATCAGTTCGAAAATGGGGTTGAACACCTCCAATCCCTAGAATTACTCTCAAGATTTTACTACCAAAATCCGAAAAGTTACATAAATTTAAATGCGTAATTTTGATGTGTTAATATGCTCCGCCATATGAAAGTTACTCACCTGAAAGATTAGCAGGAATAAAAACATCAAAATAAGAATATTGTCTGAATGTTATTTATAGCATTCTCTAAATTTTTGTTTTTCTTTCTTGGGACTTACAACCAAATGAATAATTCTCTAATCTCGATTATCTATAAAAATAGTTAGTTACCCAGTATGATATTCGAAAAATAAACTTCTGCGTCTTTAACTTTACGCCAAAGGAGCAATCGGAGGTTGTTTTTGACAACTAGAATAAGACAAAAAATAATAATAATAATAATATGATTTCCTAACGTTTCGGCAACGAAATGAGCTTCTGTTTTCAAAGTTTTGTAGCTTTATTAAAATATATGTAGCGTGGAACTTGACACATGATTATATGATATCAATATATACCTATATAGAACTGTTGATACTTAAAATTAAACACTATTAATTTTGTTCAGTTCTTTTTCATAAGTAAACACGTTGGTGATAAGTTTCATATTAACATTAGGACAGTGATTCAAACGAGTAATACTTTGACAGCCATTTGAACAAAAACAAAACCGGTAAATTGTGAGCAAAA
This sequence comes from Rhamnusium bicolor, assembly GCA_029963845.1. Taxonomy (NCBI): domain Eukaryota; kingdom Metazoa; phylum Arthropoda; class Insecta; order Coleoptera; family Cerambycidae; genus Rhamnusium; species Rhamnusium bicolor. Next base: position 1,022,202 of record JANEYF010001909.1, read on the forward strand.
TTCAAAGAAACTGTAGATAATCACGCTTAGAAGAATATGTTCATCTGGTAAGTCCTTAGACCATCAATAAATTATTAATTTACTAACTAATAAATTGTTAAATTAAATTACTAATTATTAAATTAATATTTTTTATTGATAGTCTAAGATTAAGTTTTACGAAAGAAAAAAAACTCAAGAGAATCGCGTCGAAAATTTGAAAAATATAATTAAATATTTTCTTGTGCAACTGTCTAGAAAGTTAACTGTCTTTAGTCAATTTTTTGAGTGGAAAATACATGCTTACTGGTTTAGCCCGTAAAGTCTTTACCGATCCCGTATGTCACTTTTGGTTCACAACAGTAGGGTAAGTATCTAATTAAGAATTCTAAACAACAGCGATTGACATCGCTGTCGAATTTTATATGATTTTTATTTACAAAAGATTTCAAGTTAAAAAGTTTCTTGAGAGTGGCTAAAACGGTTGCAGAAAAAAATATTGTGGCAACACTCTCGAAAGTATATTTACTGGTCTCGCCAGCTTTCAGGATTCCCTGGCGCTTACCCTAGAAACTGCCAGCTCACTTTCCGGTCTTGATACGTGAATACACTAATTTTCAGCATCGTAGCATTATTGATTTTGGAGCTAGGAACTGGACCTTGTAAATGTTAGTATGCTGTCAAACTTGACTTGATCTATGTACGGTATTACTAGAGCCCGGACGGAGGTATCGATTTCCAGTGACGGCTTCTATGCAGAAGAAAATTTAATTTCATTCTAGAATGTTAATACGTGAACTAGTTTTATCGGAAAGCGTATGACAAAAAACAAAAAAATTATATTTTTACACTAGCCAAATTTGGGGACGATGTTACACTATGTTTTTCCTTATAACTTGCGAATGGATGGAGATATTCTCTAAAGACATTTGAATGCATTGGTGAATGTAACACTAACATACACATATATTTTTAACTAGCGATCACAAAACTAAAGGTATATTACTAATATTTATTGTAAATGTTCCGGAGTTATTCTTCTGCACCTCTCATTAAAAATTTATTTATATTGTGAGAAGGACCGTTCAACGTCGACAGATGCAATTGGCGCATACTAAAAATATGTGAACTTTTTCAGAGGCCACATTTATGTCTTATGTAGAAACGTATACTTATTTGCCATTTGAAAGGTCATTTGCCACCCCGCAGACCGATGCCCCGATAAATTCAAACGCAAAAAAAAGTTTAAAAGGTCGAATAGATATTAAATATGTAAAGCATAAACTAACAAAATTAAAAAGTCCTTACAACTAGAGAAGGGCGGTAGGTACGGAGAAAGTAAGTGAAACAAAAGACACATCCACATACCGCCTGCCGACTTTGACAGCCTACTATCCTGTGCAAAATTCTCAGTCCCTTTGGACAAAAAACAACAAAGTTTTGAAAAAAATCTTTAAAAGATCGAATAGATTTTTGTTGGCTGGCCACAGACGCTTTTATTGCTACGCCACCTCTGCTGTAAAAACATTTGATTGTTTCCTTGTTAAGGGCAATTTAGCAGTAGGGGTTTCAACCCCATACCTATGGTCTTTCTGGTTCCTACATTTCTATTTATAGATAGAACACCTTCAGTCCTCTTCGAGTGAGTGAATTGCCTTTGTCAACTTTGGACATTACGGAATTCCCTAAAAAATACAAGGTAAGATATGTTGTGTCACACATGCATGCACACAATTACGCGCTGACACATGACCTACAGCCAATCCTGGTTTTGACGTCTTCAATACCTAAATTCCGAGCTCTTGTTATTACTGTCAAAAATTTACCTATATTTATGACACGTTAAACAAAACGAAAACTGCATAGATTCGGTGAAATATCTGACAGTGACGCGTTCTTCCACCAAAATGATACGGCTTTACATTCGGATGGCGCAGTTCGGTATATTTGCTTGTCTTCCGTTACTGGATGCACATCTCTAAAATTTGATACCCATATGCAGCAGATAACATCCAATGTCAGTGCGCCATTACCAGACACCGAAAAATGTCCATGTGTCCCGGATCGCATTCTCAACTGACTTGCCTGAGCTACCGTAGCAAGAACGCAGTAAGCACGTACAGTGAGATCTAGATCGTGTTTATTCACTATTCAGTTTACCTACGAACGTCGCAGTGTGTAGACAACGTGGGGATAAAAATAAATAGTATCAGATATGTCGCATTTTCGTTTGTTTGGACGTGTGAGAACGCGAAAAAATCCGTACATGTGCATTTATGTTGTCTTAATGCCATTAAGCGTATTTTAAGTACATCTCTACTGTTAACATGTAGTAAACGATTATTGCAAACTAATACACGAACACTTGAGGAAGTAGTGGTAAATGCTTTGTGTAATACTGGCGTAAGAGTGAAAATGTTTTACTCATAGGCGCCAACTGCTCAGATGCTCCGGGGCTGGAATGCCCGACCAGAACCCTGGTCTGGGGAGGAGCCAGCAAGGACGCCTGATATATTATGGTTCCGGACTTTTTCCTTTGGGGCTAGCTGAAAAGTTGAGTGTACTTGCAAAAGTCCCGAACTTTGGAAGAACTCAGAAGAAATGTCTATAATGAAATTGAAGCTATCCCAGAGGTAATGTTTTAAAGAGTCATGGCAAATTTTGTCCGACGTTTGAAGGAATGCATTGCAATGAATGTAAGTGTTTTTTTTATTCATTTATTTAACGTCGGCCAATCAACGACGCCAGGATACGAGCCACCTCTAACCTGGGAATATTGCCGAACCTTTTCTCTATCGAAGAGTAGGGATTTTTTACTTGCCTAACATCTAATAGACAAGGAATTAACTACTTCACATCACTTCCGAAGGATGGTATATCACCTACACAACCCTCACCTAAGTTTGCATAGCTTCTGCTTATACGCTAATACACAAACTGCTAAAAGATGGCACGAGGTCGCCGGGATTCACTTGAATTACCATCAAATTACTGACTGCGACTACCGTTGCTTAACTTTTGTATCGAAACACGAGTATTGTTAAGGTAGATCTACGATATGTATTTGTTTTTTATCCCCAAACTAAGAGAGCTGAACTCGGCGCAGATAGTTATAGTCATCATGACTATGAATTACCTTATTTTGCACTTAGCCTAACTCGGTTTTGATAGTCCCTTGGGTTCATCGTTTATAAGAATTATTCTTTAATATTTATTGTATTTATTGTAAGGATGCACACCTTTGCATTGGAATCATCATCCCAAAATGAGTGACACTTTCATTTTAAATAGTAATACTTCTCTAGTCCTTTTCGTTATCTATCTTGATAGGGGACTATTATTCCCAACTGAGCGATAGAATGATATTCTTATTTTAAATAGTATTACTGGTTTTTACCGAGCTCGGTAGCCCAGTGGGCTAGAGTGCTAAGTGACAAACATAGCTAGTTTATTGCCTTTCTACTCCCCGGTTCAAATTCAGGCTTCGACACTGAAAAATTCGAAATGAATGGTTTTGTGTCTGCGCTTTTTTGCTTTGTTTTTGTAAAAATTTACTATAAGTTTTATTTTATATTAATAAGTATGTCATGAGGGAGAGTACTGAGTTATGGAGAAATAATAAAAAAATGTGAATGTGGGAAAATATTTAAAAAGGTTTCAAATCCTTGAAGTTTGTAGATGAAGAGTTTAATAGTCAACGTAGTACATAAAATCGTACCTAGTTTTGTATGTGACAAATCAGAATTATTTGTAATTTTAAATTATAGAACCCTTAAAAAAAGTTACTCATAGAAACAGAGAAAAATAATTAATTTAAAGCCATCGTATTTAGTATCATTGCACATAATAGAATACATAGTCATTAAAGAAACAATAGAATTTCATTTGAAACGTATATTTACAATTTTTATAAGCCTACTCTGTTTTTTGCATTTAATAATATATGGTTGATAATAACGAAAAACAAAAGAAAAATGCACAAGTATGCCATATTGCCGAACTCAGAATTTAATGCTTAATTCAAAACAGTAAAAACATACAGAAGGTCATGAAAAAAATTAGAAAGGTGCTATCACTTCCCTTGAAACCGGAAACGATAAACACTTTTTTTTTATGTCAAATAATGTCTTTTTATTTATGTATCGACTAGATATAATATCATTTTTCTAAGTTAAATATTACACAAAATAAAAGGGAGTGAACCATATCTCAGTGACACTCGTACAAATCTTGGGAATGACTAAATTAAATTAAAAATCTTTGTTTTTTATCTAGCTTTCGGGGTGTTTTATTCCATTCTCAAGATATCTAAAAAAGTATACATTATAATGTTTAAAAATTATAATACAATCGTAATTATTTTAAATAAAAGTACAAGTAAGTTTTCTATAAAATACGTATAAACGTAATGTAGACTCCTGCCCGGATATGTTCGCCTGTTCCATTGTTTGGCAATTCTGTTAATTGTCGTTTAAGCTAGTTGGTATACGATTTATAAGTTACGTGAATAAAAGTTTTGTAGAAATGTTTGTATTTTTTTACAAATAAAATCAAAATCTTGTTTGTTTTAAAGTGTGTGCTTTACTGTTAATGAAACAAGAAATCATTGATCTACTTATACAATTGTCCGAACCTCGTTGTTGAGATCAGCGGGTAGCTGGTTCGTGACGCGACATTTTCTCGCAACCGTGACAGGATTTTAAAGTGTTGTATAGTGACGATTAATGTGTTATTTGTGTATTTAACAGTAATAACTTTGTGTTACATCATTGAGACCCTTTTGTTTGCAACCTTTTATACCGGTATTTCGTATACGTGTCTGTGGTTTTGCACCAAGTTTGTCATAGTTTGCCTTAGACATGCATCAACAGAAACAACAGGAAAGTGCTTCGTGCTGCTTTGACTGGTAGAACTATTCGAGCTTCGAAAGACGCAGGTAGCCTAGGAGCTGTTTCAAAATAAATTTGAGGAGCTGAAGGTAGCAGACAGTGCTGTATATGAGGGGATTCTCAGTCAGGATGCGAGTGAGGAAGATTTGCTAGCCGAGATGGACTTGGGTGATGCTTACAAGAGAAGGTTTACCTATTTAAAGCTTCATTATGATGGTTTTTGTCGAAGAGCAGAGGTCAGTGATAAATTCCATTGTATCAGATCAATTACCAATTACAGAATTTAAAAAATCTATGGAAGCATTCGTGACTGGTTATGCTTTTCATCCCAATTTAAAAAAGTACACGAGGATCCTGATACTGATAAGGCTGACAAAATCCAATATTTACTACAGGCAACGGCACCCGGAAGTAGGGCCAGGCAGCTAGTAGAAATTTTCCCGCCATAGACGACAACTACGCAAAAATAATCGACAGCATGACATCATGTTTTGGTAGGGAAGATTTGTAGATCGAAGTATATGTCGAAGAGTTGCTCTAGCTAATTTTAGGTAATGCCACGTCTTAAAATAAATTGGATCTCGCAGCATTATATGATAAGATCGAAACACAGATGCGTGTACTCGAAACACCATCGGATAAATGCTCGGGAATGTTGTTCCCATTAATAAAATCGTATCTATCACAAGATGTATTAAGGGTCTGGCAACGTCGTCGGCCAATGTATCGAGCGCCGCAGAATCAGACGTGTCACCAGTTGCTGGAAAATCGACGTTAGACAACCGCCTAAAAGGTTTATTGACATTTTTAAAACATGAGGTTGAAAATGAACAACGCATTTCCTTGACATTTGAGGGTTTGGTCTTTATACAGGTTCAACAAATAGTACTAAGTGAGCGGCCCGGAAGAAAAAGGCAAAATAATGTGTAGCGTCGGCGTCAGTACCCATTTCATCCGGACTAATGAATTGCGGCGTTGCCAGTTGTATATTCTGTAGTGGCACCCATGCCAGTGAAAGTTGTTTCAAGGCTCAGAAATTTTCTTTGGAGCAGAAAAGGAATATTTTGACAGAAAAGGGGGCCTGCTTTCGGTGTCTTAAAAGAGAATATCAATCCAAGAGATGTCGTGGGCGTCTGAACTGTATCGTATGCAGTAAACCCCATGTAACCTTAATGTGTCCCGAACTACCAGCGCACAACAGTCTGACAAAAACTATGATGGAAAGAATGAGGCTAATACTAAAGCAGATCAAGCACTTACTAATCATACCAGTACATACGTATTTTTGCAAGCCTTACTTGTAAACAAATGTAATGAGCGTGAAATATATCACCCCTCAAAGAGAGGAAGTGATATATTTGTGAAAAAATTTTGAAAATTTTTATTGCATTTCTGGACAAATTATGACGATACAGAAAATTTTAGACAGAAAAAATTTTCTGTCGTGTGTGTGTGTGCGTGCGTGCGTGCGTGTGGGCGTGTGGGCGTGTGTGCGTGGGTGCGTGGGTGCGTGCGTACGTGCGTGCGTGCGTGCGTGCGTGTGTGTGGTTCGCGAGAGCAGCTACAGTTTTTGACATAAAGCTTTCAGATTTGGTACACACATTCTAGAGGTGAAGGAAATTGAGTTCGTTGATGAGGAAAATAGGTCCCAATATCTAAAAAAAATATTAGTGACATTCCACCAATGTGACTTTTTTGAAACTTCAAAATATGACTTTTTTGAAACGTCAAAAAATGTGACCTCAAAAATTACTTTTATTATAAACTCTACCACACGTCGGGTTTTACTACGGTGAGGAACTTCTGATCCCAAAGTAATAATTGGCAGCGGCTTTTAATTGTGAATTACATGATGATCATAAAAAATTTTAGTTGGTAAATTATTGGAATTGAATTTTTACCTGTCGTTAAATATGAACAACATTCTCGAATCTGAAAATTTTGAAGCGTTTAAAGCGATATATAATTTCACTAGATCAACAAATGTATGTCTATGAGGTTAAAATTTTAGGTTAGATTTGTTAGTAATCTGGATTATATTAGTACCCTGTGTTATTTTGTAACCTATGTTTGTTTTTCCTTTTTCCAACCGTGGTCAACCTATTCACAAATATACTACTGATTCTATGACCTATTGTGAATGTTCATTGAAAGTCGTCAAGATAGACCCCTTGACGTGAAATGAGTGACCTTGTATTAATCCTGGCGATAGATAGAGTTTGGGTGTTTAATGTTAATTTTTAGGTTGTGATAAGTAATAGGAGAAATATTAGTAACTCAATAGGACCTTTATTGGACATAAAGGGTAGCCTTGTTTGCACAGTGCATACTCATTATAAATCAAGAGATACTGGCTGCTGGATCACTCAAAGCCAACAGAGAGAAAAAAACTGAAAATTGACCCTTCAGATTTATTCTAACACTATTGTAATTATTGGTATGTTGGTGAAAAATTAGAAATATTCTAATCATAGACTTATTTGTAAATGTGTATGTTTTTCCGTATGAAGTGAAAAATTGGGTTTCTATATCTACTTGCTACCGTGTTCACAGCCGGCTAAATTCAATGATCATCGTATTACCAGGCTCCCTGAATTGAACCTCAAGATTGACATTACGCAAACTGACAGTCAAATATATTTTTAAATACATTACAAAAATGTCACATAACGTTCACCACTGCAATTTACCTTATAAAGATACTACTGGTTTTCCAAAACTGCCACCAAATGCACCATGGTGGAAAAGAGTACTAAGAAATATCAAAAAACTCACGGCAGTGGATCCAAATAATGCAAACTGTAAGAAATTCTTTCGTAATAACTCCACATTAAAAGCAGAACAAAGAAGACATGCTAGGAGTTCCTCTTGCTGTATTATTCATCCATTTAGTAAACTCGCTACTTTTGTAGAAATCACATTTTTCATTTCCTGGTTTTATAGTATTCTTGTACATCCACTACATGTATTCACTTCGAATGATAGCTTATATATAACTTTATATAATATCGAAGCGTATGTTATGCAGCACATACAGAGATTGATGATTATATTCCATTTCTTTCTGGGATACGTAGATAGAAGAAACAAGCAAATTATTATCGATCCTAGAATAATAGCATGCAATTATTTAAAAACATACTTTGTTTTCGACTTAATTGCTACTGATACTATCTCTATCATACTTAATGATGTCATCCCACTATTCCTCGAGTTTGGTTCGTTTATATTCATGAGATATCTATTCATCCTGCTAGGTGCACGTGTAATATGTTTCTATGCCAGAATAGGTTCGATGTTAAACTACTTAAATGCAATTTGTCTTCACTTAAATTTATCAAGAGAATTACGGTTTCCCAATCTTGACCACAATAAAAACGTATTTGCTTATACATCTTGTCGCTTGCTTACTATTTATCGTCCCAATAGTATACTACGTAGGTCGTCTACCCAAGAATTTGTGGTTGATTCAAGCTGGTGTCGATTCAGTAAAAAAAAGCATTTTATGTATATTTATGCAGAGTGTGTATTAATGTGTGCTTGTTACTTTTTTTGGTGTTAGTCATGGTAAGTACGATATTTCTGCGTCGATTGACGAGATTTGTTTTAGCATGGTAACTCTGTTTGGGAGATTATATACCTTGTTCCTACTAGCAGAAGTGTTGAGAATGTTTGGCATTACTAGTGTGTCAGAAAGCCGTTACGAACAACGTTTGACTCAACTGGAGGAGTACATGACTTCCAAAAAATTACCTCTGCATTTAAGAAAAAGATTGTTGAAATATTACGATTACAAGTTACAGAAGCGTTATTTTAACGAAAGCGAGATCTTGTCGACTCTCTCTGAACATCTGAGAAATGAATTATCTCTATTCTCTGCACGTAAACTGATACAAAACTCAAGCATATTTAAGTTACTTCCCAAGTCAATTCATAGTACCGTTATAGCATTGATGACATCACAGACTTATTCTCCAGGTGATGTTATTCTTCCAAGTGGGATTATCGCTGAAGCGACATACTTTATTTCATCTGGTACTGTGGCTGTCATAACCGATGATGGTTTGGAATTGTGTCATCTAGAAGACGGATATGAATTAGCGATTGGTGCTCTTCTATCAAGCACCCATATACAACGTTATACATATGTGGCTGTGGAAACCACGGAGGTGTTTTTTATGAGTAAGCTAATATTTTTTGATTTCATTCAAAGTTATTCTGAAGTAGTGAATCTTTTGGAAGCTATAGTGAAGAGAAGACTAGCCAAATACGAACAAATTGAGGAAAATATTAAAAGAGGAGGATCTGATTTTCTGTCAGAGTTGCATGGTGGTCTTGTTTTGGAGAGCCTTATCAAAAGACCAGTCATTGAAGAATGAGAAGGTTCATTTAGTTGTCACTGGTTTATTATTTGTAATATTGATTAAGGTTTTATTAAATATGCAATATTCAGTTAGTGTGTTCTTAATTGTTTGATACTATAGTTTGTAGTATCCAAATTTCTGCTCTCTGAGTGAAAGCATACAATTTTGTAATATTGGTGGGGGAAGAAATACTTTAAAAATAATGTTGAATACTTCTAAATCCAATCATAACATATTTTTTTCCATTTGATGTACCTAAATAGTGTAAAAATAGAAACTTGAAAATTCTTTTAATCTAATATTATATGATTGATTTGTTAGCTAACAAATGCCAACACCAAATATTTATTACTTCTTCTAACAGTTAATATTAAATTTATAAAAATAAACTAACCTTTAAATTTAAAGTTTGCTATCCTTTCTTCTCCTCATAGCTATACCTTGTAGGGATGATCACAAAACTACTGGGCGAGGGGATGTAGCAAGTCGAGATATTACTGGATAAGTTAATGTGTGTCACGACAAAATAAAACTAGCTTAGATCACAGGGCGTTTACACCCAGTTTATTTGAATTTCATTACCATAAAATTAACTGTTCTAGTTAAAATTTAACCCACCATGAATTATTCGTTCTCGTTATAAGGTGGTGCTTTAAAATAAAATATCAAATTCAACAACCATGAAACAGGCTATACTTATTGAAACAAATTTCATGAAAGAGTGATATATATGAAAAACTATTTACATTACTTTATGATACTGTGCCTCAAAGCCTAATTATAGTATTTACTACAATGTATAATATAGATCAAAACAAGGTTTTAAATACCTTGAATGTGGCCACACTGAAGGTTTACAGCGTATCGTTGTTAAACTTGTTGTCACAGTGGGAAACAATGGGATGATATTCTCTTATCATAAAAAAATCAAATAAATATATACAGTTACCAGCTACCATCATCACATAAAGGTAGGTACACTCCTCAAACACTTTTCCCTCATCCCAGTTTACCTGGACTTGAAAAAATTAAATATTCTCGAATATTCTCAAATGTCTCGAAAATTCCCGAATATTCGCAACAATCAATAAATTACCTGAATTTTACAACACTAGCCATATGAAATACTATAACACTGTACAAACTGGTTCTCATACAAGCTGTAAGTTGACATCTGCTGGAATTTTTTTTCAAATACAATTAGAATTAAATCATTTTTATTCGATGCTAGCGCCAAAAGAGCGGCTGTGACACCAAGTGACCTTCTTAATTAAACGAGTTGTATTTGTTAAGATTATTTCTTGAAAAAGAAAAATTAAATTACGTTTAAACCCTTTAAATAATTATTTATTGTAAATGATAGTATTAAACAATTGTTACAATTATTAAATCATTTAAATTTAATTCACTTTTTAATGTGACAATCAATGATATTTCAGTTGATGTATGTATTAATTTGCTCGTGGTAACTATAAAAATAAGATCACAGCTGTAGTACTTCTCAATATTGAATAAAACCATAATACAAATACACTGGTGTGCTAATCCGGCTCCCGAATTTCGTTCAATTCTGCGCATAACGTCAGCGACGAGGATAATTTGGCGCAAAATTTAAATGATTGAAACTGTGAGGTTGCCATTGTTTTAGTGTCAAGTAGTTATCGGTGCTGTTAATACAACTATTGTGTATTTTAAAGATGCAAAATTTTGCTGTAGCTGATTGTAGTAATTATAATCGAATAACCAAAGGAACTGATATAAGGATATTTTCATTTTTCTAAAAACAAAAATCTTGTGAAACAGTGGATTGTGCATATTATTTACAGGTAGTTTGAATTTTGCGTTTGAATAAGATCGACTTAAAAAAAAACCAATAATATGCCAATTCGAGTGTATAAATCGATACTATCAGGTTATAAATGGTCATAATTGGACTGCGGTATTAAATGCTAACATATTTGGACCACCTCTGATATCAGTGACATTTTGCAGTAGTAAGTTGAAGTTGAAAAAACACAGATTTGGAGGTTCTAAACGGCAAATGGGTTATGTCCTCGACTGGTTGTTTAAAATTGGAAAGGGGCCTGAGCTGTGCACTGTCGAAAATGATTATTAAGTATTTTATTAATAATACTCATAGTGTAGATTATTGCATATGTGATAACTGCCAATTACATATTTTTCCAAAGGTTCCCAAAGAAATTTTAGCAATTGATTACGTCATGGGTTGTGTTGCACGTAGCGTCGCCTTGTTGACACCAGATATTGGTTAAATCAATATTATTCAATTCAGGCCAAGTTCGTTATCATCGATCTGTACCGCTCTCCATTGACAGTAATGGCATCTCCGTTCTCATTTTCTAAGAAATAGGAACCGATATGCCACCGTGTCAGAAACCACACCAAACGGTTACTTTTAAGGAATGTAAAGGTCTCTCGTGTATAATTTGTGGATTTGCTTCACACCAGTAACGACAATTTTGTTTATTTACCGATCCACTGAGAATGAGAAGAAAATGAGCTTCACCTGAGACAATGCTGTTATTAAAAAAAATCAGCATCATTTTCAAGTTGTTCTAAGACAAAATCAGCGAATTCACAGCGTTTGCGGTGATCCAAAGGCTGCAATTCTTGTGTGAGAACAACTTTGTGAGAATGTAAACCAAAATCCTTCCATAAAATACGCCAGGTGAATGTAGCAAACAGTCTCAACTCTTGAGAGCGCCTTGGAATCGATAAATTTGGGTATTTAAAAACACTTGCCTGAACGGCAGCAATATTTTCATTATTTCGAGCAGTTCTTTATCTTACTGGCATGCGAACATTGTCTAAAGAAAAGTACCCTCAACATTTTTAATAGTTCGACGAATTGTGAGCACACTGGGCCGATTATGACGACCATTAATTGGTAAAAATGCTCGATGAGTTGCAGTAAAAGAACGATTATTTTGATAACAAAATTGGATAATTTCCAAACGTTGTTGAGACGTATATCTTTCCATGATTAAATTGCAAACCTTACGGAATACAACTGACAGTGATAGATAATTTTGACATTTTAAATATGGCCATAATGTTAAATTGAAAACATATCACCCCTATTGAAAAACCTTTTACTTCTAAAGGAAAATGTAATACCATCAAGAATAGGCCAGAGGCACAAATATGTAAGTTTATTATAAGAATGGTGATACACTGATAAAACATGCGGCTATCTCGCGAGAGCGGCAATGTCACTTTGCGCTCGAATTACACACAGGATTTTTTCTACAACCGGTTTTTATAAAAATGTTTGGTAAAAATTAATAATTATTGATAACCTCAAATTTGACAGTTCAGATTTCAAAACGTGAGCATCAATTTGCGCTACACATGTTTTTGTAGAAATGTTTTTTAAAATGGTATTTACTGCAAAATAAAATAAAAAATTGCTTTAGTACCTATTAATTATTTATTTAAATACTGTCATCTTATGATTTATATCTATGTATAACAAAATCTAAATGTTTTTGGAACACTTCCTCCTTCTTTAGTGGTGAAAAGCAAGGCGAAGAATTAAAGGGTATTAAATGTCTCTGTTTGATGACATACATGTAATACTTTGAAACGATTGTATTCAGTCTTCTTCTGGGAAAATAATTATATTTGGTCGACATTTGTAGTAGACTTCTTTGAATCTTCTTAAACAAACCATTCTTTGACATGTCTTGGTCGAAGTTTTCAATTAGGGCAATTAAGTATATTAAACTGGAATGGCGTATTTGAACATGGCACAATTCTTTACAAGTATCACATAAATTATACTTTTCAAAACTTTCCATTATCTGATAATTACAAGAATAAATTTATTTGACACAAATAGCTGTTTTAAGAACGTTTTGACACATCAAATAATCATTTGTTTATTTTTGCTAACAGCAGCGGCAAGCATGGCCTCCTATGTCCAAAATATAATATTCGTTTGTGCTATGCGAAAGCTTTATAAGTTCATCGAATTGGTAAAAATAGCTAAATTGGTAGTTTCTAGCACAGGTGTTTTAGTAGCACAACTAAAGTTGGTAGTTTGTATTTTTTATTTAACGCAATTGTGATTTATGTATATTTGAATGTATTTTATGCTTCTTTTTTGAATTATTTACTAGATAATATATATTTATATTGTTGACTTTTTTTTCAAAAGTCCCAAATAAAATTTTGGTTTTTTTTTTTTTTTTTTCCCAAATAACTTTTACTTTTTCTTTTTTGCTCGGCGAGCGACAAAGTAAAAAAACGCGCGTTCCTGGGAAAAGTCCAACTTTGCGCTTTCTTTTGGAAGCGCAAAGTTGTACTTTTCGCTCGGTTGTAGAAAAAAATACTTTTCTTGCTTTGTGAAATATGCAGTAAATGAGAATAACTATAATTTGCTAAAAGATAATATGAATGTTGTGTATCTACCTTAAAATTAAAAATTAAGGAACCCTATTGAAATTTGCGATTTGATTTTATAATCTAATAATAAAATTTAGGTAATGTGTCTAATTAGTATTTTAATTTTAAATTTATTTTCATCTAATTTTCGGCTTTTTAGGCCTTTTAAAGTACAGATAGAGGTAAATTTTGAAAATTTAAAAAAAAATTTTTTTTTATTTAAAATATTTAATAATTTTAAAGGAGCAACGCAGAATCAGTACAATGTATAAATATGATTTATTTTCAGACAAAGCTGAGACAATCTAGAATTGAAATAATCTTGTCTACCTCGAGCCATCATCCATTGGATGCAGAACCTGTCGATACTATTTTGGAACCTACTTCGTCTACTTCAACTGCTGAAATTATGGATGTCCATATTCCATCTCTAGAGACACCTAAGATTGATATTACCATTCTTGTGTCTGCCGAGGAGGATTATCCTAGAATAATGAAATTGAAACGGTTAATTCAAACGGTGTCTAATGCAAACTTGCAACAAAGTCGTCAAGTTCGTAAACTACAAAAGCACGAATAGTCGCAAAAGAAAAAAATTTTAAACTATCAGATATTTTAAACTATCTAGTGTGGTAAAATAATATATTATGGTCTTTTTAATCTCTCCTATAGATTTCTTAATATTGTACTTACACCAAATATATTTTCTTAATTTTCTAAATTTGTTAGTACAATGTTCAATTATTTAATAATAATAATAATATTAAATTGTCTTTATTAGAAAAATTGCATAATTAATACAATTGTTCTTAAGGCGAAGTCTAGCCAAGGCTACTCAACTTAACCTTATACCTAAAATAACACTAACTAAAAGATAAATGGACGACAATGTGATAAAAATAATTTATAATAATTAATAGATAACAATATGATCAAAACAAAACAATGTGAGTGAATAAATAGATTTAAGGAAATAAAATCAGAAAAACCTACTGTAAAGAAAAAAGGAATGATTTTATTTTGTTCCGAAATTTAGGTAAGGTTAATTTATTTGCAAACCTTAAATTTGAGTTATTAATGTTACATCTAAAAATAAATTTTTCACGAAGGTAAGGAGGTGAAGATGTTACAAGTATTTTGTGCATAAAAACTGTTGTATTATGTTTGTAATGATTTTCTATATTAAACCAATTAAGTTTTTTTATTTTATGGAGAAATATGGTCATATTTTATAAGTCTGAAAGTAAATCTGCAACAGCTGTTTTGTATTTTTTGTAAATGGTGTTGTTATTTTATCTAAACGAGAAAAATACGATATTGCAATAATTTAATATTGGAAGAACCAGAGTTTCGTAGTTTTTTTTCTTAATTTGTAGTTTAAAATGGAAATATTAGTATACAACAGTTTTAATGCAACACGATTTTCATATCAAAATGGAAACATGCTCTTTAAAGTGCATATCATCGTCAAAAATTAAACCAAGATTTTTTGCATGTTTTACAACAGGGAGAGGTTTACCTTCCAAAGTTAAGCTAATATTAGAACGCACAGTATCCGGTATTCTATTATTATCAAAACATAAAACGACACACTTACTTGGATTAAGCTTTAAATTATTGCTCGATGAATATTTTGATAATGACACTGTCTGTATTAATTCTGTCACAAGCAAGATTTTTATGATCATAGTTGAACGAATATAACAACTATGTATCATATGCATATGATTAGATGTTAGTGTAATTTACGCAGTTAAATAAGTCGGCAGTACAGTTCCCAGAACTGATCCCCGAGGCACTCCTGACGTAATGGGAAAAGAGTCAGATACTGTATCAATTAAAGTCACCATTTGTTGACGGCAACTTGGATATGACATAAAGAAATTTAACGAATTTATGTCAAAACGGCAATAAGCTAATTTCGCACACAATAAGGAGTGGTCTAAAGGTTAAAAGCTTTCGAAAAGTTTAAAAGTATAAGAGCAGTTGCATGACCTTTATCAAGAGAGCAAAAATATTGTCCGTAATAATTGCAAGAATAGAGATTGTACTATAACGTTTTCGAAAACCGGACTGTAAATTAGCGCGTTTAAAATGAAAAGATAAATTGTTGTTAAACTTATTTGCAGCGTATCTACTCACCGTCTCGGGGCAATTATTGGAAGGACTAAAAACCGACGAAATTTATTAATTTCGTCTGAATTACCTAACTGTACTGGAATCTTAATATTTTGTTTACTTTTAATATGCAAATTTTGTACAGTTTCCCAAAGTTCTTTGCTAGAAGAATTGATTTGATAAAATGCCAAATATGCTGCTTTTCTCGTCTGATAGTAGCTAAGGTTAGATTCCTTAGTTGCTCCAATCATTCGTGTGATTGGTTTTATTATATTCGGTCCTAAATTAACTTTTTTATAGCAAGAGTAAGCCAAGGGGCATAGGGTTTGGACACTTTTAAGGTTACATACGACCCATGCATGTCAAAAAGATGTATAATGTTGTCTGTTATGAAGTTCACTTTATCTTCTATGTTATTTAAGTAGAATATATCATCCCAGGAGATATTTTGTAAATCATAAGAAAAAATTTTCGTACGAAAAGTTTTTAAAATCTCCATATGTAAATAGTGTTGGTTTGATACGAGAAATGGATACATTTACTTCGTAGAAAATTGCTCTATGGTCAGAAATAATACCTACATTACAGTTTCAAAAAACACACGTCTTTTATTACCTATCTACTTACTAATTTTTAGTATAATTTGGATAATAATTGGCAGGTAGTACTGAAAAAATTCTACCAAATATTTATGAACAATATATGAAACAGCTGATTTTTGTACATGTTATTGTATTTTATTTTTTTCATCGAATAAGGTTGAGCATACAATTTATTAAGGAGCAAACACATTTTAGAGGAGATCAGATATTCTTATGAAGCATTTTTTTTTTAATATATAATCAATCAAAACAACCCCTTTAATTTTCATCAAAAATTTACTACCTGCGAAATATTTGTACCTGTTTAGTATTTACAGCTACATAAAACTGATCTGTTAATTTGCGAACTGTTTAATAACTCCAAAAATTTTAGTTCTATTCCCGCTCCCATCCATAGAAAACCGTCTTCCACCACCTAGATAAACCACTTTCTGGCAACTTTCGTCGAAGCAGATTTTACAATATCTTCTCTCCTCTAGATATTTACTGGTTGGTCTAGACGCATAAAGGTTATGAAGTGTATCAAATTTCGTAATTTTACGGTTTGTGAAATATTAGGAAAACCCATTAACAGACGCACCCTTTTGAGGGGCTGTAGTGCTCTTACAAAGTATTTTTCGATACATGTTTATAGAAAACTTTTGCCTCAAAATTACATGTTCTATCACCTGTTCAATTTCCAACAAGATGGATATTGCCAGGAAGGATACAGGGGCCAATGAAATGAACAGATTATTTGTCTACCTCGACTTCTGCTGTTAAAATGAGCAAATCGTTTTCCTTTTTAGGATTCTTCAAACATGTGTTACAGTATAAATACAATATCGAATAACTTGAATTGCTGAGTCGGATAAAACACGATATTCTTTAATTATTTCCTCACCCCTCAAAGTGAGCAAGTTGTATTAAATGATTAACAGCTTTGTTCGATACTGTCAATAATAATTCATGTCATATATTTTAATAATTTTTTGTTGTTGACATTGACATTTGTGTAACTAAATTATAACTTTCAAACACCAAACTCTTAAATTTATTCTAACCCCATTTTATGAGGCCAAATGTGAAAAATATTTCAGTTTACATCAGCTTTATTTAAGTACTTGGAAAATATATATTATTCGCTTGATATATGCAACACCCCCGTCCAATTGTTGACATAACACAATAAGCTAGGGGTTGTACTTATGAACCGGTAGCTCAGTGAGCAGGTCGTGAATAAGGTCTTAGATTGATTTGAGTTATCACCAAAATCTAGGCTGGGCGCCAGGACTTTTGCAAGTACTAAATAATTAAAATTTTATTTTAAAAGGTAAAGATAACGTTAAAACTTGAATTCGGTTGGGAAGGAAGTTGAATAAAAAAATATTAATAGTGGTGAGAGGTATGAAACTTCTCGTATGGTCTAAATGACAAATGATATTGGCTATCGATCTATCATGGTTTGAAGGTATAATCCAATGCAGGTCGGGGTATTTGCCCGCTGAGTAGTTGTTTCCTTCAAATCATATTAAAAAAATATTATTTAATAAAAAAATATAATAAAGACTGGTATATGTACACAATATTTAAATGGGCTCAGATGGCCTCTTTTAGTCAAAAAATTTACTTGTGGTTGAAGACCAAAAACTAACAACAAAAAAAATGATATTGAAAGAGGAAAAAAAAATGAAAAATGAAATGCCTGATTTCTCACAAATTTCTTCTGACCAAATATAAATGTTTACTGGGGACGAAGATCTTACGTAACTTCCAATGGGTTAGTCCAGCGAAGAATCCACCAACGGCTAAACTCTTAATGGGTTCGGTGTCAATTTGACTCACCACTGTCAGTACTGCAGCTACACTTGAGAAAAAATGCCAGTTGTATTAAATATAATTTTCCTGCTCCACCCAGTATATAATGATCAGTTCGATCCACCAGTTATCCTTTTCTCTTGGTCCAGGTATTAACATAAAAAGGGGAGAGTTTTATGAGATCAGTATTATAGGCAAAACAAAGTTAAAAGCTGTGACGTTTGATTTGTCCAGCTACGTAGACAAAATATAAGTTAACACAAATTTACAGAGTAAATTGCAAACTAAACAAATTAGGATCGGTATCCTACAATATTTTAGGAAGTTGAAGACCAGCTAACTTAAGTATTAATAAAAGTTACGTTAAATAGACAAAATACTAGTCCAACAAATAAACTAGGTGTAGCTACGATAATAAACAAGTGAAATAGGTATTCACTAAATGTTAAGATATTTTTGTACTAAAAGAAGTTAATCTTCAAGAAAATAGAATTTAGAATGTCTGTATACAGACAGACAACTAGAAAGATAACGTAAATAAATATTTGCTAAATATAAAACAATATGAGAGTTTTCAAATTAAAGATAACGTTAAATTAAATCATTTATTAGTTCCTCGGAGAGAGGTTCTAATGAATTGCAGATAAAGTTAAATAAAGATATATACTTGACTATATGTTTACTTTAGATAATTAAAAGTTAATCAAGTGCCAGATAACTAGGCAGGTATCTTTGCCAGAGAACTAGGCAAGGTTCCACTAGAGCAACGTTCCTGCATAAATACTAAGTAAACGTTCAAGTAAGCATTCGATATTTTAAATTTAGAAAAACCTTACGTTACTGAGGTCTGGTTGATAATTATATGCACTGGTATAAAATAATCCACCACAAAAACAAATGCACCAAATTAGATAATTTTCACAAAGGTTATAAACAAATAGGTTTGGTCCAACCAGGTGTACCAATCTCCAAAAGTCACCAGTCACCACTGTTTAGAGAGCGCTACCAACGTAGCTAAGTGACCTAAAACATCAAGATACAAAGACAGAAAACAACTAACTACGATACAAAATAGCGACATCCGTTGCCGAGTAAATCTAAAATTTACAATAACCGAAAGTTAGTTTAAATTAACACCGAAATTATTACAATATCAAAGGGATATTAGATAAATTGACAGCAAGGCATGATAAATTGATCCTAATCAATATCAATGATGGCTGTTCCAAAGAACAACCAAGGTGAACTAATCACCGAAAAGCAAATTCGCCCAAGGCGTAAATTAAGATAATTACGGTACAATATTATTATGAAAATTACCTCAAAGGTACTTTAAATCAATTTAGCAACTTTTTAAATAATGATGAGCATAAAATCACAAGATAATACCAGAAAACATATAAATCTTACCAGACCGCAGAACTAGAGATGGTTTCCATCAGAACGCGGCACCAGAGACAACCACTGTCCCTGGCTGCACTAGTAAGAAGAAGGAAGTTCCGTTCTGTTCTCCCACCTAAACTCGGTTATAGTTTGGAAAGAGACAGACATTTGAGAGTAGAGTATGAGCAATAAAGATAGATAGATATTTAGTGCAAAAATCTGCAAAACCAACTGTTCCAGTAGAAATCAGTGACGCCATCTCGACTAGACTGGCAGAAACTTAATTCATTGTGGAACACAACAAACTGGAATGAAATGGCCTGCAATTTCGTTACATATAGTAGACATGATTTATGATCGTTCATCAAGAATATAGTTTTTTGTAAAGCCAAATACAAACAAGTTTGGGTCCCATGAATCCCCTTTCAGCTGGCCAATTTTGCTCATCACCGAATTTTTCAAGTGTACAAAATTTGAAAGCTTTATCTCAAAAACTGTGACTGCTATCACGATACTAGACATGCGGACACATTTTTTTTTATAAAGTTCTGTTTTTTCATTATAATTCGTCGAGATTTGTCCACAAATACAATAACATTTTTTAATTTTTTTCCCGAAATTGTACCTTTTTTCTTCTTTCATTCATTATGTCTCTTCTGGTGGTACCACATTCATCAAATTAAATGTGTCACCTAAAATGTTGTTGAAAATCTTAACTGCCAAATTTGGAAAGTCTCCCATTAGTATTTTTTGAGTTATCGCGGATACACACACACACACATACGCATCGACAGACATAATTCAGAAAATAGTCAGAATGGATTCAGAAGAGTTCAAAACCTATATATCAATCAAAATATCGAGGTCGAAAAAAATCACGATTCTTTCTTATATTAGGTATAAGAAAGTAATATTAGTGACATTCCACCAATATGACTTTTTTTGAAATGTCAAAATGTGACTTTTTTGAAACGTCAAAAAATGTGACGTCAAAAATTATTTTTATTATAAACTGCACCACACGTTGAGTTTTACTCCGGTGAGGAAGTTCTGATCCCCAAGTAATTGGCAGCGGTTTTTTAATATTAATTGTTAAGAAAGAGGTGTTGAATAAAATAATAATAATTTAACGGCCATAATATATTTTATATATTAAGATGACCAAAAAAATTAAATGAGTTGTTTTCTATCACTATCAGAATAAAGTTATGTACATACATATAATTATTGACTTCATTCATTCATTCATTCATTAAATTATTGCATTCATAAAATAAACGGGTGCCTTAATTTACACGTATCTGCACATTATCGATGCGGTCATTTTTGCACGTAGCCACTAATTAGCAGCGCAACAATTTTCCACTATGCACACAAAACATTATGAGGATGACAGAATGACAGAATGCCTTTTTTTAAAGTTATTCAGCGATAGTTCACCTGTCGTTAAATTGTTTATTAACGTCTTGTGAAAAGCCACCTGAACGCGACCTTTCTATAGCTCAGGTGTCAATTTAAAGTGACCCATGAATTTCCTTTACGTGTTTCAAACTGACAAGCATAAGTTTATTAGATAAGCTAACAAAATGTCACAGAATCTTCACGTTTGCAGTTTGCCATATAAAGATACCTCTGGTTTTCCAAAGTTGGCACCAAATGCTTCACGGTGTAGAAGATTACTAAGAAATTTCAGGAAATTTTTAGCGATGGACCCAAATAACACAAAATGTAAGCTGTTTTTTCGTAACAGATCCTCCTTAATAGCAGAACAAAGAAGACATGCCCGTAGCCCTTATTACTTTGTCATTCACCCATTTAGTAAATTGGGTTCATTTCTTGAATTAACATTCTTCTTTATATGGTTTT
The DNA here is from genome assembly GCA_029963845.1 of Rhamnusium bicolor. Taxonomy (NCBI): domain Eukaryota; kingdom Metazoa; phylum Arthropoda; class Insecta; order Coleoptera; family Cerambycidae; genus Rhamnusium; species Rhamnusium bicolor. Next base: position 1,043,607 of record JANEYF010001909.1, read on the forward strand.
ATAGTATTATCACCATGCCACTGGATTTCGATAAGACGCAACTACCTGACGCCTGCATATTCATAGATAATTATATTGTAATACCTGTTCAGTACTTGTTGGTCATATCATTTTTCTTTTTGGGATACGAAGATAAAAAAAATAAGGAAATTGTTATAGACCCTAAAAAGATTATATGCCACTATTTGAAAACCTACTTTTTTTTCGATTTGATATCTAGCGATTATAGCATTATTATATCAGATAAATTTTTCAATCGTAGTTCTATTTCGGAACTCTCCCAGTTTAAGCTCAAAGTAGTGAGGTCCATTTTGCAAATGTTTTGCTACTACGTTAGAATTGGCACACTGTTAGACTACGGAAATGGATTTTGTCATTCTTTAAAGTTATCCAGAGAATATCGATTTATACATTTCTACATAACAAAAACTTATTTCTTCATACATATGCTTGCTTGCTTACTATACTTCGTCCCAGAAGTAGTCTATGCTGAAGATTTTCCGAAGGAGACGTGGTTGTATCAAGCTAAAATTCAGCCAAAAGGAAGAAGAAATCTTATACATGTCTATTCAGAATGTATACTAATGTCTACTTGTTATTTTCTCGGCGCAAGCCAAGGTAACTATCGCATTTCCGTGGCAATTGATGAGATGTGTTTGAGTGTGGTAACTCTGTTTGGAAGATTATACACATTGTTTCTACTAGCAGATGTATTGCGAATGTTTGGCATTGCTAGTGTATCTGAAAGCCGCTACGAACAACGGTTGACTCAACTGGAGGAATACATGAGTTCAAAGAAACTACCTGAACATTTGAGAAATAGATTGTTGAAGTATTACGAATATAAGTTACAGAAGCGGTATTTTAACGAACGCGAAATTATTTCCACTTTGTCGGAACACCTGAGAACTGAATTGTTTCTATTCTCTGCGCGGAAACTGATACAAAAGGCAAGTATCTTTAGGACTCTTCCCAAAGCAACACTTGGTACCATTGTTGCATCGATGAAATCAGAGACATATTCTCCTAGAGATGTTATAATTTCAGTTGGAGCTGTCGTTGAAGATGTATACTTCATTTCGTCTGGTACTGTGGCGGTCTCAAATGAAGATGGCTTGGAACTGTGTCATTTAGAAGACGGAGATGAATTTGGAATTACTACTTTTCTAACCGAAAATGTACAACGTTATGCACACGTGGCTGTCGAAGCCACTGAGGTGTTTTATATAAACAAATCATTATTTTTGGGCTTTATTCAAACTCATTCCGAATCCATGAAGGTTTTTGAAGCAACAGTAAAGAAGAGACTAACCAGTTACGAACAAATTGAGGAACATGTTAAAAAAGGAGGAGTAGACTTGCTGTCAGAGTTGCATGCTGGACTTATTTTGGAACGTCTTCTCAAGAGACCAATCCCTGAAGATTGAGACAGTTTAGTTAGTTATTTATTATTGTTCATAAGTCGTTTTTTTTTAGTGTACTCTTGTTATATGTAGTACAGTGAATATGTCCATGTTGTGCGATGTTTATATTTGTTACTTTGTGAATAAACCGAAAATAATAAGAATAAAAAGTCTCACTATCAAGAATCTATGCCACTTATTTTTCCAATGTTATTTTTTAGATTTCTTTTTATCACATTTGATAATATGTAATTACACGAAGTTTATATTTAAAAAAAACACACAGAGAAATTTGAATTTGCACAGAAAAAGTATAAACAACAGTCGTAACTGTTTTGCTATAGTAAATCACAAAAAAACATGGAAATATTTTTAAAGCAACTTTGCTGCATGAGTGTGACGTTTTCCTCAATCCCATCAATTTGCCGTAATGTTAGATTGAGTGGTTGTCATATTGTATTGGAGATTAATAATAAATTAAGCTGCTTTTGCATTTTTAAAATATGTATCACATGACACAGATCCTCAGATTTACAGATTTTATGGATTTATTTTTATATTGTTCAGGGGTGGATTTTGGATTTGGCTAAGGGGAGGACGTAAGTGGTGTATTTAGAAGGAGTAATGGTAGTAACTCAAGCAGCAATTTTGCTTCTTGCACAGTAATTAACGTTGTATTAGGAATAGAAAATCGTTATCATGTCACCCACAACTTCTGGCCGACTAATCGACGTCGTTCATGATTAAAGTAAAATAGATACGTTTAAAAACGTTCCGTCGACTTCAATATATGACTGAACGTTGGTGTGGGTTTTAGGTTTATACTGACGTTGAGAAAACGTCATTGTAAGACTGAATTATCAACGTTCCAGTCAACTTAAAAACAATTATTTATTATTAACTGGATATTTCTTCTCAAAATAAATATAATTCATCTATTGTTACATACCTTCTCAAAATAAATGTAATTTAAACCAAATATTGTCCTTTATATAAAAATCCAAATGTCACTTAAAATGTCAAAAAAGCAAGTAAAGACTATAAAAAGAGGTACATGACAATATAATATAACATAACTAATAATAACTATAAGCAAAATATCAAAATAATAGCAAATAACCGCACAAAACGATTATAAAATGAACACAACAAACGTATGAATCACAACACGGCATACACAATGACGCGTTACATTCCCCTTCTGTCTCTCCTCCCCCAAGTGAAGAGGTTATCTACTCCTTTCCGAACCTCGGTTGGTATCACTGTCAGTCGCATGCATGAGTAAACAAAACATAACATTATCAACCTATCTGTTCGATTTTCGCGTTGTTAAGTTGGACAAAAAATTCTCTTTTAATTATAAATTGCTGTCAGTACCAGTAGTGGTATTTTAAGTCGGACATGATTTAAAAAAACACGACTGACATTGACAGCAATTTGTATTTAAATTGGAAATTTTTGTCCAACTTAACAACGCGAAAATCGAACATGGTTCGTTATGTTATGTTTCGTTTTCTTCTTCTTCTTCCTAGTTTCAAATATAAGAGACTGCGCTCTTTCCAGATGCAATAAAGATACATGTGAAGTCATATTATTTAAAAACTTAATAATTAAGTGACATTGTTAACATGACATTGCTTAACCTAAAAAATTATTACCATCTTAACAACGCGAAAATCTACCTGTAATTAGGACTACAGAAAATGAATGAACTTTAAAAACTTACTTTAAGCATTAATCCAAAATTCCTTTCAACGAACATAACAAATACGAGGAGATTATTTAGTGTAAAAAATTGCACGAAAAACTATCATTAAACATATTTGTGCCGCACTTTTAATCACTGATTGACTAAACATGGCGCCGATCCATCTGAAATGATGCTTTGCTTGTCATGACCACATAATATATATTTTCTATAGTTATTTATTTTTGACATCCAATAATGTTTTTTCTCACCTTCTTTGACTGTCCTATATTAGTATTTTATATAACAAGTGGCTAAAATGGTGTTTTTTTACCAGTGGGGTGTTTATAGTGCTCTAAACCACACGAGAAAAAAAAACACATTTTAGTCTCGAGTTATATACAAAATTTTTTGTATCGAAATTAGAAAACAGTATAATTTTGTAAAAATACGGCAAATTGACAAAGTTACCTTGTCGTAATGACTAAATTCTATTGCTGTTTCCATAGAAACCAATAATAAAACAACTAAATATTGAACGATTTAAACGTCGCATTTGACACATTCTATTTTACAATAATTATTATTTGGAACAAAATGAGTGATAGTGAGGAAGATTTTATTCCTGGTACTCCTCCGGAAATCTGGGAGCAAGCAATTGCTGCAACTTTAGGTTTATTACCAGCGAAATATAGAAAATTGTACGAAAAAGAATATGATTTATGTACTGGTGTAAGCAGAAAACTGTGAATAACATATCTGAGTCTGTTCTTTTCACTTATCTATCTTAAAAAGCAGACACTTTAAAATGTTCAAGTCTCTGGTCCAAGCTTTCGATGCTTAAAGCATTTTTGAATGTAAAGAATAATGTAGATGTATCCAATTCTCAAAAAGTAAAAGCTTTTTTTGAAAAGAAAATCCACTGGGTATAGGGATAAGAAATTTAAAGTTTTTGACAGAGCAGATGTCGAATTTTCGTTAAATTATGAATAAAATTGTTCATGAAATTTGTTAATAATTAAAAAAATGTTTGATGGAAGAACTTTAATTTGTTGTATGTTGACTATTAATTTTTATTTCACATTGAAATAAAATTTCTTTATTTCACACTTTTCTCTTTATTTTTCACTTGTCAATAATGACATTGTTTTCATTCATTGAAACTGTTCAATAAATGTCATTTTAGGATATATGGCGTTACAAAAATTATTTTAAAAAATTGTTAAATAAACCTCTGTAAGAACTGGTGGTCAATCCTTAGAGACGAGGTAAGTAGACAAATTATCAATATAACCATAACATAATAGGTATGTTCTTATTACCACCAATCTCAACTAATCTAAGTACTTTTACAGTTACGGAGGCTACATAAAATGAAATTATTATTTTATTTATGCAGTGTAACCGTAAAACAACTTATATTAACTGAAATTGGTGGTAAATGGAACACACCCAATATTTCACGTATCTATGAAAACATATAAACAGAAAACTCTGCCAAAATTTTTATAGACAAATTTCAGAGACATAGTTGTTTATTTTTTGATCAAAAATTCAGTGCTCACATATGTATAAACATTCAGTTATTTTCAGTTAGGGAATAAAATGTTTTAGAGAGGTTATTTTAGTTTCACATTTTTCGAACTTTTGTAAATTTTTTAAATTTATTCAATATATATACATATATTTATCTTTGTTCTCGTTTTAAGAAAGTTATTTTTTATCTCCACATTATTTAACAGTGTCAAGGAACTTTGTTGGTTGATTCAGAGCATTTTGTTAAAAAACTTTATTTTTGCCAAGCAAACAAACAATTAATTTACTTAATACTTTTCAAATCAGACAATTTCAATTTCCAAGTGATCGCCGATCGTTTAAAAGTAAATCTTTTAAAGTGAACAATTTTTCAAGTGAATAAACTTTTTTTAAGCTTGTCAAAAAAAACACTGAACATGTTCATATTTCCATTGTGTATTTACTATTGTGCATTGTGTTACCCATTGTGTGGTTTACCCGAGTGGTTCACCCCATATCTCTTACAGACAATTTTAAATAGAAAAGAAAACATGTTACGCTGCATTCCCTCCAGCTTGGCAGGAAATAAACTATGGAGTGTAGAGAAGGAGAAACGTCTCCGTGTTAAAAAATGTGATCGGATTTTCGATGGAAGAATAGGTGGCGCTGATTTACAGGAGGTATTCTACGTGATTTTGACTTTACTATTTTTATTATTTTTTTACGCTGTATAATTCTTTTCAACACCTACATAATATTATGTTTTCGTTAGTTTATAGAATCTGAAGCTAGTTTCAGAGATATAGTAAGTGTTTAACTTCAGACTCAATCCCATAATACGATCAGCGCCACATCTTATACCTTACAGAATTCAGACCACATTTTGAACGTACCGTCCATAAGAGACGTTCCTCCTTCTCTACACTCCATAAAATAAACAATTACTGTGTTTTACTACCTCATCCCGTCCATTAGCCACTCGGACCCACATAAACATTTGACATCAAGAACATTATCGTCGAAATTATTAAAACTACATTATTGCAAACTTCCACCGAGGGACATTGCTTCCAACGTGGGATAACCACGATAAGAGTCTCATCCTTGACTTAAGCTCGAAAATACTTTATTTACAAAAATCGACCCTGGGTTTCATCATTCCCCGAACCAGATCTTCAAACCTGGGGTTGGAAATTTCAACGGAAAAGTTCTGTGGCGGCGTTTCTGGCGCCCTGGCAAATTATCAACCACAAAAAATCGAGCGTCACCGAAAACAGAGCTCCTACATAATAAAAAAAGGCACCACCATCCCCAGAGGCGAGGACAGTGGCTCGTCGAGTTTTGGTTTGGTCGTGGCAACGTTGTGATACCTGTCAGGGTATTGGCGTGATCCGATTGAGGCTTGGCGTGCTACTTGGGTAATACTTATCCTGTAATTGGGATCTTGCCCGTTTGATATTTTCTTGTTATAAATAAATAAATAAGTTAGTTTTAATCAACTCTAAATGATGCCAACTTGGTTGGCGAAGCGCTCGTTCAGTGCAATATGTTGTTTTGGTAATTTGTGGAAAATCACGTTAGTGTTATTATTATAACGATGATTGCGTTGAGGTAGGAATGATCATTCAGCGCTTGGTCAAACTTTTTCATATAAGCCTTTCGATCATAAGCCGAGAAGCTGAAGCTTTTTTGGGAAGTCAAAATTAACCCTAGTAAACTTGGATATTGGATGTTTGTCCGTTGTCTCCAAATGTGGTCCCTTTCCCGCACAAAGTTACAAGGGGTTGTCTGTGGTATTTAATGTTTAATAATTTAATAATAATTCTTAAAGAAAATTGTCAAAACCAAGAACCATCACTTTGGCATGTTGTTAACTTATTTATTAGTGACCAATTACAATATTTCTTTAATAAGTAAAAAATAATATAAAAGGCAATTCACCAATAGATGTATTAGATAAAGTTATATCTTTTATATATTTTTTATTAATGTGGGAAACATTTTTTTTTTCGATGGATTAATGCTGGCACACGGTACTAATCAATCTAAATCTATAAATCTATGATGATTTATAGATTCTAGTGTACTTTAGAGATGCATATCAATCAAAGAACGAGTTAAGGCAGTCACTCGGTTCATTTCACGATCATAGCTGTAGACAAGTATAGGGAAATAGGAATCAAAACGCTTTATTAAATCAAAACTGTATAATCTGTGAAATGATAATTTTATACCCGTTCTTCTGTCAGATCGAGAACCGAGATCAAAAACACGTGCTGGATAAAAGAATTTTTTTTCTGCTGTTTGAAAAAGAGTCTAAAATAAGTATTTTTAAAATTTTCAATATGATATTTGTTATTTTGTTTTGATGTTTTGGCAGACTATTATTTTTTGTGTTAATAAATAAGTTGGATTGATAATATTTATGGGGAATCTTTGAGTATTAAGGAATTTTATCCTGGATACTGATTTTTCAACATAAACGTTTAATTTGTTTATAGCCCAGTCACATTAGAGGTTTCACCTCGGAATGAGAGATAATAAGCTGTAAACTTGTATAAACCTTTATTTTGGCGTTCTAAAAGTTGTCTCAAAAGTCTCATAAAATCTCGTGTCCGCGTCTTAAGATATTCAAGGTCAAAAGTCACAAAAATCGGTTTTTTGCAAATATCTCGCTTCCTATGGTTTTAATGCCATTTGCATTTATTATAAAAATTGTAGAGAATAAAATTCTCTATAACTTTTGTCCCAAACATTTTTTTAATACTCAACCGTTTTTGAGATAGAGGGCGGAGAGCGCGCCGCGCTTACCTATTCACAGCATAATCAACCGTAAGTTCCGGTAAATAATACGCCGCGGACACGAGATTTTATGAGACTTTTGAGACAACTGGTAGAACGTCAAAATAAAGGTTTATACAAGTTTACAGCTTATTATCTCTCATTCCGAGGTTGACCCTCTTTTTTGGCTTAAGTGACTGGATTATTATGTGTGTGGATTTTTTTGCTGAAGAAAAATAAAGAAAATATAGTAAAAAAGGTCTCATATATCTGAATCTTCCAATATAGAAGAGTCGGAAGCATTAACAGTTCAACTATTATTACTGGTAAAATCAAAGGAAAAATATGACATTCTTAATTCGAAAATTGGTGTAAAAAAAATAGTGAAGGTGGTCAATGAAGTTTTACTAGCATATTTTAAACAAAAATCCAGAGTCCTAAATAGCTCCACATCTTTACTCAATGTTGAGAACGATATTATCAGCAGGGAAAGGATACCGGATTAGACGCGGTAGCTGCTACTGCCTCATGGTTGGTAGAAGGACATATAATCGGACCGCTGGAAAGAATAAAAGCCATAAATAATTTTATTAATTTTATTCGTTTCAATCCTACGCTACAATTATGCAACAAAATAGTTGCAAATACGTCGCGGATACAGTGTGTCTACGGATGGGGTTGCCATGAGGAAAAACTTCTTTATTTAATCATTTACGAAAAGAAGTCAATCTATATAATAAATTCTGATTCTCCTAAAATCCTTAAATAAGTATTCAGATTTAAGTTTAATACAGGGTTTCTAGAGGTGAAGTAAAAATGTCTACGATAGTGATATACGAAAAAAAGTTATTCTTTATTAAAAAATGTACATCTCTTAAAAATTCCAAATACCCATAAAAAAGTTGAATCAATTACGGGATGTCCCATGGTAGAAGTTTAGAGATTTTTTTTTTTGATTTGACAAAATTTCTTTGTAAAATAGGGAGCTTCTTTCAAGACCATATAAATACCTAATAAAATGAGAATTTGTGTATCCCATTGCACAAACAACTAAGGTCATCAATATGAACAATTTTAGTAAGAATAGAAGAAAATTATTTAATCCATAAACGGTATTATTGATGATAATATAAATGTGTTAACGATAGGTGTATAAAAGGAACAGTGAGAAAAGAATTTAATTTACTTACAATAAAAGAAAATAATTTGTTTCAATCCACCTATACCATGTTTAATGAACAGAAATAGTTAAGCCATGCCTCACTAATTTATGGTTGCGCAGAATAATGTACGCAACAACTAGATTTACACACTACAAATTAATAAAAGCGGAAATTCAAAACTGTAATTTGAAATTAAATTTTTGAGGAATTGAAATGATAAAACGTCAAGTCATATTTACGGAGTTGTCCTCCCAATACCTGTTTGTTGCACTCTCCAACGTGCTGCACCGGGAGTACGGCTCGGATTCAACAGAAATTTTGATATGTTGTTCCTAACTCCAAAATAATGATCTGCACGAAAAATCGTTTCATAAAAAAGTGAGCATCGCATTACAGAACTATAGCTTTCAACTTTAGTTTCTCATATGAAACACCCTGTATATTATTGTATCTTTTGATTCATCATTTTTTTCCTGATTTTATCGATATAAAGATGTAAGCTATTATCTTTTATTGTTTACGAGATATTGAAATTAAATAATTTAAATTACATCACGGATAGCATTCAAATGCTTTTAAACATAGGTGGCTTTGAGAAAAAACAATGCAGAAAAACCTTTAAGATCTGTCAATAATTTATTACTAACATTTGGATACCGTATTGTTTAGCGTATTATTGTGTTAGAAATGTATTCTAAGCAACACATATATGATATGTTACGTGTATATATGGAATGTAATAAAAATGTCTCTTTAGGTAAGTAAATAGAAACATTCCAAATTATGTAAGCTACAGCAATTATGTAAGCATATCCAGATAGAAGACTTGCTCCTTCAATAACATTTATACAAATTGACGCAAAATTACTAGAAACAGGTTCATTACTTAATTAAAGAAGGGCACTACCAAACCGCCGCTTTAGAAATAATGCCATATTGCGTTATCTTGCTGGTGCTGTAAGAGATTTACAATTGTCATTTAGCTTAATTGAAAAAGTCCTGAAAAAAAATAAAATTAAGCCATTTAAATACAGACCTGTTCCAAAATTGTCAGAGCACAAACTGAATATAGGCTTCAGTATTGTAACAATATGGTTGAAAGATTAGGTAGAGATCCGAATTTCCTTAAAAAAATATTATGGACAGACTTTGCTTACTTTACAACGGCTGGATACTTTAATAGACAGAACAGTGGATTCTGGGCAGTGCAAAATTCACAAAGGGTTAAGGAAATTCAAAAACAAGGGATGACGTCGATACATGTTTGGTGTGGTATACACTGTAATAAAGTAATTGGACCTATCTATATTCCTACATCAAAATTTAAACGAACAGCGCTATTTACAACTTTTAAACCACGAAATAAATAATCTTGTTGTTGAAATTGATAATAATGACGGGTTAATATGGCAGCAAGATGGCGCTCCGCCACATAATATAAGAGAAGTTAGCGAATATTTAAACCATCGTTACCTTGAATGGTTTGGAAAATATGGTACCGCACGGTGGCCACCAAATAGTCCTGACATAACACCTCCGGATACGTTTTTGTGGGGCTATTTAAAGGATAGTGTCTATAAAAATTGACCTGAAACAATTTCAGACATTCACCATCGAATTCAGGAAACAGTTGATAATATAAACCAACATCCTGAAATGACTGAGAATTGTTTAAATAATTTGGAAAAAGATATAGTTTATGTGTGGAAAAGCAAGGGAGGCAGTTTGAACAATTTCTGTAAATATAATTACAGATTAATTGTAAATGACATTATATTATCCGTGATGTAATTTAAGTCATTTAATTTCAATATCTCGTAATCAATAAAAGATAATAGCTTACATGTTTATATCGATGAAATCAGGAAAAAACGACGAAACAAAAAAAATCAATAATATACAGGGTGTTTCGTAAGAGAAACCAAAGTTGAGCGCTATATCTTTATAATTAAGCCGACTATGACTATGGGTCCTGATTTAATACCAGCATTCATAATAAAGGACTGCTCATCAGTTTTGGCTGGCCCACTTACCATAATTTTTAATGTAATATTGCAAACTTCCTGTTTTCCTGATTTATGGAAACTCTCGAGGATATGCCCTATTTACAAAAAAAGAGATAGAAATGAAATAACAAACTATAGGCCAATAACCATCATTTGTAACTTTGCAAAACTGTTGGAGATTATTCTACATGCTATCATATACAATCACGTATCTGGTATGATATCGCTTGATCAACATGGATTCGTGAAAGGCAGGTCTACAGTCACAAACCTTGTGTGTAAATCCCAATATATCAGCGCCAAATTAGATCAACAAAGTCAGGTGGATGTAATATATACTGACTTCTCCAAGGCATTTGACAGACTTGACCACGGTATTTTATTAACTAAACTTGAGAACTTTGGACTTTCCAGGCCAATAGTTAAATTTCTTAAATCCTATTTGCAAGATAGGTATCAATTTGTTCAATACCGTGGATACAGGTCTGGCAAATTCTTACAGAAGTCAGGCGTACCACAAGGTTCGATATTGGGACCACTTTTATTTGTCTTGTTTTCAACGATATCACATCTAATCTCCATCGAGTACATTATCTATTATATGCGTACGACTTAAAACTATTTTGCGAAATTAAGTCTGAAACAGATTGCGAATATCTTCAAACAGCATTAGATAACATAAATCTCTTTTGTGCGAATAATATATTACCGTTAAATGGATCAAAATGTAATGTTCTGACATTCACGAGGAAGGTAACCTCAATCAAATACAATTATAAACTGGATGATTTAATATTACAAAGGCCAGATTACATAAAAGATCTTGGAGTTGTTTTTGATCCAAAATTATCTTTCATACGGCATATCGAAACGACTACTTCGTCTGCTTATAAAAGCCTTGGACTTGTCATACGCAATTCAAAGGGGTTTGGTAGCTTGCATACGCTTAGAGTGCTCTATGTTTCATTTGTTAGATCGCGGTTGGAATATGCATCAATAGTGTGGAGTCCCATTTATAATATACATATTTGGTCTTTAGAAAAAATACAACGACGATTTGTAAAATCAGCAGTATACATACTTGATGGTGAATATCAGGAAAAAGGCATGCAAAACAATATCTTACTTGCACGTCTCAATCTATCCGAGCTTGCAAAACGTAGGGCGGCACAATTTATAATTTTTTTGTATAAGATGGTTAATAATTTAGTTGACTCTATATGGATATTAAACCAAATTAATTTTCAAGTTCCAAGAATATCATCACGTCATAACCGCATTTTTAAATTACCTACAGCTAATACTAATATTATGATAGCATCTTCTTTATATCAAATGATCGCAAACTATTGCAACGTGGAGGACAATATTGATATTTTTCCTTGTACCATTGACAAAATTAAAAAAGTTGTACTAAATGAGTGAATGACAATATTTTAATCTGTGTAGTTTTGTACAATTTATATTTATTTTTATTGCTATTGTGTTTGTTGTATTATTATTGTCGAATAGCAATATTTTAATTAAAGTATAATGTATTGTTAGTTAGTGTTAATTTATTACTATGTATTATATCAATGTTTATTATTTCATTTCCATTGTAATATTTCTGTTTTTTTTTACTCTAATTGTTGGTAGACTTTCAATTTTTTTGCTTTTTTTTTACTTCAATTTATTTAAGTGTTTTTTATCCTGTAATTGGGTCCTACCTGTAGGATATGTATATGAAAATAAATAAATAAATAAATAAATAAATAAAAAAATAATGCGATGCTCAATTGTTCTTTTTTTATAAAATTTTGAATTCCTTGTTAAAAATTAGTCAATAAAGCATTTCTTACGTTTCCGATATCTTCAAAGGCAACTGAGTTACAATAGAATCTAACATTTTCGCGTGATGACTCTGTACCTTAAAAAAGTGTAAATTGATTTGCTGATGCTGTTTACAAAAAAAAAAAAATTATGTTGGTATATCGCAATCATTTTTGTTTCTTTAATTTCACACAGTCGAAATCAAATATGTGCCGTCTATGCCAGTATGTAGCAAATATGTATATAAGATATCTTGCGTAGTAATAGTTTATTTATTTAATATACTAATTTTGTTTAAACAGGTTGTTTCAGTTTTTTGTTGCAATTGAACTACTAGCCACTCCTTTTTGTATATTTTTTGTTAAAAACATCAATGCTTAGTGTTTGCCACATTGAAAAATACTGAATATTAATTCATTAAATACTACGTAATATATTTTTTTCGGTTGATGTATTTACGATTTGAAGATTGTCATCTTATTTTTTTCTAGGAGGTGACATTCTTCTGAAGATGGAATCACTTGGAGAAATAATTAATTGTGATAATAAATGTTCCATTGGTTAACTACTTCTTTAAGAGCATCGTCAATATTCAGTTTAATAGAAATATGTATTTCGTCGAAATGAAAAAATATAAATTAACGCATGATTTGTTTAAAATCTTAAGGTTCGGATTTCTTACATTCAGAAACCAAACATAGTGCGATATTTAATAGTTACATTACAATATAAGTGTGAAAAGAGCTTCATTGTAAAACCAGTATGAAAGTTGGAACACGAGCGTTAACGAATGTTCCAATCATACACTGAGGGAAATCGACCAAATAAAATGTTTTGCTAAGATGATCTGCATTATCATAAGTATTTTTTTTCTTAAACTACATTACCATCATCTAACCATAAGAAAAACTGTTTTGCTAATGAGCTTTTGTAACCTTAAATCTTTGACTAATTATCCCACTTACTAACTCAAATATTTTTTTTTGTTTTTTTTTATTTAGGATAACTAAGTCTTTTCTTATGGTAAATAAGTGCCTTTAGTTGCGATTGACTTTTTTAGTGCTTAAAAAGCACATACCTACGGTTAGTAAGCTATCTGTTAACCGCAAATCTGCGCTTGCTAATTCGACATTTTGTTTGTAGGCGACGCACGCGTATTTAATATCAAAATTAAATAATAACTGATAATTTTTTGTTTCAGAAAAAAAATGGCAAATATTTTATATCTCGATAACAAAAACCTCATTGGAAAATTTATGCTTGTACTATAATACAAAATAATTTTATTTTGTTGACATCTAATAGTTTAGTTATTAGTAATAAAATAATCACCCTGTATATACAGGGTGACTGGTAGATCGACATATTCCTTTGATGGCATGTTAGTAGAGCTCATTTGCAATTGATTTAACCATTATATCCATTATGCAAAACCCAATAGTTTTTGAGATATTTTAATACTGTTTTTTACAACAAGTGAAGACTTCAGCTCTTGTATTTTTATATTTTGAAAGTATTTAACACAATTTTTGTTACATAATTTGTACTGTGTAAACTAATGCGGGAAACTGATATATTAAAAAAGTTTTATTCTTTTTGTTTATTTTAAATAATTAAAAGAAACTAGATAAATTAAAATATCTCAAAAACTACCGAGTTTTGCATAATAGATATTATGGTTAATCAATTGCAAATAAGCTCGCTACTAATACACCCTCAAAGGAATACGTCAACCTACCAATCACCCTTATATGTGTCCACGCAGAATACTTGCAAAAATTCTTTCTGTGGTAGCAATATTTTTTTCTAATAGCACGAATAAAATTCTGCTAGATCCAGTATATATTTATACAACGTTTACAAAGGGAGATTACCAGGACAAAAAGGAGTATTTGCTGGCATTACTAGGTATTTATTATTTATACAGTGTAAGCTGTATAGTGGTTAAAAAGTCATTTATTAGCGACAGGAAAAGCTTTTTCTGGTTGCAAAGTAGTAATGGTGTAAAAAATGCGAGCTTACTAACTGTAACGGAAAACTTCTTAAGGTTAAAATAGGGCTCTGTCTCCTGATAACAAAGTTATCAACCTGCAGCAATAAATAAATATTTAGAAAAACTTTTTTTAACGGTAAATAAGTGCATCATAGCAAAATCGTTTTTGTTGCGATTACAAAGCAGTCTATTTGGAGCCTATTTAATGCAGATATTTTTTGGGGCTAGTAAATTTTTATTTATAGTTAGTAGTAAATTTCTCTGTGACTGAGTCATTCCACACATGTATTGCATACTATTTTTTCTACGATTAGGAACTTTTATTAAAATCGATATTTAAAATGTTTTTATCCAACACTTTCGTACAAAGTGGTCTTTATTGTTGAAATTTTAAATATATTAAATAATTAAATTAAAAAATTTAAAAAAGTGTTAACAATTAACTTATAGGTAATATGCATTTCTAAGTTGCAATAAGTTGCCACAGCATATTTTATAGCCTTTTGTTTTAAATTGCAGACTTATATTAGCTCAAAATTGTATGTTCCGTATTGATAACGGCCAATAGTAAAAAATCAGTCGTCGGATGTGCCTTGCCCCCTGATTTAAATTAACTGTTTACCACCCAATAAATGACCTAAGTTTTTACAAGTGCAACTTGTTTACCCATGAATCAATTTGACTTTTCATATTCTGATAGCACTATTCTATGACCATATCATGTTCAGTTATGAAATTAAGAAAAAGTATATGAATGTTCTAGTTAATATAATCTTAATCTTAGAATAACTTTAAAAAAAAAACGAAAAATAACAAGCACCGTTTTGAGGGTTAACTGCGGGAAGCGGATTTTGCCGCAAGCGGGTACCGCAACCGTTCTGCCGCCACAGTGAAGAGATTAAAATTGTTCTTTTCTTCTGAAAAAACGTCTATTTTTCACCATGTTATATGCTTATGTACGATCATTAATTTTTAGTTAAGTTTCGTTTTCACCACCCCTGATGAAGTCAACTTACTTTTGATACAGAGTGTTTCCTGTTTGTACAGACTTCTTCAGTAACACATAGAAAATGCGATGAAATTTGACTGTATTGCTTCTAGTTTCATGTTAAGTAATACTGGTATATTGTTCTGAACACCTTGTATACGAGGCAACACGTCTCAGAGCCGATTTATTCCCAACGGAGTTCAGTTTTTTGCGCCTTTCATTTTCTGCCGGCATATCGACCAACATCGTTCCGTGCATCCCTTCCTTAATTAACAAAACGTACATCCTTATTTGCGTATTTCTCAGAAGTGTGATAAAAAAGAGAGAGTATTATTTCTCGTGAATTATATGCGTGGTTGAGACGAACCTCTGATGAAAAAGTGACATAGCCTTGTCTACACAATGTTAAAGAGTTTGTTTGTTTTTTTAATTACTTGCATCGAATGTTTGAGATGCTCGCTCTCTAATTCTTAGAAACGAATGTCTCCAAAACGTGACCAGTCTTTCGTTGCTTCTCGGAGAAACTTATACTTAGCTGGAGATCTACAATAGAATATTTATAAATTTGTTACCCTTTACGGTTTGATTTTAGCGATTTGTGCCTTTTTGTTCTAATAATCCGTTTTTGTACTTGGCAATGTAAAAATAATATACATCGATGGCCTAGTGGCAATACCACGTATCAACAAAATTGCAACTTTTCAGACGAAGAAAAAACTTTATATTTCTTGTTTTAAAGTTTCAATGCAGCTACAATTTTGTGTTACGTACTTTTAAATAATTTGACCTGCGTGTGCATAAATAAAAGTACAAAAACGATGATGAGCATTTATAAAGTTTGTTACGTGGTATTGCAGTAACAAAATTTGGTTGTTACGAGTTATTAAATTAAGAATTAAAGAACACTTTATTTTAGTTAGAAACAAACAAAGCTAACTCCAACATTCGCTTTCTTCTGGAATTCATATTTCTGAAAGTAACAAAAACTCTCTTTAAATGATATTGTTAAACACAGATATAATAGTAATAACACGTATCATCTGAATTTTTAATTTGTAATAACACGTACAAGAATCACCAGTATAATCGTATTTTTTCTATTAAATATTATAATATAATGGAAAATGTATATTCTAATATCAAATATACGTAGGTAATATAGTTTCTGTATTAAGTAAATCCATGGTTAATTAAACAACTTACCTGATTATTTACACAAAAACTGCCAAACACGATAAAGCATAACAAACTGCCATAATAAACATACAGCTGATTGATTGATGATACGTGTTATTAAAAATTGGTAACGATGATACGTGGTTTTAAAAATTTTCAAAATATCGGTTCCTATTGACTAAAATGTTACTTGGAATGCATTAGAACACACAGAAGTTAATCTTTAATAGAGTGTGATATATAAATCTCAATATCGCTAAAAATGATGATACGTGGTATTGCCACTAGGCCATCAACATGTTTTATTTTTATAGTGGAGCCCATCAATATGCTTATTGTGACTTTTGTGGGGGTTTCGTTGTTACAAGCTGAATTTTATCTAAAATCAATGCTTATGTACTGATGTTTCAAAATTCCAAGGCCGTCAGATGTCGTCATGTGCAAAAGAGCACTAAAGTTAAAATACGAGTTAACAGAACCGTGGAGGCTACTGTGGGCCCAGGGATAAAATCAAACTGGCGGGCCTCTTAGATGGGGACAAATCAAAAGTACCACATTTCAATGCACATAATTTTTAATTTGAAATATATTATATATTATTTACAAGTAGCTATATTAAATAAAGTATGATAATTTTATTAATACAAAATGAAAAAGTTATAATAAAACTTTCTTTGATAGTGAATGAGGACATAAAAGAATTTTTGCAGTTTTATACCCATAAAGTTGACCGAATTATCTAAGTATTTAAAATACAAATGAGATTACGGAAATTTTACAAATTCAATTCAGATTAATCAAGTTTTATACCCTAGGACGACCGGATATCTAAGAATTTAACAGTAACTAGGTACTTAAACATTATTAACAAACATTTTTCGAATAATGGAAATTTTATAGCTTAAATACATCAGAGAGGTGTATGATGTAGATCCAACTGGTCGTTAAGAAGTTTATTAGATTCACTGTCATTACATTTGAATATTTCTAAGCTCTAATAAATTTTATTTAAAGCTCTTTTCTTGTGTATGTAAAATATATAGGTTCTCTAATTTTGGAAAAGTGTGACTGGATTTAAAAAAATGATTTGAAAAAGTTGAATCAGTTTTATTAAGCAGTGGTGAGAAGTATGTGAAACTTCTCATATGGTCCAAATGCTACTATCTGACCGACGTCATAAATGTCTCTGTGCCGGATAGCTGAGGAGAACTAATAAGTTCGAAACCGGTCTATGTCTGGTTAGGAATTGTCAAATGATATTCGCTACCGAGCTATGATGATTTGAAGGTATAATCCAATGCAGGTCGGGGTATTTGCCCGCTGAGAAGTTGTTTCGTTCAAATCATATTTAATAACAGTTCTAGATTTACAGTTTTATCTTTTGCATTAAACAAAAGGTGTGAAAGTTTTGACTGTGATTTAAAACTAACTTTAATATTATGTTGTGACAAGATGTTGGCAATTTTTTCTGAAATATTTCCATAATATGTTAACGAGACATATTTATTTCTTCTTATATCTTTGACATATGGATAACTACTGTGGTATGCTAGTTTTAATTGTTTTCTATCAATTAAAGTTTCTATTGTTTTTTCTTGAAAGCCATTATTGACAGCTATTGTTTTCATACTGTCTAATTCTGTTTTAAGATTTGCTCTGAAAGAGATAATGATAGAGCTCTGTGTATCATAGAATTATAGGCTGCTAGTTTATGAGATTGAGGACTCAGTGATGAATATGATATTGTGGTATCTGTGATTGTCGGTTTTCTGTAAATATTAAATGTAATTTTGTTATTGTTCCACGTTAAAGGTTAGGTCTACGAAATTGACTTTATTATCTTTTTCTGTCTCTAATGTAAATTTAATATTGGGGTGAATACTATTTATGAAGTTTAAAAAGGTATCTAATTGCCTCAATGTACCTGTAAAATAGGCCAACACATCGTCTACGTATCTATACCAAAATTTGATGTATTTTTTTGCAAGATAGGATGACATTATTTTTTCTTATTATTATTATCTACCCTTTTACTGGGCTCAAAAAATTACGGAAAAAATCTAGTGAGCATAAATTTTCAAATACTATCAGATAATCAAATAACAAAAATTGTGTGAAATGTCCGTCCTTGCAAATTAGATCTCAAAGAACATGTATAATTTATAATGGACGATGCACAATTGGCTCAAGAATCATTCTCCAAATTTCGTGTTAGTCTCGGAATACCCTGTATGAAATAATCCATAGATATATTAATTTCACACATAATCCACAGATTTCTAATGTGACAGAGAAAATAAAGTCTAGCAAAATCTACGACTATTTCCTGTCTATAAATTTGTCTTTACAAATTGTAAATCTTTATTCACCTCAAAACAAATACTATAAAAATGCTAATGAGATACTACCATTTCACCTAAACGGTACTCTTCCAATAGCTCATAAATATGTACAAAACAAGGAGAAGATAATTTATTTATTAATTAATTTAACAAGAACAGGTGTTTGCTACAACTTTAAGCCAGTAGGATGGGGAACACGAGATCAATCATGATGACAAATTAGAAATTTATTAACATTTAAAATCTTTTAAGTACTGGCAGAGAGGGTAATAATCATGCTAACTAGTTTCATTTTGTTTTTAGATTGCGAGCGGACATTTTTGGACATTTTAAGGACGACTCCGTTCATACAGGATAAGGCAAATTCGATAGGATTGCAGGGTATCTCGGAAACCAGAATGGATTTATAAGATTTATAAGTAATGAAAAATTACCTCAATGGCATATTCGATATGGATATTTGTAAGCAAACCAACCCACAGAATTATTATTGCTATTCTCCTTATAAATATGATATTTTAAATATCCTTAAAATAAAATAAATATATTTGAATTTATATCCTGTGATCTGGCTTACCATTGGTCTTAATAATACCAAGCTTAAAACAATATCATAAATAGTATAAAGTAAAATTAAACTGTTAACTATGAAACAAAATCTGACAAACGTCATTTAACCAACAAACAGGTGATTTAGTAAATTTTAATTAAAAGCGTTTATTAATTTACGTTGTTAGAATGGCTATGTACAATTATATGGACAAATATAATACGTTAGAAGTGGTTATAGAAGCAGGAAGAAATTACAAAAAGATACATTAATGTTTGGAAAATATTATCTCAACATTTACAATCTGGTGATTCATAATGAAGCATGAATTTCTGTCAATTATTTTTAGGAAAGTGCAATCAAAACAATTTATTTTACCAAACTGTGATTTGAGCTGATGAAGCACGATTTAATAATAGTGGTTTGTTCAATAGGCATAACAATAATTATTTTTCAAAAAATCCATAACACGTAAAAACATTATTGGACCTTATTTCTTTAACCAACACCGTACTGTTAGGTTCGCTTGTGCATATTGGAAATACAGATGAAATCATTTCTTAATAACACCTCTGCAGCAAGTGTTCAATGTTTACTTTCAACATGATGGACCGCCAGCAATCAATTCTATTGTTAATGAACACTTAAATCGATTATTTGAAAACAACTGATAAGGCGCTCGATATCCTATAACTTAGCCGGCCAGATCACCGTATATCACACCCCTTGGATTTTTTTGTGGGCGTATATAGAAAATCCCAAGTTTATAAAGTAAATTTGCTAGAAAATTTATTGAACAATGATAACATTGATAAATTTTTTCACATGGTATTACATATGAAAATCTTTGACTTCGATATTAAACTACTATTACAGCTTTCACGCCATGATGTCTGTTTTGTCGGTATATTTCTTTTAGTGCTAGCACGCAAACTGTTTAAGTCACAGTGGCGGTTCGTGGGTCAAGAGATAGGGAGGTCAATTAGAAAAGTTTACTGTATTACCAACCTTTTAAAGTGATTTAAATTCCAAGTCGATCCTCCGGTCTTTTTGAGATGCAAAGTGGTCAATTACTTTCTCATTAAAGTCTTTTATCTTCTTTATTAATGCCCTTTCTATGGTAAGCATAGCTAAAAAGATAACCTTTCCTGACCCATGGTATTTCTTAAAAATGTCTTTATTCTTTTTAAGGTGGAAAAACAACGTTCACTTTCGACGGTAGTCATAGGGAGAGTACACAAGAATTTTAACAGTTTGACACTTTCAGAAAAGTATTGCACAAATTATTGTTAATAAAAAGCTGTAACAAAGCAACTGCACCTTGACTACTGGAAAAATCTTCTCGGCTATATAGTACTTCTAACTCAGTTTTAAGTTTCAAATGATTTATGACTGGATACTCCGTTTTAACTAATTTAAACATATCTTGAGGAAAGCTTTTTTTATATTTTTAAATCGATCTGCGTGAAATAACTGAGACACTGCTAAATGATTACTGAAGCCAAACCTGTTTTTGATCTCAGATGTAATTATATCACAAACTTCTAATGAAATTCTCCTTTTTGATTCTTCCGTTTTACATCTCTGGGCAGACTGCATGGATGGCTCCTCCAAATAGTTATTCAAAATTTTATTTCTGATGTCTTCAATTTTACTATTAAAAACGCCAATACACTTATTTACTGTTATGACATCGATATTACATTTTTGTAAATGATTGAACAATATATCACAATGAGGCATAACTAATTGAAAAAAATTTAACCGGTAAGGAAAATGTTCATTTTGTAAGTAGTTTTTTAAACCAATAGCTTGGTTTAGAGTGTTTGTTTTCTGATTCATTATCAATGATTTTTTCTAAACAATCTAATAATTCGGTTCGATAGGTATAAACAGTCTCTATGCACTTTGTATTAAAATTCCATCGTGTTGAAGCAGGTGATTTTCCGAAGAATGAAGAAAAGCTATGTAAATTAGCAAAAAAAATTTTTATGCTTTTATCCTGATGCTTTTTGTAAAATTAAATTTAGTTGATGAGCATAACAATGAATAAAATATATTTTGTACAACACTCATATTTAATAGTAAACATCAAAAACACTGTTTTACTTAATTTCACGACAGATAGAGATTTACTAATAAAATGTTCACAAATAAAAACATTAAAAACAACGCGACAGAATTTACCGACCAACGCGTACCTAGTCAGCATTAAGGCTGACTGCTCACTGCTCTACTGAACTTCGTGCGTTACCGTTTTCGTAAAATGTGTCAGGGACATTGTCCCCGCCAGTGTTTTCTGTCTCTTCTGCTTTCTGACGATTCGCGCATAAGTCTATTTCACTTTAATTCGTTGTAAATTCGGTCCGTAGCTAGCTTTGTGGACAAGTTGTGGATTGACCCAAGATTTTTAAATTCTATAAATGAATAATGTAATGAATATGAATGTAAATGCTCGGTGCTCGGAGGGGATACGAAATCCTGCGATCTAGATATTTGAATAGTATTGTGCATAGAATGAACTAGAAACTTTAATATATTTTTTAAGAATATTAAAAATATATATATTATATATTTTTAAACTTCAGAAAATGAATAGCTCTATTTTTTTATTTGTATGTGGGAGGTCATTGACCAAATGACCCTATAGAAGAACCGCCAGTGTTAAGTTATAGATATAAAATTTCATATGTAGACTTCCAGTAGCGCTCAGCCGGAGTCGATCATTCAAAGGTAGTGGTTTATCCTTACGCTTTTTGGGTTTTTCAAATATTTCGAAAATTATGCTATTTTAGAGAAAATACGAAGAATGAAAAATAGTACTCTGAACTGTATCATTTTTTCAAAGTTTAAACCGGAAATACTGTAACTTTTACGAGTAAAAGGAAATCGGATAGTGGCCACGCCTAATTTTTTTTTTATATGGTTGTTTTGCTTGATGAATACCATTGGATGATTTACGTTTAGGTATTTTAAATTTTGTCATATATATATCTTGTGTTCTAGGAACTAATATTTATAGACTACACATTTGGTACGAAGGTAAAGTGGTTCGGCAGTTGTCATGACTTTCTAATTAGTCGTCACGACGAAAACTATTGAAATTGTCATCATTAATCAATGTCATCATAATCAAGTGACAGAATGAGACTGTTACACACGATTTTTTGCGTTAGATAACATACAACTATTATATGGGTAAATACCTTTTAGGAGACTAAAAGCCAATTTAATTTTATTTGAAACGTTTGAAAAGTTAAGTGCGCTAGATTTTTGCCTCACATAGTTTAGGTAATACTTAATTATCAATTTTAATAGTGAAATCATGTCTCCTTGTCATGTGTGCAACTTAATAAGAGAGCGATTTAAATGCACTACAAATACATATCATTTTAAATATTTACAGATATACAGGGTGTTTACGATCTTGGGAATTTTTTTAAATCTTTGTATCAAATACGTAGCGTCAATTGCATGAAGTACACAAAATATGTGAACCATCTGTTGTTAAATTATCGTAGTTTTCAATAATTTTTTGTAGTTTTTGCACAAACGGTAGTAAAAGTTTGTACGAAGTCAATTGAAATCGTATAAAAACTAAAAGCCTGCAAAAACCGTCGGCATCTCTTTATTGTACATGGGTGGAGGTAAATAGAAATGCTTGTCGTAAGAAAATGTTATACTTTTTTGAAAATTGTATTAATTTTTATTATTTTTTGTTTATTAGATAGGCTATTTTTGTTCATTTCGCCAATAACGTATTTTTGAAATATTATATCAGTTTTAGATATAAAGTCTAAATATTTAAATTTATTGGGTTTAGTTTTAAAGTTAACCCATACTATATTGAAATATGTTATTGCTCAGCAAGGACCAATGAGAAGGTATGAATATATCCTTGCCAGGATGAGGGAATGGGACAGGTTGGATTAGCGAGGGGCAGGGATGTTATATAGTAAAAAATAAAATTAAAGTTTCTTCTAAAATAAAAATAAAAATGTAAGTTTCTTAACCAAAGCAAAGAATTAGTACAACAAAAATAAATATTTGTTTAGATAAAACATAAATAAAAACAAAATTAAAATATGTCTAGAATAAAGTAACTTGAATTAAAATTTCTTGTCAACTAAATAAAATATATTCCAAGAAATGTAACAATAAAAAAGTAAACTTCATACCTAATATAATAGCTAAATATTTTGTTCTGAAAATATATGTATATTAAAAAAGTTAAATGCTAAAAGTTGACGCGTCCGAATCTTCACTTTCTGAAGAGGAATCATTACCCGGTTGAATTATAATCGGCGCAATGGGGGGGTAGTATTTGATATTGATTTTCTTTATTAATTACATGCTGAACGAAATTTTTCCATAAATCAGTATTGTCAAGGTCATTTATTACTTCTCTTATATGATCAACTACTACCGCGCTTAACGTTGGAGAGTCATTACATTTTCGCAAACGATCTTTTAAAGTTGCCCAAACCATCTCGATAGGATTAAATATGCAATAGTACGGAGGTAAGCGCAAAAGTGTGTGACCGTGTATATTGGATAAGTTATCAATAACATATTCCTTTTGGAAATTCTGTTCTTTTATTCTTTTCAGTAATACGCGCTTTATTGGAACTTTTACAGGAATTTCCATATTTTTTTCTCTCATGAATTTTAAAATGTCTTTCTTTCTTGTACTGATGTTTGGTATTTTATTTAATATTCGCGAGTGATAAGAAGCATTATCTAATACAATTACCGATTTAGGCGGAATATTTGGTACAAGCTGTTCTGAAAACAATTTATACATATTATAAATTATACGCTGTATTACATTTTTGGTAGCATCATCAATATTTTTTCATTTCATATTTTTCCTTTTCCTGTTTGTACCGTGATATGTAACATCTCCTTTTTTAATTACACGATAAATTGTTGATTTTGATATTTTAGTTAATTCGTTAATACGTTCTATTATTTCTTTCTCACATTTTTCACGATATTCGCTTTTTAAATGTTCATATATATTTAAAATAATGCGTTGACTTTGTAAGTGTAAATCTTTATTTTGAAACTCTAAATTTATTTCGGCTTCTTCGACAATAACAGGTATTAGAAACAAAAATAGAAATCGACTATTTCACCCAAAAATTATATTTCTGTTAATTAATTTTATAAAAGTCGATTTAAAACATTATTTGGCGATAGCTAAACATCAACTGCCTGACTTATTCCCCTGAATCCCCTGTTGGAATTTGCCGAGACGCCTACGTGACTTTACTCATTTAGTTAAAATAATATAATATTTCATAAAGATATCTTAAACATAGTATCATATAAATAAACATATATTTCATAAAGATATCTTAAACATAGTATCATATTACTAGCCGCCGCTATTTAAGCAACAACAATGTATATGTATATTTCTGCACTGCATTGGACCAATGTTATAAAGAACTAGGTTACATCATCGAGTCCACGTTAACTACTGACTGATATAACTCAAACACCCACCAACCAACCAGACTGACGAATATCCTGATCCCAGCCAATCGTCGCCCATCATCCTCAAACCAAGGCCAATCCCGGCACATCTCACAAATCCACGTTGATTGCTGAGAACGATTTAACGAGTTTTTTTATACTAGTGGGCCTGTCCGTCTTATTATCTTTAAACACGTGCAGTCGTAGATGGTTCATTCAGGCTGATTACATTGCCAGTCTCGGACTCGCCTGCACAATTTCAACTACCATTCGATTCTCGATACCATTGCTAAATACATAGGATAAAATATCAAGTTAAGTGCGCACAGTCCTGTGCTTTAAAACTGACCAATTTCAATTGACTTCGTATAAATTTTAACTGTGTCATTGTTAAGAACGTTTTATGCGAGAATCAATCCAAACACTAGCATAACCACATGATTTCATGTTGCTAAGAAAACTAAACTGGAGGTACTACCGAACAAACTGCCAAGCTGCATATCGTTTTAGATGAGAGAGGCCCGGATACCCGAAAAGACTTTTAGGCCTCGATTCTGCTTATAATAGTTGCATATATTACAGGTATATAAACAAATACACCACATGAATTTTTATGTTGTGTGTTTATTAATATTTCTATTTGTTTTCTAAATGCTGGCTCTGAAAAATGAAATACATTTCCGACCCCTGATGATAAGACATGTGTTAGGTGTACCGGATACTATTAGTATAATTAATACACGAATAAATTTTACACAACGTTTTATTAACGAAAATATAACCAACCGTTTCGTACAATAAAACTGAATCTAAAACGTATCGTAGTCTACATAATGATATACTCGGTGGAGAGATCCTACATTCGGCCATTCTGTAATTGTAGTTCGTCCTCGCAAAGACAGAATATGAGAATATACCTGTAATAAAATAGTTTAAAACGCTATTGCTATTGTTACGAGACTCTGGCCATTCTGTAACTGTAGTTCGTCCTCACAGACAGAATATGGGAATATACCTGTAATAAAATAGTTTTAGAAATGCATTTAAACACTATTACTATAATTACGCGACTCTAGCGTAATTCATATCAACACACTGTATGTAAATACCACCACAACAGGTATAACTATATGTAAATACCACCACAGCGGCTGTAATTATTATAATAACCACCGTAATGAGCGTAACTCTATGTAAATACCACCACAATGGGTTTAACTGTATATTTACTGCAAGAGATTTATTCGAACTATCATTAGGACTATAACTATAACTATAACTAGAACTATCACTGTAACTATCACTAGGACTAGCATGTCTTTTTTATTATTTGATGGGGGCATTTTTCTTCACCACTTCTGATATTAGGTGTGCGGGGTACTATTAGTATAATTATTAGTACACGAATGTACCTTACACAACGTTTTATTAACATATAAAATATAAAATCAACCGTCATGTTTGGAATTTACAGTAAGGCTGAATCTAAATCGTATCGTAGTCCACACACAAAAACCCTTATAAAATACAAAATATAAATACAATGACGGTTATTAGTCGCAGTGACGTATGATGAATAACTGAAGCATATACTCGGTGGTGAGATCCTATATATGCCATTCCATCTCGCCTTCAACAGTTCTCGAATGTCAGCAATTTTTTGTTTTTATTATTTTCTAATTTTTAAAGTTTTGTTATACACTACACGATTTATTGTATTAAGATGTACTTAACCTCCAAAAATAATTCCAAAGACCGTAAACACCCTGTATGTATGCTGGCCATTTGATGAAATTACAGTCAACACCATCGTAGTTGACTTATTTTTTCTATAACCATATTATAAATAAGTCTGTCCATCGCATTATCACGTGACACGAAAAGTACCTGGAAAACTCAAGAAATTTAATTTTGCCAAATCAGTCGGTACATTGCGGTTAGTACGTGTACTCGACCCTGTTAAACCAACATTTCCACTTTTACTAGCTAGCAAAAGACTAACTGCGTGTACTGGCGAAACAATTACGCGGGTGGTGTTGGAGACTTTCGAAAAATTTGGACTGTCAACAAGTCAAGTGTTGATGTTTGTGACCGACGGTGCGGCGACAATGCGTTTGGTGGGCCGTTTTCTTCAAAGAGACGATTGTAGGTTTTTACATGTTACATGTAAAGTGCATGCGTTCTATCTTGTAGCAGAAACGATTCGAAAATGTTTTTCCAGAGGTAGATGCATTAATAGCAAATACAAAAAAAGTATTTCTCAAATCTCCTAAACGGCATCGAGCATTTCACACACTGTGTCCTGGTATTCCGGAACCACCAGAGCCGATTCTTACACGTTGGGGAACGTGGTTGAAGGCAGCTTTTTATTATGCTGAATATTTTGAACAAATAAAAGCTGTAATACTACAGTTCAACCCTAACGAGGCTGCAGCTATTAAGGAAAGCCAAACAAGCTTTCAAGATGTTTCCCTTGAAACAAATTTAAAAACTATTTATAACAATTATAGAGAACTACACGACGAAATAGAAAAATTGCAAAATACTTCGTTGTCGTTAGTGGAATCGCTGCAAATAGTGGACGACGTAAATACACAGCTACAGACTATAAATGACGCAAAAAATAAGCCCGTTATTGGTGAATCTACAGCTGCGTTAAGTGAGTTCACAGAGTGTTTTACTTATGCCTGTATTACTTCTGTAGATGTCGAACGGTATTTTTCAAAATACAAACATATTTTTTCACCATAGCGAACATCGCTTACTGAGACAACTGTAGAAACATATCTAATGCTACACAGTTATTATAGAAGTGCTCCAGTTTGTGATAACGACAACCAAGCTACTTCATAAATCTGCTTAAGAAGGTGAGTTTTGTACATATTTTTATAAAGTGTACCAGTATTAATAAAATGTATTTCCATTTATTTTATTTATTTATTTATTTATTATTAGTTATCACTTAGATATACAATGTACATGTGTGAACGTCATTTAACAGTTTAATAATAATGTGCAGCACTAAGCTTACAAAATATAAGGAAACACATAAAAAAGAATTTAAAGCGAACGAAATAGTACAAAAACATACATCACAATATATAAAATATTTTTGTTTTTATTATTGTACTTATTCAAGTATTATGATATGATGCATACCCAGTACGTCTCTGTAGGATTAATGACCTTAGCCAGACTTACTAATTACATGTTTGGAATCTTCTGAAAAAGGTTAAAACTTTTACTAGGTAACAAAGTTTCATATGTAAAATTAAAAGTAAAGAAGTTCACAATATACGTGAACATCCTGTATATTTAACTTTGAAATACTCTGCATTAGTTTCCTCAAGACTTAAGAAATATTTAATGCAATTGAAAAATACTTTTAACTCTAAATTAAATGACCATGATCTGTTTGATTTGCATCAAGGTCCTATATTATGGAAAATTGTCTGAAAATACTACATTTCTTTTTATAGAAAAAAATTTGAATTGTTCCTACATTTGACTGATGTGGTATAGATGAGAAACCACACATCCGCTACATGAGGCCGTATTAAAGAAGCAGTATTTTTTTGCACAGTCATTAGTTCGGGACAAGTACGCATCAACCAGCAAAGTACCGAGCGCGACTTGCTCCGGTCAATTTTTGACAAAGTGACAGAGAACACGAGTTGTCTCGACGAGGCGTACCATCGATTAATTACAAAAATTAAATATGGCCACTGTAGAGCCATCTGTCATCTGGCTACGCCCCTCATTATGGTCTCAAACAATTGCCGATCGCTGTAATTATTGCTCTAGACCGATGAATGTTGGCACACGTCACTCACCGGCTTTCGTGAAGGACGCGCTCCAGGAGGTTGCTGAAAAGTTAAGCGTTTTACTCGGACTTCGTTGCGTGCTTATATGTAATTGTACTTTGAGACAGACACGCTTGGTGTGTCCATAATAGTAGATAGACTGAAATAGGCAAGTAGGCACTGCCGCTGAGACTTAATGAAGTTTGCCAACCATTAACCATAAAAAAATTCACGGTAAAAAAGAGATATTACATTTCTCGAAGAATATAGATATACTAAATAAGTAAGGGCAATCACAGCTTTGTAAGAAGTGTATTCATATATAATGGCAGGTTTTAACACAAGACACTGAGGACATTTCAAAAAAGTTGGAAACATCTTCCATCTGAAAAAACGCATAAACATCGACCATGTTAAGGGTGTTGTGCGAAACAAACTTGTGTTACATATTATATATCTTTTACAGTTTATTTTTAAAGAGTTGTTTTATGACTTGAGTATAAGCTAATGATAAATTTGACTATCTCTGCCGGAAAATTTCGCGCGATCTTTGCCAAGTTTTTTCCAAATCTGCCTAGTGCATGTCTGATATGCAATTTTCATGTAATTTTTGGTATTTCGATGACATCATAAAATTGGGTAGTCTTACAAACAGTAAATAATGAAATATTTTGTGGCGAAAATATTTTATTTGCAATGTAGTTGCGGAGGCAAAAATAATTTCGACAAAAAAATCATTTCAGGCCACCCAAGAAAATCTATAAACCTAAAAATATATTAAATAACCCAAAATGACTTTAATATTCTGTAGAACATCGATTGCAGTTCAAAACCTGTTGCGATCTTCTAGGCATGGAGGCAATCGAATTTTGCATTTTGTGGTTACTATTTAAAAGATCCCATTCGTTTTGGATGGCATTTATAAGTTGTTATCTATTTTGAGGTTTGAACTCATAGTTATATCCAAATGTTTTCGATTGGGTTTAAATCAGGTTTTTTCACTGGCCAAAGGAGACCTTGAATGTCGGTTCCCTCCAACCAGTTTTTGACAATGTGGGCGGTATGAACGAATGAGTTATCCTGAGAGTAAACACGATTATTTATTGATAATGTAACAAGATGAAGTTGGATATTCTTTGAAAATGATCTTGCACAGATGGGATCATTACACCATTGAGTAGTTGCACATACCACCGTCCAGTTAAGTGACCATCTATAAAGTGCAGAGCTCCTGGTCTTTAAGTCGATATCTTGCTCCATGTGTGAAGTGAAAATCACTGTTATCCGTTTTGTGCAAATAAGGCTCTACGAATGTTTAATCTCGTTTGATGTATGAGGACTGAAAGATCTTTTCCAAGAACACCAGATTCTCCCAAAAATGCACTGGATACAAATTTTCATTTGAAACAAATGGAGATGGTGAGACCATCTCCATTTGTTGTCGTCACTCGATCTTGCCTTCTTGGCTGCTACCCTGTATAAGAAATATTCTTCCCTTGTTCTTTTTCTTGCCATCCTCACTGACTCAGGAAGCTGGATTTCTTTTGCGGCCACATTAGATATAATTAGAATTAATTACATTTTATATCTTTATGCACTCATTTATTGGGGGTACCTTAAGGTTCTGTGTAGAGACCATTAGGACCATATTTTTCAACATTTTCATTATTTGAATTATGGTTGACGTAGGTATTAAATAAATATCTTTTATGTGTAGATGATGTACAATTATACAATAAAGTAAAGCATGTATAATAGACCGAAAAGATATAGTAGAAATAAAAACTGCTGGGGACTCGTTACTCATGTAATAATACTCTTAAGTCTTTTGTGCAGATATCAACTGAAGTGTACTGACTAGTTTTTGTTTCAGTTCTTATTTTTACTAAATATTTTCGGTCAACAATACAGGTATATTAAAATTTCGTTGTAAAATTAATAAAATATTTATGTTTAAAAACATCTTTTTTTTGGATTTTACGATAACGGTTTACATCAGAATATTATTATAACGTGAGTAAAACAACTCAATAGAAATACGTTGCTATAATCAAATGTTAACCGTTTTTACACACAAGGACATGTCAAGTCCTTGAAGTCATTTAAAAACACAAAGCATCATATATCGCATTTAGTATTCTGATTGCGACAATTTTCAGAAAAGTGATATATTACATATATGGAATACGTTTGTGTAATTAAAATATCGTTTCATAAAATGCATAATACTATTTATTCTGTTTTTTACGTATTAAGTAAGTAGATTATATAGATGGGAAAAGGTTAATTACGGTAGTCCAGTAAATTTCATTTATAAATATTTTCTGTTTAAAGTCTATACATACAATTTGAGCTCAAGGCCGTCTTGTTACAACAAAGCGAAATGGATGATTGCAAAACACGTTAATAATTACAGGACATCGTGTAATATCATACAAATAAAATTTTCATAATAAATTCCAAAAAGTGTTTTTGTGTTAATGTCTTGATAAAAGGGGCATTTTGACTTATTGCCATTTACTTTCCTTTGCGTTTTCTCCCTCGTTAGGATCCTCCCATTGCTAATGGAAATACCTCGTAGATCAAGTTTCGAAATGCAATATTCGTTTTGCCCCACATTAATTTCTCGTCTTCCTAGTTGCCGCTTTTTACGCTTGTTGGTTTCTTGGTGACCGTCTACTTGTCTAGGCGGCGGCGTCTTTTCTTTTTCCTTGTTTGTCTGACGGTTTTCACACTCGACGAATTGA
This sequence comes from Rhamnusium bicolor, assembly GCA_029963845.1. Taxonomy (NCBI): domain Eukaryota; kingdom Metazoa; phylum Arthropoda; class Insecta; order Coleoptera; family Cerambycidae; genus Rhamnusium; species Rhamnusium bicolor. Next base: position 1,075,054 of record JANEYF010001909.1, read on the forward strand.
TATTTGCAAAGGTGATGGGCAATGTGATTTTTCGTCCCTGTGACTGCTCTGTGGTCCCGAGCCGGATTGCGCTGTTTACTGCTGTGACCAGTTCCAGTCGCGACCTCGCTGTGTTGGCTTACTGGCTGCGGCTGGTTCTGACGTATTCTTACTTACCACAGCGGATTTGTGACCCCGCACCTTAAGTGTAAAACCTACTTTTTGATAACATTAATCCTGTGATGACTTGACTGCTCAATCAAAGTGAAAACCCGACGGAAAATCGCCCTCTCTTCAAAACCCCAGTCGCCGCTGTGTTGTGATGTACGTGAAAAATCTGAATTTTATTGATTTTCTGAGAAATAATTTCAATATTTCATCCTAGTATTAAATATTGAAATGAAAACTTTTCAATGTAAATTTTTTCTTTTGTTCAAAATAAAATTGATTCCACAAACATAAAATAAAATGCTTCTCCAAAATTGCAGCCAGAAAAAAAGTAAAAATAGAAAACAAAATAAAAATTAAATCATGTGTTCAAAAAGTCCCCCTTCACAAGCAGGGAATATCCCAATTTGCTATAAAAGCCATTCCTGACATTCGAATATGTTAGTAGAAGTGGATTATTTTCAAGCCATAAATCGCTGATTTGCAATACCCCCACAAAAAGAAACCGTTTCTAACATTCACTGTTATCGTCGACGATAGGAGGTCTCTTTGGGGGAAACGCAGGCTTTCATTTGACTGTTTTTTTTTCTTTGTTTATTTTTAAAATATTTACTTCTTGGTTTTCCCTTTGCCAATCTTCGCTGTTGCAATAAAGCACTGAATAAGCAATTCACTGAGTTTTCTTATATGTCGCTGTTTTATGCAGCTCTAAAATTACAAAAGTTCGGATTTCTCTTTCTAATGTTGAAGAAGAGGCCACAAAAACAGTACGAAGTCATGCATAAGTTCAAGTCTTGTCTACTTGGCCAATTATTTCCATAATTTTAATGATAAATTTAAATATTGAAAATAAGATTCGTACGATGAAATTTTTTTGTCACAACTACGATGATTCAGCCGGTCTTTAAATCCTTCAATTTGCGATAATTGCCGATTTAACCATAAAGGAGAAAACGCAAGCTCACGACAGTGGCACTCATCCCTTCTCTTCACCAGGGCCACCCCCTCATCTAGTCTCTTTCTTTTTTGGGATTCGACCGTCTTCTACTGCAACATGCACGCAGACAAGCAACTGACCCCAAATCTCACCTGAGTGATGAGACTGACGGTAAAGGAACAAAGGGACTCCTGCTGGAACGCCAGTGTTAACACTTAAATGTACATTTTTTTCTTCATACTATTTCTAGCATATTTCGTTAATTATTTATAATCCAGAATTTTTCTAGTATTTCGTTAATTATTTATAAACCAGTCAAATTTTTTCACAGTAATCAAAACAAAACCAGCAAAATGTAACTGCAAACACTCCTTTGCTGCATTTTTACTAGGACAAGAAGTTTATTAGGTGTAATTGTTAATATTTATTATGATATTGATAGTATAAATTGAATTTTATTTTTTCTTAATAAATCGTTTCAACCAATCTATTGTTGCTCATTAATTCCTTTCCAAGCCTAATTTAGACGTGAGGCTGTGTCTAGGGAGTAACCACCACGAAACTATTCATTCCTGCTGTATAAACCACCTTATTCTCTGCCATGGTCCTTCGAGCCCTAAGGAACTTTAATAGTGAACAATTGAGTGGTCCAAACAAGAACCAGTTATTCCTTTCTTGATAATTTTACAGGAGAAGTAAAATACATTTTAAAAATTAATTAAATATAAAAATTTAGTTTTTCATGTATGTCTTGTTTAAAAAGCCGATAAAGAACACCCACTCAAATTTATCTTTTTTTTTTAAATATCCCAGAAAAAAAATTAAACAAAATGACCTCTTCTTCACATTGTGTATCTTTCTAAATAAAATAACAATTAAGTGATTTAAAATTTATTTTTTATTCAATAAATGCTACAAAATAATAGAATAATAAAGTTACATAAACTTAATTATTATATACTAATCGGATCATATTCTGATGCGAAGTTCGCACTGGATGTCAGGAGCGATATTGTTCATTTTTATTTCATCATAAAATGATTTATTAACTAGGGGTACATAGTTGTTTGCTAGGGAAATAACTGCTCGAGTTTATTTGGTTTTAGTAAACTTTTCATATATAGAACTTGCTTTTTTGGAGAGGGAGAAATGCCTTTTTTTCAAGTTCAAATATCTCAAACACTGGAAGAATACATTTTGGCTACATAGTACTCCTGGTATTGCTTCCAAATCATATTTAAAAATTCTGTACTTGGATATTGTGAATTTGATTTTATTTTCGGTTCACAGGTTTTTTAAATTGTGTAGCAAAGTGATCTTTAAAGTTTAAGAACATACGTTAATCCACAGTCATAACATGAAACTTTTTACTTTTGACAATATTTTGGTAATCTCTTGAGACGTATATTTTATCATATTTACGTTTATATTTTTCAATGAGGCCAAACGCACGATCGCACGGTAAAAGCTATGCCTCTGGTTCTGAAAAAACTTGAACAATAAGTTTAAATCTTTTGGTTCTGACTAGTGTATATAAAAACTGAACCATAACATTATTTTTGTTTTGTGAACTACAGTTGTCACAAAATATATAGAGGTCAGTTACGTCAGAACTTATGTTATCTTCAAGAAAGTACATTAGCAAGCTAATTACCTCATTCTGACCCTTACCGCCAACTGTTTCATCATACATGAAAAAATAAATCTCATTTGAACTTCCAATATTAATACAAAAATTGTACACCCACACTGGATCTTATAAAAAACTCACCACTAGGCCGGCACTTTTGCTGAAAACATCCAATCCTTTTACATTAGCCATTCAAATTTTTCTTCATGTCTTTATAAAACCAGCTCGATCTCTTTTCATTGAAAGCTTGTCGGTTCTGGAGCTCAGCTCCTCTTTTTTTCGTCAATTTGTCACTGTTTGACATCTTTGTACACGAAGGGAATCGACGAAAAAACTTTTTCACAACTCTTTTTTCAATAAATCTTGAGCTGGTTCTATTTCTCTATCACGAATCATTTTTGAAACGATAGTTGAGGGGATAAGTAGTTTTTATTCAAGTTGTCATTTCTACTATAATTGATGAATACTTTGGAAAACTGTTTACATGAATGCGAATTTGATTTAAAATTTCCTCGGGGATTTTATTCACTCTGTTGTGGTGTTTTCCTCGTCGATTCAATGGAGTGGTTATATTATGTTTCATACCTTGAACGAGACGTTCTACACGACTTTTAGTTATTCCGTGTACCGCCATGAAAGCTTTTTGCCACCTTATATTCATTTCTATTACCATCCCGCACCTTGAAGAATAAGAATCATGAAATATGCCTCAGAGGGTAATAATATCAATACTATACCTTTAGTAAACGATAAGACTTCGCATGTCCCTTTTGTTACCTGGCCTATGTCGTCAACGGTTTTACTTGAAACAAACCGCAAGGACAATCTTCAACTCTTGCTCTGTGTTGATAAACTGTTAAAAATTTTTGTTTGAATATTTGCCTGACCGTTCAAAACACTGTACTTGCACTACAAGATTCTCCAACTACTTTCTTTGATACTATCTTTCCAGATGTACTAATTTCTTACCAGAGGTCTTTTTTATTTTCCTTACGTTTCTTTTCCATTGTGCCTTAAATTCAGGCGTTTCTTTCCTTTTTGTTTTGTTTGGTTAGGATCTACCTGTCGATTTTGTTGATGCTCGCCGATTTCATCTAACTCATTCTCCGATTCACTCATATTTCCGGATTTATCCTCATCCTCGTCTATATCTGTCCCCGCAAAAGGGTCTTCTAGCGAACTTCTGATGTATTCGACATCGTCACGTTACAACACCTTCACCGCTGTTAATAAACTAAACCTCACAACAAACAAAACACAGAACCAATAACATGTACAGTGCAAGAATCGGATATCTCCCGGAGACGTCTCGTTCTTGAGCGGAAATTTTGAAGGTCCGAATAACTTTACAGTGCAAAAACAAGGTATCTCCTTAGATATATGCTTCTTGCACTAGCTTAGTATTCAGGTATGTACCGCAATAACATTTACATTAACCTACAAAGAACGGAGATGCCTGAGTCTTCACAGTTTGTACAGTAAATTTTTGTGTTCACGTTCCGCTAAAAACCTAAATTTCCCTAAAAAGTGGAGATACCTGATTCTTGCTTTGTAGCCCTCAATTGAGAATTGATTTATTTGCTGTTATAAAACAAAGATTTATTTAAACTAAATATATTTTCTTTAATTAAAAAACATTTTTTTGCCTGTGCGGTAACAGTTTCGTTGTAAGGCACCTTTTCATACATTATTAACCACACCATAGCAACAACTTTGACAAATTTTGCATCTCATATTATGTAACTATGAACTGCATAATTCAGCGAACTTATCCTTGACGAGATTTATTGATATTTTTTTGCAAAAAAATATTATGTAAAAATTTTCACCGTGCTACCGGCCTTTGCACATTTATTTAGATTCCTCGTGTGGCGGACAGTGAGTAACAACAATGACATTTCTAAATAATTCCGTCGTACACACGTACGTCCCTGTGAACATTTATACGTGATGAATTTTTCATTAAAGTCTGATTCCTTTGATTGATATTCCCACGACACTGACTGATCAATGTATACAAATGTATTATTTCTTACAACTCATATACATATATCGCGATCGTAAAAGTTGGATATGAAAACCCAAGTTATAAATTTCAGTCACATGTTTTCGTTGGCAAAATATTATTTGGTTTTAGTGCTGATATAAATTGTTAGACATTTATTAATCTTGTAGGGACTGGGATCATTGATACAATGTATTTTTGTTAGAGACGGGCTATTAGAAGCGCTGACCAGACTTAAGGTCGTTTATTCGACAACTAGCCCACATTATATTTAATTTTTGTTACGGAGAATAATTTTATATCATACAGTTCTATTTGAGATTTTAACCATTTACTTTCTCATCTAGCTGTAGACAGCCATGACCATTGAAACAAACAGAAAATCAGGGATTTATGAAATAATCTGTAAGAACTGTAATCAAAAGTATGTTTGGACAAGCTAGACGATCAATCCAAACTAGAATTAAAGAGCATATGGCCCATCTCAAACATGCTAGAACAGATAGGTTAGGTTAGGTTAGGTTTGTTGTGAGTGGGTCTCAGTAGACCCTCCACTGCGGCCATTAGCAAGCCTATTGTGGCTCACGCCTAATTATATTTCACCCAATAAGTTCAGTCTCTTAATGAAACTGATAACTTTATTGGGTGAGAATGTGTCCAGATCCTCTGGCAGCAGTTGCCCTTTGCCAAATATTGAGAATCGGATCCTCTCCACAGCGGGACAGGTGCATAAGATGTGGTCTGCCTTATCATCATCCTCCAGGCATAGACGGCACTCGGCGTTTTCCGCTAGGCCGAGTTTATGCAGATGATAGTTTAGTCGGCAGTGACCGGTATATAGGCCTGTTAGAGTTTTCAGGTTTACCTTGTTTAACTCTAAAAGTTTCTTAGCTCTTGATTTCAAAGGGTATTTTATAAACGCCTTCGGATAAACTAATCCTGGTAACTCTTGCCAATACTGGAGAGTTTTCCTTTCAGCCCAGGTTGAGATAGCCATCTTGGCAGTACTTGAGGATATGCCAAGTATTGGTTCTGGTCCGATGAATCGTGATCCCGCTCCTTCTCTGGCTAAGTAGTCCACTATTTCGTTACCTTCCATATCAGAGTGGCCGGGTATCCAGACCAGAGTCACTTTGTTGTTTTTGCTCAAATGATTTATTGCTTTCTGACAGTTCCATACCGGTTTGGAGTTACACCGGTAGGAGCCAAGAGCTTTTATAGCTGCTTGGCTATCTGAGAAAATTTTTATTGATCTGCGTGTAAGATGCATATATTCCAGCCTTCTTACACACAGTTCAATGACATGAACCTCAGCCTGAAAAACAGTTGCATGAGTACCTAGGCTTGAGAATATCCTCACCCTTGGTCTGTAGCTATGTACTCCGGCTCCTGTGCCCTCGGGAGTTTTGGAGCCGTCTGTAAACCAACAACTGTCTGCCTTCAGTAGGTTGGCTATATTCCGATCCCACTCATCTCTTTCTGGAGAAAGGATGTTGAAGGTCAGCTCGTAGTTGGTCATGGTAGGCATAGTATTCGAGGGCATTCCCAGGATGCTGTTGATTCTCTATATCATCCAGCAACAGATCTGTGTCTAGTGTTGCCCAACATGCTTTTGAGAACAACCATAAAATAGATGTTAGTAATTTAAGATTAATTAATTAGGAATGTAATAAATACTAGACGGCTGGCTGCATTTGAAAGCTTGGAAATCGCAAAGTGTAAAAGTATGAATAGTAACAGATGGCCAATCCCAAATAATCCGTTCTATTGATCAGTGAGTCATGACAAATGTTTGTTTTAGTGTTAATCATCTTGAGATGATGCCAGCTTGGTTGGCGAAATGCGCGTCGAATGCAGTATATGATGTTTTGGTGTTCCGTGGAAAACTACGTTAGTGTTAACTTCACATCAAAGGTTCTAACCCACCTCAGAATTTTAATTCTTTTAGATTTTAGTAAAGCATTCAATACACTTGGCTATAAAATTCTTGGTACAATTTTAAATCAGTTTTAGAAATGCTTCTGAAACCCTTATTAAAAACAGAAAAGAAGGCAAATGATACAAATAAACGGTGTATTTTCAAATCCGCCTTAGTTTAATTTGTGGGGCTCCTCAAGGATGTATTCTGTGCCCGTTCTTATTTAATATTTTTACATCTACACTTTACTCTTGAATTTGAAATTGAGTTTTGCAAATATCATTTTTATGCAGACGAGACCCAAATTTAGTTAAAATTTAATAAACAAAATTTACAGCAATCAATTAATAATCTTAATATATATCTCAAAATATTTCAAAACTCTCCATTGATCATGGTTTGATAATTAATTCTATGAAATCATTTGCTATTTTATTTTGTAAAATGATTGAATTTTTGTTATTAATATCAAAGACGTCTCTTTAAACAATAATAAAATTGAACTGGTAAATGAAGTAAAATTTGACCGATTGATATTACCTTCGGATTTGATATTTAAATCGCGTTAGCAATTGTGTTTGATAAGCTTATAGGAATATTATATTATTATTATTATATTATATTATTATATTTGTGTTTGTATTTGCATTTATATTTGTATTTGTATTTAAATTTTTATTTGTATTTGTATTTTTTGCTTAAATTTTTTTTTTTTTTTTGGGTAGCTGCACTTATTTCTGGCCGAAATAATAATAATAATAATAATGATAATAATTTATTTGTCCAGTTGATCATATTACATGATATAGGATATGTCATTTTTACATAGATGAGAATATAATTAATTAAGTATATAATAAATAAAGTAATTCTATAAACAATGCCATATAACATAGAATTTAAGTCATATGAAATGTAAAAACATAAAATGTATAAGTTCACGGATTAACACAAACATACAAAAAATATATATAAATATAATAAAAGTCACTTTTTTACAAAATGTATAAGTACACACGGAATATACATAAACAAACATACATATAATAAAAATAAATAATAATAAATATAACAAAAAGTATCACAGATTGTCATTCAGATATTAATATTTCTACGAGCAGCAAAGTTATGAAATTCATTGGCCAATAATGTTTATCTTATATTCTATTCTTCACATGGTTTTGAACTGAATAAGTACCTACTAAAATCTGCCATTGTAATTCTGAGGTTACTTGTAACCCCACTTTATTAAAGTTTCCACAACTTTACCGATGAGTAAAGTTATTGTTTTAATTTGACCGCGCGGTGACATCTTGAACAAGTTGAAAGGAGCTACTTTACTACACCTAAACGAAACAATAGCATATTTCTATTTTTTTTAGTGCCTCGGGAAATCCCAATCAAATAATAAATAATGGATCGCCGCCAGGAAGAACATACAAACATACTTTACACAATGGCCTAACAATGTAGCTTGGCAAAAAAAAAACAGATATGAATAACTATTATTTGTTTATTATTCGAATATCTCAAATAGTTTGGGTTATGGGTATTGTAAGTTAGATTTTTATCTTCAACATGTTTTTTCGAATTTGTTTTGGTTGGATGAAGATATTCTTCATTAATAATAATGTGAATCGTTGGTGAATTCATAGTTCACTTGGCATTGTGAAATGTTACGGGAGACTGTTGATTTAAAACAGTATCGTCGTAGGCTCATGGGCAGCGGGTTCAAAATAGGGCCATTAATTAATTCTGGTATACCTAAAAAGAAATTGTATTTAAAATACCTTTTCTTATCTAGATATTTATATATATATATATATATATATATATATATATATATATATATATATATATATATATATATATATATATATATATATATATATATATATATATATATATATATATATATATATATATATATATATATATATATATATATATATATATATATATATATATATATATATATATATATATATATATATATTTTTTTTGATATTTTTTTTTTTTTTTTTTTATTTCGTTGTCATATTTCTGAGATTTTAATTTCTAGGCTCAAAAATAAAACCAGGAGAACCAGTGAACCAAGTTAGAGTGATGTTCACCTTGTACATCTAATTATTTTGTCTCTCTGGGTCATGAATTTCATAATATAATCTGGATCTCCAATTGGTATTGCTCAACCTTGAGAAAATGTCTGTGTATAAGGAGGCCGCCATACTGTGGGCAATCTAGTTACATTTCAATTTATTATTGGTAAAAATTAGTGATTTCGCGTTACCGCACTGGGTTTTGATTTGTCAATTGTCATCTTTGGACGATTTGTTTATGTGATGTGTGTGACTGGATTTATTAATTATTTTACTTTTTGCCAAATTTGTCAATTTCATTAGATTTGCTTTGTACTTATTAGTTTTTGAGTGCCATTTTGTGGTTATTGTTTAGTGTAGAACTTCTCTGTGCGCATAAAAAAAATGCACTATTTGTTTCCTGGTTGCGAAAGTTCCACCAAAAAAAATAAATAAAATAAAAAAGTATAACTAACGCTCGTTCAAATGATATTAATGATAACTTTCTCCAAAATGCACATGCGAATGTTGTTGACGATAATAATCTTTTACAATTTTGCCATAATAATTGAAAATGTAATTTCAATCTGTTATTTAAATTTAAGACCAAATCTGAAAATACTGTTTATAAATATTTGTTAGAAATAAAATCTAAAGCTGCAGATTCAGATGAAATTAACATTGATTTGTTACTCCTATGTTGTCCGTACATTTTACCATTTTTTACTAACATAATTAACTATTGTTTAGAACATAACGTGTTTCCTAGTTGTTGAAAAATTTCACATGTGGTAATTTTACCTAAAAAGAATGATGTAAATAGTTTTAATGATCTACGTCCAATAAGTATTATCCCTGTTATGTCAAAGGTTCTAGAAAAAATTATGAATTTCATCTGAAAAGTATTACATTTTAGCCAGTCACCAGTCAGGTTTTCGTAGTGGATAGTTGTACAACAGCGTTACTTAATCTAACTGAGGATATATTGAGAGAGATCGATCAGGGAAAACGACAGTCCTAATATTGTTAGATTATTCTATGGCCTTTGACACCATCAGGTATGATATATTATTAGCAATTTTATATTTCATTGGATTTTCACATAACGCAGTTGATTTGATAAAAACTATTTATTTGGTAGGTCACAATTTGTAGAAACATCCAAAGGGATTTCCAATTTTAGGAATATTGTATGTGGTGTACCTCGAGGCTCTACACTGAGGCCATTGCTGTTTAGTATCTATACTTGTAACTTAGCTCCTAATTTGAAAAATGTAAACATTCATTGCTATGCGGATGACACTCAGTTATACATACATTTTGATTTTACTAATTTGCAGAACACTAATTTAATCCTAAATACTAAACTAAAAAAATTGATTGATACATCCCAGAAAAATAGTTTAAACATAAATCCTAACAAATCATCAGTTCTTGTTTTTGGCAAGTCACGTGTATCTGTTAAACAAATTATTAATGTAACAATAAATGATACAAAATTACCTTGTTCTAATATTTCCAAAAATTTAGGAGTAGAATTGGACACAGATCTACATTTTAAAAAACATGTCTCAAAGTGTTTGCAAAAAGCGTATGTAATCTAAAAATGTTGTATCCACATCGATATCTACTTAACACTTCAATTAAAATTAAATTAACAGATGGTCTGGTATTAAGTTATTTCAACTATTGCATACAATGGATGGTTCCTGCTTAGATAATATAGATAAAAATCGCATTGAAAAAGTTCAGAAGTCATGTTTAAGATTTATTTATGGCATACGTAAATATGAACATGTCTCACATAAGCTGAAAGAAACAAAATGGCAACTCAAGGCGCAATTATCATTCGTTAGTACTTTACCATCGTATCATAATAAACAAATGTCCACCATATCTTTACAACAATGCAAGATTTCAAACTGACGTACATGCCTTAAATTTTAGATTTAAGGGTCTCACATCACCACATCCTCATAAAACTGCAATATTGCGTAGATCTTTTACATATAACATATATAATTTATACAATAACATACCTTCTCATTTAAAAAATTATCGATAGGCCAATTTAAATTGAAATTAAAGCATCATTCCTTGAATTCTTAGTGGACATCATAAAAAAAAACGTATTATTATTTGTTCCTTTTTTTTAATGTTTAAAAATTTTTTTTTTTTTTTTTTTTTAAAAAAACCCTTAATTATATAATTTTAATTTTTTTTTTTTTATTTTGTTTTCACGTAATAATTTTTTATATTTAAGTTCAAAAATGTTTATTTTTCCCGGGGCGGGAAAACCCGACCGGCGGGGCCAAAAGGGCCGTGGTTTCCCGGGGGGGGGTAAAAATGAAAAAAAGGGTTAAAGGAGGAGCACTCATTCATGTACATGTATACATATTATATTCATCCATTTATTATATTAAGATCTTCCCTGCGCTACTGTTGGTTCTTTTTAACATCTAAGACAAAACGGGTGATAGTTGTAAAAAACCCCAAACCCCCCCCCATGCCCCAAACCAAAAAATTAATTTTTCCCCCCCTTTAACAAAAAAAACTTTAAAAAAAAAACCCCCCCCCAAACCCCCCCAAAAAAAAAGAAAAAAAAAAAAAAAAAAAAACCCCCGGGGGGAGAACCCCCGGGGGGGGCGAAACATAAAACCCCCCCCCCCCCCCCCCCCCCCCCCCCTTGGTTTGGAAAACCCCCCCAAAAAAAACCCACCCCGAACCCCCCCCCCCGGGGGGGGGGGGTTTTTTTTTTTTTTTTTTTTTTTTAATATTTGGCGCCGGGGGGGCCCCCCCCGACGGAGTGTTGGAACAATATACATATTTATAAATACACCATAATAACAAAAGTATGGGATGCTGTTACGCACAAAATAATAACAAATTATATGAACAAATATCAACATCTCGTTGTGAGATAGTGCACATTTTAAGGTTATAGAAGCATTAATATTAACTAAGTCTTCGTTCTCTTCTCTTTCTTCTTTCCTACTTGTCACTGACTTTTTTCTACCATCACCATGGAAAATACATAATTTTTTTTTATATTTAACTAAATATTTAGAACATCTAGTATTTATTTATCATTAAACGTAAAAAAATAATTATAACAGTTTGTAATATAAGAATCTGATTAATTTCTTTTCTTAAAATCGAACGCCTAGCTAGATTTGTTTAATAGAACATTTTCTGTGGCAGAAATTTGCACCTCTGAACATCATGTCTGTATCCGTAGTTGCAAACGATAGACTCCTGATTATTTCTGTTGTACACAATTTTATTAACGACTTCTAACTTGTTTTGAAGCAAATCTGTAATTGTATTGTAGTTAATCTTTTAAAATACATATTTTTGAGCAAACAGTCAAAATAACTACCCCTTCTATCAAATACTAAGAAGAATTGGATTACATTTGATGGCATTTTAAAGAATAATGAATTGAAAAATTTAAAAATGTTTCATTTGTTAAAAGTACGGAAAGTTTATTTAGTTAATACCTAATAGGCTTGTGCGATTTGACAAATACTGAATCGATTGTCGATTCGCAAAAGATATCGCAAGGAAACCCCCACAGGACACGTTTCCATGTTCGGCGAGGACATCCAATGGCACGATTCCGTCAAGTACTTTGGCGTAATCATGGACAAAGGCCTGACATGGAGACAGAACACCGAAGCCATCATGGTAAAGCCAAGCGGACGAAAGCTCTCATCTACCCAATGGTAGGGAACTAGATCAGGCTCGATCTGAGGAACAAGCTTCTGCTAGTCAAAGCACTCATCAGACCACAGCTAACCTACGCCTCCGTAGCATGGGGATACCAAGCGAAGACCTATCTGAAGAAGATCCAAGCGATGGAAAACGTGGCCATCAGGACAGCGGTGGGCGCACCATGGTACGTTAGAAACGTTGACATCTTCAGGAACCTGGAGTACACACCAGTCACGGAAATTATCCTGGATAGAGCGAAGAAACTGTACACCTTAGCCGAGGAGCATAGGAACCCGCTGATCAGGGAGACCACCTCCTATGATCCGGCCGACGCACCGAGGCACAAGAGGCCGAAGGTACAGTTACTGGACAATGGATAAGTATAACTAATCCTTTCCTTACAGATGAACCAACCCACGGAAGAGACTTGACGCAACTAACCACCTTCCCACAAACCTTGCGGGCGCTGGTCAGTAAACCGACCAGTGCCTGTTGTCCCCCTGGCTCCGTGAAGGACGGAAGTGTTAAGAAAGCACTTAGGCCTTCACCTCCTAGAGATACATAGTTTCATCCTCACCTTGTCCGATGATCCAGATGACAATGTATCAATTGACACTTTGTGTACTGGCAGTCAATCCCAAGTCACAGAATATCCGCACAGTCCCTGACAGACAGATGACTACTCCCGAGGGTGACAAGCTGGAGAAGAAGAAGACGATGTCAGAAGAGCGCCAGAAGAGGCCCTAGCAACCAGGATTCATCAGCCAGGACCCAGGAAGGTTGGCCGAAATCTTCGGCACCGCTCACATTTGTGAGTGGGGCCGTGCGTAAAGTAAGCTAACCCGCCTTGCACGAGGCCGGTCCAGGTCTACAGCGATGACTAGGGTAAAAAAGGCAATAGTCCTGCCTGGCCCTAGCATCCGAGACCGTCATCAAGCCAAAAGGATATTGGCGCTTTCTGTTAAAAACATATTTCGTCAAAAATTGCCAAGTCTAAAGTCAAGAGCAAGATATATTGTTGGCAAAATACAATTGCCGGCAATGAGAATTGCAACTGTAAAGCAGAATTTAGGGATTCAGGTGGTTGTGTTACCTGTGATAGATTTAATTAATTTTAACATGATGCAAAATGTTAGTTAATAAAGTTAGACTTCCTACTTTTTTTACGCTATGTTTCTAAGATTTTCATGAAGTAACGGATTACACGAAGAGCCTACGACATATGCGCAATTACATATAAGCATGTAATTTTTAGTTGCCATACTTTTTATGTTCAGGTTATCGTAAATTTCTTTAAATTTTTTTCTGCGCCGGTTATTAACAATTTATGTACCAATTTGACGTCAGATAGTAGGTATAATAATAGTCTTTGTTTTGTAATAGCAAACTGATTAAACAAAATAACTGATCCCCTTCATTAACAATCCTTTAGAATATCTTTTTGTTGAAGTTTCATGAGTCATAACAACTGAAATGCCAACCATAAAATAATGTCAATTAAATTAAAATAATTGTGCAAGAAAGCGGAATGACAAGTTGTGCATTACTGCGTAGCATTGTTTTATTAAATAGGTTGTTATTAGTAAAGAAAAATAACCCACCCGCATAGACAACATGCTTCTAGAAAACGATTTCTATAATAAACAGTGAGTGCTTGAGCGACCCCCAAAGACGCTTAAAAGAACAGTTATAATAATAATTGCAATTATAGGTGCATTGGCGTGCTTACTGTTTTGGAAATAGTGTGATACAATGGATAAACTGATACTGACAATAAATTGTTTTAAACTGATATGCAAAATGCCCATTTCTGTTTAGTAGTTACTAATGTACAGGGTGGACCGATTTCGATGTTTGTATATGGTAACTCGGTAACTCTAAGAGATACAAAAAAATGGAGGACACATTCTCAATCTTATTTTTTTTTTTAGACAAATTCACTGGCGAAAACAAAAATTTGCTATCGTCTTTTGTTTTCGAGTTATAAACAAAAAATGTTCGATTTTTCGACTTTTAGACAAGTTGGTTGTTTCTAAAGTTATGAAAAAAAAACATTTACATTCTTCAGGAACTTTTTTCTGTATAATACAGTGGCGTCGAGAAAATTAAAAAGAAAGGTGCAGTTTCGAGTTATGGCATAAAGTTGTATTTTTTTTAAATTTAAATCGTAGTTGGCTATGGTTTAGTTAAAAAGAAATTGTTTTTCTCTTTCAAACTATATATCATATGTGGGGTCGCTTTTGATGTATAAGTATTTAACAGCAAAAATAATCTTTTAGTAGATTACATTTTGCGTTTTTTTATATTTATTCCAAGTAGGCGTGTGTCATCTATGACAGTGTTTATCCGTTTGTCAATATTCATTTTTTTTTTTTTTTTTTGTCATAATTATACCCCATTTATTCATAAAAGTGAAAATGTCTTACGAAAATTACGAGAAATATGGTATGCTAGTTATTCAAAGTAATAACAATTGTGATATTGCGCCCGAAATATATTTCAATCGCTATCCAGAAAGAAGACAACCTAATAAAGCCATTTTTAAGAGGTTAAAAGAAAATCTCATTAATTGTGGGTCCTCCAATAAGTCAAGACCAAAAAATCTGATATTTATTATTTTATATCTAATTTTATAATACATAGCAATTACAAAATAAAAATTCAAATTAAAGGAAATGTTCAAACTGATGTCCATTATGTTCGATACATAAATTTCACCTCTTCATAACACTCAGAACTGAATTCTAAATGTGAAGATTTGAAATGGAATTCACACAGTCTATAAAATTTTGTCTAAGTTCATTTATGTCGGTACTTGTTTTCTTGTACAATTTGTCTTTAATGTGGCTCCAAAAGAAACAATCCAGTGGCGTTAACTCAGGTGATGGTGGTGGCAACCTCACTGGTCCGTTACTTCCCATCCACTTATTTCCAGAATTGGTATTTAATAATTTTGAAACGGTCCTGATATTATGAGGTGTTGCACCATCTTATTGGAAGAACAGATTTCTTGCCTCAATTAAGGGTATATTGTCCATAAATTCCTCAATAATTTTCTGGTTTAAGATTACGTAATACCGTTGACTATTAAGATTTTCTTGATATATGTGATATGTTAAAACACGATTACCGCGTAGAGCACACCAAAAACTAAAACCAATGCGTCCCTGAGATCGCACGTCAACGGTACGGTGAGGGTTCATATCACACCAATGGTGCTCGTTATGCCTGTTGAAAATTCCTGCACTGCTAATGTAAGGCTTCATCGGTTCAAACTACATTTCTAGAGAATAATGGATCTTGTTGACTTTTTTGACGATACCATATGCAATACTCCCATCGTCGCTGAAGATCAGTTGGTTGCAGGTGATGTTGTTTCCTTGTTGTATAAGGCCCTTAAGAATAAACAATTTGTTATTAAAATATGTTAGTGATTACTAAAGCTGTAAATCGTTTCTCTGTATCATGATCGTAGAGTATAGATGTACTTACTGTCGCCGGCATTCATCTTGACCGCGAAACTCATTCTCCAGTCCAGTCTAGTATTAGCTTTCGAGTTGTGTACACGTTAAATCACTTGAGCGTATTGCATATTGTTTTTGTGTTTTTATTTTATTTGTTGTACTGTATTGTTGATATTAATTTAATAATGAAGCATGGCAGACATACGCAGGGGTAGAAAACGGCAATTTGCTGACAAAGTGAATGAATTCATAGGTGAATTCCCGGATTTATTCTATGATGGTGCTAAAATAATTATTAAAGTGTGCGAGAAAGATTTGATGTGCTGGGGTAAGCGTGATTGTGGACTTCACGTAAATAGTGTACACCATAAAATTAAAAAAAATGGCGTGCCTTCGACAACACAGATTATGTCTGATTTACTATTAATGCTGATTGCCTGTGATGTTCCTATGCACATACTCGATAAACAACCATTTCGAGAGCTCTAAAGTAAATGCAATGCCCAGGTGAAGTTACCAAGTCGCACAACGTTATGTAACTATCTACCAACTGTACACGTAGACATGGTAAATAAGATGAAATGTGAATTAAAAAATACACGGCTGTGGTTATCTGTTGAAGAGACAACAGATTGTAAAAAAAAATCTATTTTAAATATTATAGTACGACAGTTCCACTGTTACTAACTAGCAAAAGACAAAGTCAGTGTAATAGCGAAACAATTACCAGGGTGGTGCTGGAGACGTTAGAAAAATTTGAACTGTGAAAAAGTCAAGTGTTGATGTTTGTGACTGATGGCGCCATGACAATGCGTTCGGTAGGCTGTTCTTTGCAAGAACAAGGTTGTACGTTTATACATGTTACGTGTAAAGTGCATGCTTTACATCTTGTGGCAGAAACTATTCGAAAAAGTTTTCCAGAGGTGAATGCATTAATAGCAAGTACAAAGAAAGTGTTTCTTAAATCTCCTATAACGTCTCCGTGCATTTCATAGCAAGTGTGTCGGTATTCCTGAACCACCACAGCCGATTCTTACACGTTGGGGAACAGGGTTGCAGGCAGCTTTTTATTATGCTGAATATTTCCAACAAATAAAAGCTGTGATACTAAAATCTTAAAATCCAGATGATGCTGCAGCTATTAAGGAAAGCCAGACAATATTCGAAGATATTTCCGTTGAAACAGCTTTAAAAAATATTGCGAAGAACTATAAACCATTACATGAAAGCATAAAAAAATTAGAAAACAGTGCGTTGTCGTTAGCGGAGTCACTGCAAATAGTGGACGAAGTAAATCTACTGCTACACGATATAGGTGACGCAACAAATGAGCGCGTTAAAGAAAAGTTCGCAAGTGTGTTAAATAAAGACACCGATTTTACCAAACTAAGACTATGTGATGGTGCAGCCCCAGATCCATTAAGTGCGTTCAAAGACTATTTTACGTATGCGTGTATTACATCAGTAGAGGTCGAACGGTCGTTTTCAAAATATAAGAATATATTTTCACCAAAGCGAACATCACTCATGGAGACAACCATAGAAACATAACTGATGCTGCAAAATGGCTACACATCATCTTCAGTTTGTGATAAGCAAGCTAGTTCATCAAGCTAGTTAAGAGAGTTAGTTTTACATACAATGTTATAAATTGTAACAGTTTATTGTTTCTCGTATTAGTTAATTTCGCGTACGCCACTGCCCCACGGAACATTTTTGACAGCCCTAGTGATTCCTGATTACTGTGTTCATTTTCCATGTCCCTCAATTTATTCAGATATAGCGCGTAACTTGTTCATTAATTATATATTTTGCTACTTAAATAAATAATAATAATAAATAACGTAAGAAATGTAAAGTTTTCACTGTGTTAGCAACTACCACAAGGCACATTACCTAATGCGACAATGATTTAACTTCGATGTATCTCTTGAGGATGTTAACTTATTCCAGATTTGTTCCTTTAAAGCCCATTCAACGCGGCTTTCGTGAAATGCGAGTATAATAACGTCTAATTTCCATTCCCACTTGACTTGACCCATTGAATGAATACATTCTCTGTTTCATGTTTGACGCAAAGTCTGCGGGCCTCCTAAGAAAGAGGTCAACGCTTTAAATGATTCTCTTGGTTTGTTTGAAGTCGTCTGGTCGAATAGTTAAAATGACAGCTATTTATACGTTTCTATTTTTGGACGTCCATTTAGAAAAAAAATTAATTTTTCCATTTCCTATGACACACTGGCGCTTGTCATTTGTTTTTTAAAAACAGGGTCAAGCTTATTTTTTTCATATAAATAATATGATACACTTTTACTGCCTTTGAAAGTTATGGGCTTGAATATTATTTAACATATAAATAGACTAAATAGAGCAGCCTCAGCATAGGCGCAGAAAACCTCGTCTAGATATTTACGTTTTGTATCTAAAACACTGATGATAAGTTGAACAGGAGACCTGGTTGTGTACGCATTGCGTGTTGTTTGTAAGATTATAGACAAATTCTGTGACTTAAAATGTGACGGTACACGGGTCCTGTTTCTTGTATGCAATGTAAAACTGTTTCGATACACATATTTCCTACTGAAAAAGACACTTAAATTGTGAAGAACATCTACGAAATAAAGAATGCCACATTTCTATATGATTATCAGGGAGAAGAAATTGGACCAGAGTCCAGGAGTGCCTCATACGATTGACAGAAGAACATACATAGACAAATAAAAGCAAAAGTATAAAATGAACGATACAATGTCTTATTTTCTTACCCAGAATGACTGAAGTCTGCTATTGCATTAGCATACATGGTCACAACTAATATTCCTTCTGCATTCGTGGCTGTTAAATTTGAGCGATTTCTCCGTTATTTTTGGAGTTAGAAAGACGTTTCAAAAATAACTGAGAAAAGAGGGGTGGGAATTCCCCCGGGTTCACCCTGTACAAGGTGGGCAATTTTCGATGTTTGCATAGGGTAATTCAGTAACTGTAAGAGATACAAAAAAATGGAAGACACATTCTCTATCTCTTTTTTTTAAACAAATTCACAGGCGAAAACAACAATTTTTTATCGTCTTTTGTTTTCGAGTTATAAACAAAAGGTCGATTTTTCGACTTTTAGACACATGCCAATATCTTGGTTGTTTGTAAAGTTATGAAAAAATAAGTTTTACATTCTTGAGGCACTTTTTATATTTTGTTTCCATCATAATTACACCCCATTTAAAGTGAAGATGTCTTACGAAAATTACGAGAAATATGATATGCTAGAATGCTTTATTCGAAGTAATAACAATTGTGATATTGCATCCGAAATATATTTAAATCACCATCCAGAAAGAAGACAACCTAATAAAGCTATTTTTAGGAGGTTAAAAGAAAATCTCATTAATTGTGGGTCCTTCAACAAGCCAAGACCAAAAAATCAGATATTTATATCTAATTTTATAATACAATTACAAAATAAAATTTCAAATTAAAGTAAATGTTCAAACTGGGGTCTGTTATGTTCATACATAAATTACACCTCTTCATAACACTCTGAACTGCATTGTAAATATGAAGATTTGAAATGGAATTCACACAGTCTATAAAATTTTGTCTGAATACATTTATGTCGGTACTGGTTTCCTTGTATAGTGGCCCCAAATGAAAAAAATCCAGTGGCGTTAAGACAGGTGATAGTGGTGGCCACCTCACTGGTCCGTTACTTCCCATCCAGTTATTTCCAAAATTGGTATTTAGTAACTCTGAAACGCTCCTGATATTATGAGGTGGTGCGCCATCTTGTTGGAAGAACTGATTTCTTGCCTCAATTAAGGGTAGAGTGTCCATAAATTCCTCAATAATTTTCTGGTTTAAGATTTCGTAGCACCGTTGATCATTAAGGTTTTCTTGATATATGTGATATGTTAAATCATGATTGTCACGTAGATCACACCAAACACTAAAACCAAAGCATCCCTGAGATCGCACGTCAACGATACGGTGAAGGTTCATATTAGACCAATAGTGCTCGTTATGCCTGTTGAAAATTCCTGCGCTGCTAATGTAGGCTTTATCTGTCCAAACTATATTTCTAGAGAAGAATGAATCTTGTTGACTTTTTGACGATACCATATGCAAAACTTCAATGGTCGCTGAGGATCAGTTGGTTGCAGGTGATGTTGTTTCCTTACTTTATGAAGCCTGAATTTGTGTGTCCTCAAAATACCCAAAGCTCGACGTTCTGAAATCCCAGAATCAGCTTCAATTTGACGATTTGAAATTGAAGGATTTGCAACCGCCATTCCAATTACAGTTATAGAAGCTTCTTCAGCATCTTCAACATTGTAATTTTATGGTCTTGGCTTGTTGAAGGACCCACAATTAATGAGATTTTCTTTTAACGTCTTAAGATATGTTATGTATATATTTAACCTATAAGGTGCATAAGTTAGTATTTTGCATGGTCAAGTAGGAGTTAAAATCTAACTCAGATCCATTTGTCGTTATTTGTTTGCCTCGGTCAGATGCATAACAGAGTATTTGCTATTAACCAATCATTGTGCAGTTTCATGTACCACGTGGGCTAGCGCATATTTGCTGCCATAAGTGCTGTTAGTGTTTACTGAAAGTTTAATGACAATCAAATTAAAAGTGTATTGAAAAATCAAAAAATATTTTTTTTTTCTTAGACTAAATATTTTTAGATGTCCCAGTGTAGTAATTTCCGAAAAGCCAAGTTATTATGTTGGTCGCTTCTTAAAATAATTTCCCCTGCTATTTTTCTCTGGCACAGGTGTCGCGCTTTTCTTCTGTCAAAAGACTAGTATTTCTTTCCACCTTCGACACTTCTAGATATTTCAAATGTCTCTATAATTGTTAAAATTATTGACCGTGAAACTCTAGTATGCGATAATTGTAGTAGAAGTTGAATGCAACTTCTCTATATAAGTCTTATATCCTAAGCCATAACATTTTATTATATATTTGTTGTCTTTTAGAGAAATTTGTAATTTTTATTGTAGTGTCAATATACAAGTTAGTGCCAACGAAATAGTGATCACGTAGTACGTGATATTATGGGTATTACGCCAACAGAATTATAAATCTTGAGAAAGTGGCAACTAGCCTTCCGAAGCAACAGAAGCAATAATAAGTTATCTACAATTACAGTTATTAACAAATTATTTTAAACAACAAACAAATTAAACTCAGAAAATAAATTTTCCATTTTCCAATTTTCACCTATTTTACCGATAAGGGATAATTGAAAAAATATTCCCTAGAATCGTTCCTATTAGTAGAAAATTTATACCAAAATTCATTTTTTTTTATTTTTTTCCAATCTGAGAAAAAAATTAAAAACCTAATTTTAGCCTCCATCTTTGGAGGGGAGTAACTCTTTAACGAAGCGTTTCCAGACATACCTCCATAGGAAACTTTTTTCTTATTTTGAGGTCTTGAGTTCAAATTTTAAGTTTGTCCAGTTAATCCTGACACACCCTATATACAGTGGAGCTTACGAGAAAACGAAACTTAAAACGACATATCTCGATGTGATATGTTTCAACATTTAATTGAGTTTTTGACAACTTTTGCTTTTCCCTCGTGTTATCCCCGAAACGAAAGCCCAGATCAAAATGTACTCATGAAAAGGTTACTTTATTATTTTTGTGAGAGATTTGTAATTTTATGACTAATAATAAATAATAAGTTATACGACTAAATGCAATGCGGTCCAAATTTCTTGTGAACCGTTTGCTGTCGCTTACTAGGCGTCCACACTTCAACAACACATCCTGCATTTCACTTTTCTTCGTTGTATCTTCTTTGTCACTATATGCTTAAATCGTTTTTTAACTTCAGTGCCATTTTGCACATGACGATTTTTAACTACCTCAGGATTTTGAAACATTAGTACAGTTGATTTCAATAAAAACTGGTACACTTTCTTTTAGCTATGTAAATCACTCGTTCTTTGATTGATATTAATAATCATACAAATGTCACTTTGACGTTAATCAGTGGCGTCATTATTAAAAATGGTTCGACATCTAACAGATATTCAAAAATTTCGAATTGTTTCTAAAATTGAAGATGGTTGGTCCATAAGAAGACTTGCTGCTGAATATAATGTGAGTAAAACCACGATAATGAGTGTTAAAAAACAATGGGAAACCAACCAAACGGTATCCCGTAAAGTTGGTTCCGGTAGGCTCAGAAAGAGCAATAATCAAGAAGATGAAAATCTTATAAATTACCTAACAGAAAACCCTTTTTAGACTGCAATAAATGCAATTTCAGAGACAAATTTCTCTGCTTCGGTATCTACTGCTCGCAGAAGAATAAAACTACAAAGCGACTTGAAGAGTTGTTCAGCGGCTAAAAAATACAAACTTTCAGAAGAAAAGAAGCAGGGTAGGATTATTTTTGCACTCAACTATATAATCAATAATGAAAATTTCTGGGGACAAGTTGTCTTTTCTGACGAAAAGATTTTTAAATCCTGTAACGATGGACATGTTTGCGTATATAGGCCTCCTTCCACTAGATACGACGAAAAATATACTTTCGATCCACAAATATCAGGAAGGTTTTCAGTCAATGTCTGGGCTTGGATGAGCCTAAATGGGTTAGGTGTGTGTTGGAGCAGTGGTGGTCATCTCAATTCCATTAAATATATTGAAATATTAGACAATATTATGTTGCCGTCAGTAATAGAGGTGTTTCCGGAAAATAATTTTATTTTCCAACAAGACAACTGCTCCATACATACGGCCCATCGTGTCAGGTAATGGTTTCTTAATAAAAACATAGAGTTGTTATCGTGGCCATCTAAAAGTCCGGATTTAAATCCAGTTGAAAATGTATGGGGACTAATGGTGAAACATATAAGAAAATTAAATAATCATCCAAATAATGCCCAAGAATTGGGAGGGATAATTGAAGACGCTTGGGAGAACTTGTCGCAAGAAGTTGACCTTGCAAGAAATCTGATTTTGTCCATGCCTGCAAGACTTCAGGCAGTTTTAGACGCTAATGGGGCAATGACAAAATATTAGTTAATTCTGTATTACGTAATTGAAGTTCATTTATTTTATTTTTTTATTGTATTTTTATGTTCAGTTTGCATTGTTTAAATTTTTTTTAATCTCAAGTAGTATTTTTGTGTTCTTATTTTAAAAAGAGAATTATCATTATACAGTTAGTATTTTAATTACAACCATTAGTAGAATTATCCGTAACAAATATTATTTTTTTTAAGCAATAATATGGCAGGCTTGAAAAAATGTTTTGAAAAGTTATTTTCTAATTATTTTCTAAAATTCCATTTGAATAAAATAAAAGAGAAAGGTTTAATAAGTTTAAAAACACAAAGAAAACCGATCTCCTCCAAAAAACGCAGGTCCGGGGTAAATCACCTCTTCTCCACCCCCCTCTCGACATGCCTGGCCAGCCCTATTTACAGACATATGCACACAACTAAACTATTAAGATTTTCGATTACAGTACCAGTACCAGTTTTTTTTGAAATCAAGTGTACATAAGCATTTATTTTATATAAAATTGAACTTGTAACAACGAAACCCCCACGAACTTATATTATTTTTATATGCGAGCGTCGAGCACTCCATTATATACAATATTTCTTTTATTTAAACAGTTAGCTATTGAAAATATCAGTTTATATACAGTAAACAAAACATTTCATTGTAGGTAAATTTTATATTAGTTCAATTTGAATGTTTAATGTTAATCTACCAGTATGCGTATAATGTTAATCCGGTCAGATAAGCTGCGAGGCCGATTTAGTTATACCGATCTTATTGTCAGAGGACAGATGTCATAAAATCTGACAAGAAGACAACACCAAATAACTAAGCCGCTTATGAGATACCCGTTTATGCCAGTAGTTCTTAATGAAGACCATGAAAATATTTTGTATTATAAATTCATCGATATGCATTAAGTTTAAAAACAGAAGAAATAAAGTAGACTTTTTTTCAGACTTTTACGAGTGAA
The DNA here is from genome assembly GCA_029963845.1 of Rhamnusium bicolor. Taxonomy (NCBI): domain Eukaryota; kingdom Metazoa; phylum Arthropoda; class Insecta; order Coleoptera; family Cerambycidae; genus Rhamnusium; species Rhamnusium bicolor. The sequence continues at coordinate 1,098,948 of JANEYF010001909.1, forward strand.
AAAAAGATTATGCGTTTATTGCTGATTAGCTTCGATTATAAAAACTAAAGCGGACACTTTTGCAATTCAGAAAAACCAACAATTTTCATTAGAGTAAAAAAACATCATTGTTCTTGCTAACTGGGGCACTTGTACTGTGAAATAAGAAATTGTCCTGTATAGTCTCTTCCAAATTGGGGGTGCTTGAACTGTTATCTCTGTTATTACTGAAGACAATTAATTTTATGACCTGTTGATGGCCCTAGCTATTTTCGTTTTCGAGATAATTTCAAGAAACTGAAATGACTGCATTTTAAAAAACTTACAGTAGGTATGCTTCTGAACGGTGACATTTTTATTACATTTGGACCCTTTTTAGGTGCATTTATTGACATTATTAAAAAATGTCTGTCGTCATTTGTTTTTGAGTTATTGCCACAACTTTGGTTTTTCTCATAGGTGCCATATTGGATTTATATTGGTTCAATAATTCTCTTAATTCCCTTTTCAGCGATGTCATAAATATCCACCAACTGGGCGTATACATGCTTGTAGACGACGGCGATCTCCCAAGGACCAAAGGCACCGCTATGACACTCTACGCGGACGACACGGCCCTCACGGCCAGATCCTGGAGAACAAGAACAGCCACCAGAAGACTCCAAGAGGCAGCCTCTCTTCTGGAAGAATGGTGCATCAAATGGAAAGTTGCAGTCAACGCGGAGAAAAGCCAGACGATTCTCTTCAGGAAAGTACGCAAGGAAACCCCCCACAGGACACGTTTCCATGTTCGGCGAGGACATCCCATGGCACGATTCCGTCAGTTACCTTGGCGTAATCATGGACAAAGGCCTGACATGGAGACAGAACACTGAAGCCATCGTGGTAAAGGCCAAGCGGATAGGAGCTCTCATCTACCCAATGGTAGGCAACTAGAGCAGACTCAATCTGAGGAATAAGCTTCTGTTAGTCAAAGCACTCATCAGACCACAGCTGACCTACGCCTCCGTAGCATGGGGATACCAAGCAAAGACCTTTCTGAAGAAGATCCAAGCCGTGGAAAACGTGACCATCAGGACAGCGGTGGACGCACCATGTTACGTTAGAAACGATAACATCTTCAGGGACCTGGAGTGCACACCAGTCACCGAAATCATCCGGGATAGAGCGAAGAAACTGTACACCTTAGCCGAGGAGCATAGGAGCCCGCTGATCAGGAAGGCTACCTCCTATGATCCGGCCGACGCACCGAGACACAAGGGGCCGAAGGTACAGTTACTGGACAACGGGTAAGTATAACTAATCCTTTCCTTACAGATGGACCAACCCACGGAAGAAACATGACGCAACCAACCACCTTCCCACAGACCTTGTGGGCACCGGTCAATGAACCGACCAGTGTCCGTTGTCCCCCTGGCTCCGTGAATAACGAAAGTGCTAAGAAAGCACTTAGGCCTTCACCTCCTAGAGCTACACAGTTCATCCTCACCTTGTCCGATGATCCAGATGACAATGTGTCAATTGATACTTTGTGTACTGGCAGTCAATCCCAAGTCACAGAATATCCGCACAGTCCCTGACAGACCGATGACTACCCCCGGGGGTGACAAGCTGGCGAAGAAAGAAGAAGAAGTCAGAAGGCCGCCAGAAGAGGTCCTAGCCAGCAGGGTTCATCAGCCAGGACCCAGGGAGGTTGGCCGAAATCTTCGGCACTGCTCACATTTGTGAGTGGGGCCGTTCGTAAAGTAAGCTAACCCGTCCTGCACGAGGCTGGTCCAGGTCTACAGCGATGACTAGGGTAAAAAGGCAATAGTCCTGCCTAGCCCTAGCATCCGAGACCGTCATCAAGCCAAAAGGATATTGGCGCGCGACGACGGCGTACAAAATTGCCTGTTACTTAAAAATACGGATGGTATTTTTCTGTTGATATTTGCGATTTCAAACATTTTGTTTTGAACCTGTTGGATATCATCTATCGGATATGCATAAACTAAGTCTTTCATGCTGTCGCAAAAATTTAATTCGGGGAATGTGCAATCTCCTTAACATGAGTATCTTGTCCTCTTCCAATCTAGAGAACCTGAAGTTTACATATCGTCTACATTCCCTTACAGTCAGTGTGAAAGTTTCGATGGTTAAATACTCCATCTTGTATAAAAGAGGTTTCATCCGTAAATAAAATATTTTCTAAAAATCTTGGATAATCAGGATAACGTTTTAACATTATTAGAGAAAACTCAACCCTGTTTTGTAGATCAGCCGGTTTTAAAAGTGGTACCTTTTATCGATAACATAATAATAATAATGATAATAATAATAATAGGTTTTTATTTTCTATTAAGCAAATACAGATAAATTACAAATAGAAAAGAAACAAAAAAAATTACCTAACGGAAAACATGCCGAAGATCAGATGGATGAGCAAGCATTACCTCTGTTTTTAATTTTAAGCATAACATGTTTAAGTTTAGTATTTTGCGACTCTTAATAATACATCAAAACTTAAAAAAGAATGCTATAAATAAAAATGTTATTTTATATTAGTGGGCGGAAGAGAACAAACCAATTAAATATGCCAGTTGAAATAACATTACAAATTCTGATTTTCCAGGTGAGAATTATATTTGTGTAAGATTTTTTTTTTAGATAACGTTTAAAACTTGATAATGATTTGTTTTTAAAATCGGATGGCACAGAATTATAAATCTTGCAGATTTGATAAGTAATTGACCATTTAAATAATTCTGTATGATGCAGGAGAGGTGTGGGCGTTCCCTTAAACCTCATATGAATGTTGTGAACATCTCCTATACGAATTTTTTTGATATAAATACTTTGGAACCTTGTTTATGATAAGTCTGTGAAATCAGCACTCAGCACGCATGATACAATATTCAACGCTTGGCCATGTTAAGCCAACAAATTTTTTTCAACTTATGTGGAATACCCTGTCGAAATCTAATACCAAATATTAATCTTACACAAGAGTTTGGAATGACCTGTATTCTACTAGAATCCCCAGAATCTAAGCGATAAAGAAGATTTTGAGACTCGAAGACAAAAACAGAAGTTTTATTAGTATTGATATGTAAGCCATGGTTCTTAGACATTTCTATGAAGGCTATAATATCTTGATTGATAACGTTAGATGCATCAACATATTTAAAAGGATCGAAAGAAAGGTAAAACTGAGTATCATCAGCATAAAAATGAGCTTGGTAACTTGTAAATACTTTTACAAAATCTGAAGTGTATAAAGTGTATAAGAGGGTACCTAAAATAGATCCCTGAGGAACTCCAGATAGTACCATGAGGGGGATAGATACTTATTGCCAATTTTAACCCTTTGAGGTCGGTTAAACAAAAATTGCGGAAAAGATAATAACGTTATCATGTAAACGAAGAGATTTCAATATTGCTAAGAGTATTTCATGATTGATGGTGTCAAATGCACCACCAGTAGCCATTTTATTATCTGTTTCCCTCAGTATATCATCGATGATGTTCAGTAGGGCCGTTACACAGCTATGTAGTGGGCGAAATTATTATGATATTTCTGGCAATATGTGAAATTCTGACACATGCTTACGAAGTTGCAAATACCTTCGATAAGACTGGTAATATATTTATCGGGAACAAATCTTTGACTCTCCAGGATTCGGTTTTTTAGGAATCGGTTATACTAAAGCGTGTCCTCCATTCGTCAGGAAATATGCCGTTTTGTAAATAGTAATTAATAATATGGGTAACAAATGGTATAATAAAAGGACAGCACATTAATAACAATTTAATATTAAACCCATCAGAACCTTGAGCATTTGATTTTATATTATTCAAGATTTTTTGATTATACTCGGTTAAAGGACGAAACTCGAAAGTATCAGTAATATGATCTTTGAGAGTGTTTTCATATTGGTTAATAATATTTTGGTCTGCTACCGTGTTTGGAATACTATTAGCAAAATAATTATTAATAGCATCAACATTTTTCATATTATCTGGTAGGGTTTTTTCTCGTTTTCTAATATTTAACGTATCCAAATCTTTCCAAACCTTACTGAACCATTACTTTTAACCTGTTTTCAAAATATGCCTTTTTGTCCCTTCTACAAACCAAAGTGGTATAGTTTCGGAGGGTTTTATAATAATTATGATAGGCTTCATTTTTTCTTTCAACGTGCAATGATAATAATTTGAATGGTGCAAATATTTGAGAATATTGCAAGAACAAATAATACCAGCTCTTAGGAGTGCTGTAGAAGATATTAACCATATATGGTTTTCTAACACATAATAGCAGCATGGTAACACGATCCGTAAGAGGAATTTTTAATAATAAAATTGATGCAAACAATGAAAATATTCTAGGAACCACTAAAGATGTAAAATTGTAGAAGAACGATTTACATTATGTATGAAAATTTCTGTTTCATATTTATTAAGCATAAAACCAAAAATATAAATATAAAAAGTATTTGCCTTATAAATCATCCATTTTATTTACTATCATAGGTCCCATAATAGGTACGCGTGCATTATAGTAAAGTGTATCATTTTGTAAATATACGAATATAAATTATTATGGTAACAAATTGCTTAATTTCACCGCCAAAAGAATTTTTTCTTGTAATAAACATATATTCTACACTTTGAACAAATCTAAGTTTAAGATTTTTATGGTAGGTCGTAAATCGTCATACACTTGTTCTTGTTTGACAAGCAGGGCTGACAACTGTGTAAATATTGGATGAATATTTAAACCACTAGCGTTCCATCGGGGAGAAAGAGTCAGATTGTTGTAAAATGATTAAAATATAGATACAGGATGGATCCTATATATCATTCTGAATACAAAGATATGCATAACTGTAATTTTGTTTTTACAATAACTTAGATATTTGAAGAAATATATATACTTACTAATATTTTAAAATAAGGAAAAGAAAATAATTGATCTAATATAACTTATAATATTGATAAGTTTTTTATAAAAAAATATCGACTGGGTTCATAACATGAGTGTTTGGAGGCCTAGCAATAAGCGTCTTTCACATATCCAAATGGGATGGAGCTGATGCAGTAAGAAAAGAAGACAATTTCCCTATCGCTTTGTTGCCGTGTAATGTTTAATCTATAATTTATTGGCAACTAGCTAATATTCTTTAATTTGATTATTAAATAAATTAAAAAAATGACCAAGAATCAACACCAAGAAATCTTTCTAAAGCAGTGTTATACCATTTGGAGAGTTAAAAAGGACCTATTCTTTTGTCCCCAAAACATCCAGATTTGAAGCACCTAAAACAGTTTTTGGGTAGTGTCCATCTGGTTGATGAAACACGCTAGAATTTTATGTGCACTAAATTTCTGGTACAAAATTTCAGATCTGTAAAGAAGACATGTATGATTTATGGATTTTGCGAGGGGTAAACCTGTCTACACAAATCTGTAAATAGACCAAACTTCTACATCCGAAGTACTTCCACGGAATCCATTATTTTGGCAAGGAATTCCATGGAACTCCAAAAAATGCCACGGAATTCCATATGCTTGTACACCAAACTTCCAAATGGGCTTACCCCTTGGGATTTTAAGACAATTTTTTAGCAGATTATCAGTTTTTTTATTTATTCAGGTGTTTACAATATTCCCTATTAATTTTCCTTAAAAGATGTCTTTCGTATTTACTAAATTAGGGTAGATAATACAATTTTATATGGCCAAATAAACAAATATCAATCGGATTCATGCCTGGAGCCAAGCAAGTTAAGAAAATTATGCGGTGCTCAATCCAATGACACTTGAACTAAGTAGTGGTAGATATCAACTTCAATGTAGTGTTGAAGACCAGTAATGTTGCTTGATACTTCCTGAAAGTCAGGTATAAATTTGTCTGTCGATATGTAAGCAAACGACTGAAATATATGAATCCTCGTCTCAGTTTCTAACCTATTATAAAAACTTAGTATTGTTTGATTGTGCTTATAGCAATACAAAATAAATACTTATTGGAAAAGACCAAATCGTCGTCGGTCTACATATACCAAAGCAACCGGTGTAGATGGGTAAAATGTTAAAATATGTTTTACCGTTTTGCTTAAGCATGTTAAGTTATATCTTAAATATTTCTGTGCAGACCAGTCAAACACCAGATTTATGGAAAAATACATTAATCATACCTTTACCCAAAGTTTCCAAAGCTGTGACCTTGTCGGAGCTTCGACCAATTAGTATATTTCCAACTATGTCTATGGTGCTTGAATTGGTCATTTATTCACAACGTTTTGAACACACGAGAATATCAGGGTTTCAGATTCAATCAGGATTTCGACCAAAACACAGTACTATAACGGCTCTAATGAAAATAAGTAACGATGTAGTAACGAAATATCGATAACTCTAAAGTAATCTATCTGGTATTGCACGACTACAGCAAAGTGTTTGATGTCATTAATCCAGAATTACTTATGGCCAAATTAAACTATTATGGTTGTAAGACTAATGCACTGAACTGGTTCAATAGTTACCTAAATGGTAGAAAGCAGCAAGTAAAAATCAATGACATGATTTCTAATCAATTATCTATAACACATGGGGTGCCTCAAGGTAGCATACTAGGATCGCTACTTTTTTCAATATTCACTGTAGATTTATCAACTATATTAACATCAGACAGCTCTATCCACATTTATGCAGACGACACCCAACTCTACATGTGCAGTTCTACATCATCAGTCGATGCCACAATTAGTGAACTAAATATAAACCTTAGTTTAGTTAGCCAGTGGTCCTGTGAAAATGGTTTGATTCTAAATCCAAATAAAAGTATAGCACTATGTATCGGTACTAGTTCTGCTTCTGTAAAAGCAGGTTCTTCTACTGGTGTTGAATTAAAACTGGGTGACTCTATAATTAAAATGACAGAAGATGCGAAAAACCTTGGACTTCATATTGATAATAGACTTTTCTTTGAAAAACATATAAATAAAAAATCCAGTATTTGTTATTTTAAATTGAAATCCCTTTTTAAATCGATCTGACACAAAATGGAATCTTGTAAATAGTCTAGTTTTGAGTCATCTAGATTATTGTAGTCCCATTTATTATAATTTTCTCACAGCTGCTCTTAATAATAGGCTGCAAATTATTCAAAATTCCTGACTTAGATTTGCCCATAATAATATTTATTATAGAGATCATGTCATACCATTTTATAACAGTCTGGGTGTATTAAAAATGAACGGTCGATTTGAACTGCAATTTTCCCTTATGTTATATAATGTAATTAAAAATAATACACCGTCTTACTTACATTCATTGTTAATTGAATTCTCTGAAGTGCACGGCCTATCTCTTAGACATAACAACCTACTTACCATCCCTAAACACAATACTGTTAAATTTGAGGGTGCTTTGAACATATGTCAAGCACAATCTATAATAAATATGTCTCTTTGTTTATCATTTGTCAAAGTAAATGTACGTTTCAGACAAAAACTAAAGATATATATATATATATATATATATATATATATATATATATATATATATATATATATATATATGTTGTTTTTCAGGTTTTCGCGGGTGGTGAATGTTAAATTCGTTTTCCGGGTATACTCCCGCATAGGTGATAGGTCCCGAGAGGGACCGTGGTTGTCTGAACGACGTTTCGGCAGAATCTCATCTGCCATCTTCAGGTTCTAACAGATAACTGCTTACTGCGGCTTCTGGTTCAGTTCGAGTTACCAGAAGCCGCAGTAAGCAGTTATCTGTTAGAACCCCGAAGATGGCAGATGAGATTCCCGCCGAAACGTCGTTCAGACAACCACGGTCCCTCCTTGGGACCTATCACCCACGCGGAGTATACCCGGAAAACGAATTTATTTTTTTTTTTTTTTTTTTTTTATATATATATATATATATATATATATATATATATATATATATATATATATATATATATATATATATATATATATATATATATATATTGTCTATATACAACTTTCACTGCTGAATTATACCCATTGAATGATATTTTTATATATAATATATAGGCCTATTATTTATTTATTTTATTTTATATATGTTCACCACTGTAATATTGTAATTTATCATTCAATAAACCTATTCTATTCTATTCTGTGTACATAATTTAAACGGAGCTTTTTTTGTTCTAAAGTTGTGACTGAAATATTTTTTTAATAGTCCTGATATGACATTCCCCTGTAAATATCAAGACGCCTATGCCTTAAGCAAATATTGGACTAGTATGTTAACCATGTAATGATCGTAGTAAACATTGTTAGCAAACAGCTAAAGTCTTGCTGAATTTGTCAACGAAGTGAGAAAATGTCGAAAATATAAAAAGTAAACTGTCTTTATTGTTTTAGGACAAGCTTGTGGTTTATGGATTGTCGAGGTGTAATAAAATTAACGAAAAGGGCTTGGTAAATGACATTCCTCGTTTGTTAACGACTCTATCGGTATTAGATGTTTCTTCTTTGACTTGGGATTTGGGAAGAAATAGAAACAATACGTGGAGAATTAATATTTAATTAACAAACCGAGCTAACAGGTGGCAAATACGATGTTAAATTTTTACTGTCCAGGCACTATATTTACATAATAAATTTAAAAAAGAAAGAAATACAATGCACTTACTTAAATCATTGTGAATTTTATGCAAGAATTTACACTTTTTTTTTTTCGAAAATTGTTTAAAAATGTTGAGATTTTCATTCTGTTTTCGATTGGAGAAGTGGCCATTTTCGTAAACAGGATGCGAACAGTCCATAAGAAATAATTCCTTTGGTGAAAAGGAGAAACTAAAACATCTTAACAGCGTCTATTGCCTATAACTTAGAACTTTAAAAAATTAAAACAGAAATTACCTACTACCTAAGTTTTGCCAAAAAAAGTAAAAAAAAATTAACCCACCTTTTTCTGAAGGGTTATTACAAAAGAAACAATTTATCTTAGATGACAGACGACACCAAGTATGAGATAACTTCAGATATACTTAATTTTATAACTAAAAATAAAAAGGGAAAAAAAAGTGTTCATTATAAATAATTATTCAGCAAATCAGTTACTTATAAAAAAATTTAGGTAACACGTTGTGGATCTTAAGAAAATTAAAAATAATTCAGCTTCTAGAATAGTGCCAAATCGAGAAACAGAGCTCGAACGAAGAAAGTGTGGACTTTTGTGAGTTTTCAGTTTTCAAAACCAAATAAATGAAAAATGTGCTAAAAGAATTCAACTACTCACGTCTTATCACTAGTCATCCATTAATTCAACATGTCTCCCGGAAGGTAGACAAAAAAATTTCATCCTGGGAGGACATTATTTAGTGGTCTCAGTGTAATTTTGTTGATACCATTGAATTTTTATTGTGACCCATATTAATGTCACAAAAGCTAAACAAACCCAAATGAAAAGAAGATACCTGATAATATTAAATAAAATAAGTAACCCAGAATCACAGACATACTTTTCGAAGAAATTACGAAGGAACTGAGTACAAAAATATACAGGTAATTGATTAACGTACTTCATAATAATACACGGTGGGGCAATAGTGCGTTAGACTTCGATATCTCAAGTTCTACGATAGCTAGAAATTAAAAAAAATCAAGTAAACTAGATAAAGTCTATAACCGGAAATTATTTTCGAAGCGCGAGCCAAGATGAAATTACAGGACCAAGTGTTTTTTTTTAAATGGAATGATATGAATATCAGTACATTTTTTGAAGCCTCTTTCTAGATTTTATTCATTCCTATATTATTATTGAGTATCTCCCAACCACTTGGATACAATGAATTTTTTTTGTTGAAATAATGCCATCTGCAGATGCATATCGAAAAATTTACCAATGTCACAATTATGGCTTTTAAGAAAAACATATATGAATACTAGTTACGAGACATCTAATTAATGTTTTAGAATCATCTTTACTTCCTACAAATGTACAGGGTGGCCAAAAATTATTTTTCAATTAAGAACTTTTTAAATTGAATTTTCTCAATTTTTAAAATGGAACATCCTGTATATTTTCGACGAAGTGATGTAAAAATGGAAAACTAAATTTTTTTGTAAAGTACCCTATGGCTAATTGCAATCATTTTCGTTTTATTAAGCAATAAGGAAAAAATTCAAGAATAAACTTAAAAAGTAGAGGTTTCTTCAAATAATTCATTAGAAAAAGTTATAATAAGTGCTCCACATGTTGCCTATTTTGATTGACACACGTCTTTATGCGCTTTTGAAATGAGGTTTCTACTGTTCCTAAAATTGCCGGTGTAATAGATCTAAAAGCAGTTATTATCCTTTCCTTCATATCTTGTACTGTTGTTGGTGTGTCTTTATAAACAACTTCCTTAACGTATCCCCATAAAAAAGAAATCAATTTTTGTAAGGTCTGGGGATCTAGCAGGCCATTTAGTGGGTTCATTTCTTTCAATCCATTGAAGTGGGTAGGTATTATTTAAGTGGTCTCTAACTGCATTTAAATAATGTGGTGGAGCACCATATTGCTGAAACCACATCCTATTTCGAATCCTTTCAGGAAGATTCACCAATAATTGTGGCAGATGGTTTTCCAGAAAATGAGATAAATAGTTTCAGCCAATGTACTATGAAGGAAATGTGGCCGTATTATATGTTCTTCAATAGTTCCTCCCCAAACGTTTATAGACCATCTATGCTGGTTATCAACTTGCCTAAAAAAGTGAGGATATTATGAAGCATAATAATGAAAATTGTGCCTGCTAACAAATCCATTTTTATGAAAAGTTGCCTCATCAGTGAATAAAACATTACTGAAGAAGGTGACATCTTGCATTTTATCTCTGACCCAATTACAAAGCTGTAGACACCTTTGAAAATCGTCATCAGATAGTTCCTGGTGCAATTGAATATGATACGCATGAAGCTTATTTGTTTTTAAGATTCGACCAACAGACCGTCTAATTATTCCTACTGAGTTCACTTCTCTCTGACTAATAAGGGGATTCTTAACCGTTGCCAGCTTCGTTTACAACACGTTTTATTCTTTCACTTTTTTTATATTCGACATTTCCAGTTCCCACAAATTTATCGAGAAGGTTTTGGAAGCTGCTAACATCAGAAATCCTTCTTTCAGGATAGCTTTGCTTATAAATTCTATTGGCAAGCAAACAATTTCTGTCTGACTCGCCCAAAACAAAAGTCATGTCTACAAGTTCCGATTTATTAAAATTCATTTTGTAAAACTCGAAATATTTTAAATTTAATACAAATGGTAACTGAAGACCGATAAGTGCGATAAATGTTCATTTTACAAGACAATACTAAACTGAGGTTTTATTGTCGAATAACGAAAACAGCAAAAAAATTTACAAAAAACCTATTACAGTACGGAACCAGTTAAATACTATTTACCCAATTCAATGGATTGGAAGAAATAGTCCCATTAAATGGCATCATTTCAGAAGTACATAGAGACGTGTGTCAATCAAAATGGGCAACATGTGGAGCACCTATTATAATTTTTTTCTATTGAATTATTTTAAGAAACCTCTATTTTTTAAGTTTTTCCTTGAATTTTGTTTTTATTACTCAATAAAACGAAAATGATTGCAATTAGCTATAGGGAAGTACTTATAAAAAATGTTCGTTTTTCATTTCTACATCACATGATTCAACTTCATCAGAAAAAACTTTTTCAGATATTGAGGAGGTTAAATAAGACAATTGTTTTATTTTGTTTTATATATAATATGAAAGAAAATGATAAAGTTTTATTTTTTTATTAACAGAATTCTACTAAATTTTTCTTTTCTTTCTTGAGGCTTACTAGGTACCACATGGATAATTCTTGGTCATTTAAAGTATGATACTGGAAAAATATCCAAGAATTATTTATGTGGTAGTAAGCCACAGAAAAGAAAAAGAAAAATTTAGAGAATACCACATTCATACAATATTTAATTTTCTAGTAATTCCTCTACATTAATTTAATTAAAATAAAACGTTATTAAGTTGACACCACTGAAACCAAAATTAAATAATAATAATAATAATAATAATAAGTTTATTTACCATATAAAGTGGGCTTGTACAAAACAAAGTAGGACTAAAAACTAAAGTTTTACATTATCATTTAAGTGTACAAATAATTGTTTAAGAAACCTAGTCTCTAATACATAATAAATAAACTAAGAGAAACACAAAAGTAAACTAATTTACTTGTCTGTGCATACCCTTGGGTATATAATACTCAAGGGAAAAGTGAATATGTATATTTTTAATGTGTTGTAATGTATTATAAAATTGTATGTTTTGTTAATTTAATTAATTTTGTTTATTTATGATTATTTTAATTATACAAGTATATTTTGATTTATAATATTGTATATGAATGTCTTGGGCGACTCTAGTAACCACATTTTAATTTTTTTTTTGAAAATTGAATATTTATTTATATTTTTAAAATCCAGGGGCAAGCAGTTATATATTCGACTTTCCAAGTAGGTATATGATTTTTGGCCAATGGTTTTTACACTTCGAGGTATTTGACAACTATATTGTTTTGCTCTGGTTTCATAATTATGTTCAATTTGTTTTATATTAGTTCCGTTTCTAAAGGTTTTGAGAGAGATTTTTAAATAAAACAATTGCCGTGCGTCAAGTATCTGACACTCTTCATACAATAAGGTGCTGGGGTAAGTTATATATTTATTAAATATAATTCTAAGTATCCATTTTTAGACCGTATTTAATTGTTTTAAATATGATTTGCTTACCCCTCCCCATCCAATAATGCCATAAGACAGTAAAGATTGAACCAATGCAAAATAAATGATTTTTAGGTGACTAACGTCTAGATAATTTTTCAGATATTTAAATCTAGATATCAGACCTCTTAGTTTTCCTGTCAAATTATTTACATGTAAATCCCATCTCAAATGTCGATCGATTATGATTCCTAAATATTTCACTGAGGTAACTTCTGGTATTTCTATATTTGCATCAATATTAAGTGGACCTAACTTTGGTAAGTGATTATAATAACTAGTAAATGGCAAGTAATTAGTTTTAGAATAGTTTATCGTAAGCAAGTTATAATCAAGCCATATTTTTATGTTTTTAAAATCATTTTCTGCAATTTCTTTTAAGTTCTGCCATGTATCTGCTTTATACAATATGACAGTATCGTCCGCGAAACTTACGAAATTAATTGATATATCTAATATATTATATAATCCAGTTTTTATATTCTCCATAAATATCTATACTTTCCTAAAAAAATTAAACATTCTCGAATATCGTCAAAAATTCTCAAAAATTCCCAAATATTTGCAACAATCAATAAATTACCGAAATTTTACAACACTATAGATGATCCTATCTGCTTCTGTGATGAAATAAAAATTATCTGTATCGCTGTTAACTTTGCGTTGCTATTCTATCTTAATTAATTTAATTTTTTGTAACGTCATATGATTTAGATATAGGTTGAGAAGAAACAGTGAATTGTCCCATGCCGAAGAATGAACATTTGTACAAGTTTAGATCCCAGTCGAGATAAGGTTTTGAATATTTTAAGTATTCCTAATATTCAGGGACCACATTCTTCAGATCCTTTTCCTGTTTGAAAAATGAGGCAAAAAATGCTACAATTGTGAGATTTTTTTAAGTAATATTTTTAACTAATTAATATCGTGATGGACATGCATGTTTAAAGGACGGTTGGATCACGGATTGTTTTGAATGACGACTAGAAAGTGACAGCCTCGATATAGTTTTATCTATCAGTTTAAACATTGTTGGTCGCAAATACTTTATTTAAAGAAATATAAATATTTTATAGATAAGATTTACTTATTTATTTTGTACCGGGTGAAATATTCCTGTGACTAAATTCACGTATTTATTAACTCGTATTTTCGGCCAATGCGGACCCTACTTTAACGGTCTGCATCTCCAAAAGTATTTGTTATCGACTATTGAACCGAACATCATTTTCCTCGTCATATAGCTTCTTTCGACCAGCTTTATGCATTTTTTTCGTTCGACTCGCAGAAGTCGAGTTAAAGTCAAAAAATGGAAGAACTGGTCTAAACTCGTATTTTCGGTTCTTGCGGCCCCAGCTTTGATGGTCTGCATCTCCAAAAGTATTTGTTATCGACTATTGAACCGAACATCATTTTCCTCGTCATATAGCTTCTTTCGACCAGCTTTATGCATTTTTTTCGTTCGACTCGCAGAAGTCGAGTTAAAGTCAAAAAATGGAAGAACTGGTCTAAACTCGTATTTTCGGTTCTCGCGGCCCCAGCTTTGATGGTCTGCATCTCCAAAAGTATTTGTTATCGACTATTGAACCGAACATCATTTTCCTCGTCATATAGCTTCTTTCGACCAGCTTTATGCTTTTTGTCGAAGGTAAACAAATGACAAAATTCCGTCATATAGCTCGACCCGACCGCAGAAGTCGAGAAGGCCGGTTTTTCTTTTTTTGTGGGCGCCCCCCCCCCTTTTTTTTTTTCCCCCCCCCCCCATTTGTTTACTATTGAACCGAACATCATTTTCCTCGTCATATAGCTTCTTTCGACCGCTTTATGCTTTTTTCGTTCGACTCGCAGAAGTCGAGTTAAAGTCAAAAAATGGAAGAACTGGTCTAAACTCGTATTTTCGGTTCTCGCGGCCCCAGCTTTGATGGTCTGCATCTCCAAAAGTATTTGTTATCGACTATTGAACCGAACATCATTTTCCTCGTCATATAGCTTCTTTCGACCAGCTTGATGCATTTTTTCGTTCGACTCGCAGAAGTCGAGTTAAAGTCAAAAAATGGAAGAACTGGTCTAAACTCGTATTTTCGGTTCTCGCGGCCCCAGCTTTGATGGTCTGCATCTCAAAGAATCGATACGAATTTTCCTTGAATTTTTGTGACAGAAGATATTTTCCAGCTGATGGTCTGCTCTCCAAAAGTATTTGTTATCGACTATTGAACCGAACATCATTTTCCTCGTCATATAGCTTCTTTCGACCAGCTTTATGCATTTTTTTCGTTCGACTCGCAGAAGTCGAGTTAAAGTCAAAAAATGGAAGAACTGGTCTAAACTCGTATTTTCGGTTCTCGCGGCCCCAGCTTTGATGGTCTGCATCTCCAAAAGTATTTGTTATCGACTATTGAACCGAACATCATTTTCCTCGTCATATAGCTTCTTTCAACCAGCTTTATGCATTTTTTCGTTCGACTCGTAAAAGTCGAGTTAAAGTCGAAAAATGGAAGAACTGTATCTCCGAAAATATTTGTAATAGATAATTGGACACACCTTGATATCTCGATTATTATTCGACAGATCGGTTTTAAATTTTTCTCTGTTATGAAACTCTTCAAGGCGCATCTTTTTTATGAGTTTCAATATATTTTCAATTGTCTCACCAACACGTTCACTCAAACATGTGATTTTTCTATATTTTACTTAGCGTTAGAGATACAGCAAAAAATTATTAAGAAAAGTTGTTCAGAATCAAAAAATACCTCTAGATACTGAGTTTCATCAAATTATGTGTATTTTGATATTTTTCATAAATTTTGCAATTAGTCAGAAATTTAATTCTTAAGTATTAGACTTAAGCATAGATTGCCCTGGAAACAAGAAAATACGTCAAGTGTCATAAAAAACGTCAAACGTGTACCTGTGTTTTTTTTATATTCTTCTCTTGTACAATGTCTGAACAGTGGTTGAGTCTCAATGAGAGATAATTAGACTTACTGGCAAAAATAACCCCAGTAAACACACATACGTTTTTAAAACGTTTTCTCGACGTGTCATTGGTTGATAATTCGTGTTACGTTAGAAAATCAACCGTTCATTTATTGTGGGAAAAATAACGGTCTATCGTAACATTAAAAATACAGTGGGCAGTCCTTTTAACAGTTTTGACAACAATAAATTAACGTTATTTGAAACGTTTATAAAACTGTTCTCTTAAACGTTAACAAAACGTCCGTATCAACTGAAAAATCCATTGAGATGGAACAGAAACATTTTTAAAACATTTTGGAGTTACGTACTCTAGTAATACATTTTAAAATATTTGACATATTCGTTTCCTATATACCAATATTAAACGTTTATAATTTCGTTATCTGAAACGTGTAAAACCGCGACATTTTTATGTTATTTGTACGTAAAAAAGAATCGTGTTTGGACATTATAAACGTTTTTCTAACATCTGTGTGTTTACTAGGACCATTCTACCAGAGCAGTGGCTCGAGAATTTAATGTAAGACATCCACTACGTCAAATTAGTTCCTCAGTTGTTGCTAAAATTAACAGATTCTTCAACCAAAGTAGTAGTGTAATAAAAACCAAAAGAAAAGAAATAATCAGAAGAATGTAGACCAAGTAATTTTAGACGCTTTCAATGATAATCCTCGTAGTAGGATACGAGATATAGCATTAAACTGAAATTTGACTCGCAACAAAATTTAGAGGTGCCTTCATCGTTACAAATTGAAGCCATTTAAACTCAAATTTCTACGCATCTTGTAGGAAGGTGATAATAACAGACGGCTTGAATACTATTTCTGGGCTCAAGGCAATTATCTCAATGATCGAAATTTTTTGGAAAAAATTATGTTTAGTGATGAAGCGACATTCACCACCATTGGTGTAGTATCGTCGCAAAACTGTAGGTATTGGACAACAGAAAACCTACAATGGGTAATCAATTGTAAGCGAAAGTATTCTGAAAAAGTGAACGTGTGGTGCGGTATTTTAGGAGAAAGGATAATAGCCCCTTTCTTTTTCTTACAAACTTTAAATGTTATAAGACTGCTACACTTTTTGAATAATGAATTAATGGAGGAGATTGATGATTTTCCACTGGCAGTGCTAAGGGATATGTTTCTTCAACTGGATGGAGCATCGATTCACAACTCGATAATTGTCCGCCGATGGTTGAATATTAACTTTTCTTAAAAATGGATAGAGCAAAACAGTCCATTAATCGAGTGGCCTCCTAGATCTCCGGATATTACCCCGCTTGATTTTTTATTTTTGGGGCCCCATAAAAAATAAAGTTTACAAAACGAGGCCCCGAACTAGGCAAAAGCTTTGTGGTGGAATCAGGCAAGCGTCAAGAAATTAACGTTCAAGAACTACGACCAGTAGCAAGGAATAATGAAAAACGCATTGAGAAATGTATTGCTATTGATGGTGGTTTAGTTGAAAAAGGCTACATTTAAGTACTTAAATTCTGTAATATTGTTGCATTTATGGTTATGTTTAGAATTCTTACACAATAAACTGATTCTGAGTACTTTTTGTTTCCGTTTCCACGGCAATCTTTGCTTAAGTCTAATTCTTAAAAATTAAATTTCTGAATAATTGCAAAATATCAATATACGCATATTTTGATGAAACTCAGTATCCAGGGGTATTTTTTGATTCTGAACAACTTTTCTTAATAATTTTTGCTGTATCTCTAACGCTAAGTAAAATATAGAAAAATCACATTTTTGAGTGAACGCAGTAGGTGAGTGTGACAATTGAAAATATATTGAAAATCATAAATAGATGCGCCTTGAAGAGTTTCATTACAGAAAAATATTTGAAATCGATCTGTCGAATAATAACCGAAATACCAAGTTGTGTCAACTTGAGACGGGACACACTGTAGTATACTTTAGCCTAACTTATATGAATTTTTATCGTCCGACACGTACAAGAGACGTTAATCGTAAAAATGTAATAAACGTGTGTTTTCAGGGGGGTTTTGGGACGTTTCTACCTCATTTTTGATAAAAGTTCGATGAATGCTGAAATATTTTTTTGTTGTTTTACTGCTTTTCGACGCCATGTTTGACTGGTCCGATTAAGAAATTGTTGACAAATATTTTGAAAGTTTATATCACTTTATAGTAGATTTTCAAGGTATACGTAACTTTGTAGTCATTTTGAACTAGTGGGAAGTAGTAAAAATCACTATAAAGTCCCTTGGGTCGTAGAAGTAACTTATTTGTACTGAAGATATTACTAATAAGTTACACAACTTTAAAGTTTAAGAAAATGTCCTGACAACGTTACAGGAACTTAAATAGAATACTTTCAATTATCATCACTTTAAAGTGATTCTTTGGTAACACTATGCAGTTGACATTACTAGATACCAATTCTCACTTTAAAGTTGAATATGCTTTAAAGTAACGCAGAGTAGTATCCACGACGTTGCACATACTGCAGCAGTTAATTAAAAGTGGAATTACTCTACAGTACCTGAATTCTGAAATCTACGGGCATACCACAGGGTGATTTTACACTAAAGTTACAAATTTAGTGACAGTTGTGTAATGCCTACTATATTAAAGTGCCGATTCCAGTTCCTGTCACTTTGGTGCTGGTTGGAGAGGAATTGAATCCTATTGGTCGAAGAGAAGTAAGTAAAAATCAGTTTTGCGCAGAATTTAGTAGAGTATATATTATTAACATAATTTCGATTGATTTGAAGTTATAAGTTAATGGAAAAGTTCAAAATGGCACATTTAATAGTTAGTAAGCAATATCTGAAGACACTAATATATTTTCTGACAATTCAGATTATGATTTTTTACCCCCAAAATTAGTATTCTATAAAAGAGCACCCTGTCCAAGAATTGGTTCCAGTCACAAGTACCCGAAAACTGGGCTATAAAGTATGTCTCAATTAATGAAATAATGCCGCTATTTCTAATTAATGAAACCCAAGGATATATTAAGAATACGAAAATATTCATATATTGTACCTGATTTTAAAAATGTTATTATAATTTAAACCCCTATAAACCACGTGAACCTCAACAATTGTCCCCTTAATATTTTTCTCATGTCACATTAAATTCAATAGGGCATTAAATAATATCGGGTGACCTGCTCTGAGCTTTAAAGATATACACCCTCGTCCTGTAATACATCAATTATGACGTGTGTCATCTTAGAAAAAAGATTAGTGACTCTACAAGATGTTTCCACAGGCATTTATAAATAATATCTCAGGTTACTATCTGCATCGACCATTCAAATCTCTTTAAGTATTTGTTAAATATCTGGATTTTTTATACATATGAGCGAACTATAGGGACGAAATTGTTACAGTGTTATCGATTGGGGTGGTTTCCTGGAATTCCCACAAATAAAATAATATACAGAGTGCTACTGGACAAGGACATCAATGAAAATATATATTCAAATAAACAATAAAGTATCTGTTTAATGCATTTGGGGCTCGTTTCTTCACTTTTTGCGTTTGTTCATGTAGCACTTAAAATTTTTGTTTACACCATCGTATATAATTTATAATATGTACATACATGAACTACCAAAAATTATGAATTGTGGCGTGGTTTTCTTTTTTGAGGATTCAGCCCTACATGAATAAAATACAATTTTCATACATCAACATCATAAATAAATAAAAACAGAATAAGGTTTAGTGCCATATTCCCAAAAAAAACAACTATGCAGCTACGGACACGTGTTTCGGAGTTATTGCCCCTCATCAGCGTATCGTAGCTAAAGAATTAGATCTAGGATGGGATAGATCAGGAACAAAAATTAAAATAAAGCTGGTAAGTCCAGTACACAGTACTCAATTAGTGCCTTCATGTTCCCATGTGCCACAATTGGGGCCTCAATGATCACAGTCAACAAACAGAGCTCTATGTGTATTGCCCGTTTCCACCTGGCAAATACAAACAAAATAATATAGATTTATTGGGGTCAAAATAAAATAAGAAGGTTTAGTGCCATATCCCCAAAAAAAGAACTATGCAGCTACTGACACGTGTTTCGGAGTTATTGCCCCTCATCAGCGTATCATAGCTAAAGAATTGGATCTAGGATGGGATAGATCAGGAACAAGAACTTTTTTTTTTTTGGATATGGCACTAAACCTTCTTTGTTTTGATCTATCTCATCGTAGATCTAATTCCTTAGCTACGCTACGCTGATGAGGGGCAATAACTCCGAAACACGTGTCCGTAGCTGCATAGTTGTTTTTTTTTTGGGGATATGGCACTAAACCTTCTTATTTTATTTTGACCCCAATAAATCTATATTATTTTAAAAACAGAATGTTTGTATTTTGTATACAGGTGTTTTCAGGTATTTTTTTTCTAAAAATGAAATATTGTTGTCGAACGTTGTCATAAATCAAAAAGCAATGACAGGAACGTAACTATAAATTTTCTGTTCCATATAGTCTCTTCTATTTTCCTGATGTGCGTTAGAACTTTTGATGTGAAGCTAACACTGGCGTGATTTTCTACAAAACACCAAAATACTATACTACATTGAACACGCGTTTCGCCAACCAAGTAGGCATAATCTGGAGATGATTAAAACTAACATTATGTAAACAATGTATCCTATTTATACACTGAGAAAACCTGTCCAATTAAAGTACTTCGCTGAAAGAAGTTTTATTATAGTATGAGAAATCGGTATAGTGATGGGGCGAGCGTGGTAACACGATACACGAGGGCGGGAAATGTCTAACCCATGACACTTTCCGTCTTTTGCACCGCTTACATTAAAGCGAGGAAGATGATTGTTGTTTTTATTGGCACGCGACCGAGGCGGAATTTCACTTACATTCTGTGGATTACCATAAAAACATGGAGGGAGAAATATTTGAGGGATGGTTTGAAAATACCCTAATTCCAAAATTAAAACGGAGTAGCATTATTGTTCTTGACATTACGAAGTATCATTCGAGACAACTGTATAAAATTCCTAAGAAGAGTTCTACTAAGCTTTAGTTAAAATTTTTTTAATGGAACAATATCTTTATTATGAGGAAAATTATAATAAAGCACAACTCTTGGAAGTTCTGCAAAAGAAAAATTATAAAAATTATATTATAGACACTGTAGCGGAGAAATATGGCCACAATGTGTTGAGATTACCCCATATTTCTATATTTTCAACCCGATTGAATTAATTTGGTGTAAATTGAAAAATGTCAGAATATGAAATACGTTTCCAAAATTCGATAAAAAAGTCGTAGAGTTAATTCAAAATGAATTGACAAGGAAAATTGGGAAAAAAGAATTAGGAAAATAATTATAATTGAGGATGATTATTTAAAAACTGCTGAATGCCATATAAATGGTTTAAATAAATTTATTATAAATTTGAACGAGGATAGTAGTTCATCTGAAAATGAAGAAGAGGGTGAGAAGGGCGAAGATTCAGATGAAGAAGCGATGTTAAGTGAGATAAAGTGGAAATCTTACAATATTTTATGAACATAAAAAAATTATACCACATAATTAGTGATGAAATTTTGAGGCAAATAAATTTGTCAGCTAAAATTAATACAACTTTATTATTTTCTTAAAATCTGGTAACCTCACTCTTATCCACGAGGCAGATTAATATTTTATGTTTGTAAAGAATTTCACAAAATTGTCGTTTATTAATGAGCGACGATTTATTGGAATGGCTGTGGACTTGCCATAATTTCAGAACAGTTCAAAGAAAAACTTGATTATAAATTTCAGCGATGATTTTTTACATTTAATTGAGACCATAAATTCTGTTTGTTTACCGTGTTAATTAGATTTGATCTGATTAAAAAATCAGTGAAAACATTTATTGTGAAATATTTACAACTTATAATCAATTTATTAAATAATTATTTCAATATTCCTTTTCAACAAAATGCAAACATCTATTTAGTTGCCGACATATGACAATATTATATTTCACACAGAACTTTTTTGGTAGAGTTTATTGCTAATTTATTTATTAAGAAAATATTTATTATAAATATTTTCATAAGTTTAAAAATTTACATAGCGTCATCAAATATTTGAACCGTTATGATAGACCCGTTGTTAGTGAGTATTGCTCAGATAATATACAAGACCAGATACAAAAAAATATTGTAATTGTTATTTGTGAGATTCTCTAATTTTTCTTTCCTCGAATTTTTATGAACCAAAGATATATCTCGATTTATACCTAGTTGGAGACAATTAAATATACATGATGACGCATATTTACGATATTTGTCTATTTTTTGTCTATTTATTGCTCGTTGTATTTAATCCTCATTGTATATTAACACTTTCTGTGAATAAACACTGTTTGCTCTATTCTAATATGTTCTATTATATTCTATTCTATGCTATTCTATATGTCTGAGAGGGCACAAAAAATTACTTTTCGACATTTCGGTTAACTTAGTAGATTGTATTGTGAAGCATTACTTTCTCCTTTGGAGTTGGTGAATCAGACCCAGAAAATAATGTTATGTTTATGCAATAAGTTCTAATAAATGTTTTACTTGTTCTTTGAATATTTTATTATACATATAGAAAATTTAAATTTAAACTGCGGATGCTCGCTGTGACTTATTGAAATCGGGTTTTCTGAATCTAAACATACCTCGTTGGGAGAAAATGTTGTAACACCTACAGTGTTTGTGGTACCTTTCCCAAACACAAAAAAAGTATCTCTGAAATCTTTTTCGAGAAACTGATACTCGGGAATTTGATTTTTTTGTTGGTTTTAAATTTAGGGAATATTTTTATTATCAAAATGTACATTCTGATGGCATTTTTTGTTTGCCAATGAGTCACAAAAATATCAACTCATGTTTTGTCTTTTCGAAATGATCATCATACTCGTTACTTAAGTCGCATGTTTATACAGAGTGATCCGCTTATTTTGTCATGCAACGTCACCTCCCAAATATATGCCTTGCCGTTCTGCTACACCCTGTATATTTTCAAAAATAAAAAATTGCAAGTAAAATATAAATTGTCTGATTTCAATTTAACATGATTTTTTTTGAAAAGATTTGCAAAGAGATACATTTTTTGTAATTTGACAAAATGGTCCGCCAGCCTAGACCATCTCAGCACGAAGTATGTTTATGTTTAGAACGCCCAATTCCACTGGTTTACAGCGCGATTTAAATTTCAATTTTAATTTTTTTTTATTGACATGAGCATATCTGCTTGAAATTCATTCTGATGAAGAGGAATATAGTCCTAGAAACCGGTCAATTGAAATATATGTGTATTATTTTCGTCCACTTCCCCACTATTCATTGTTGACAATATATAAATTTTAATTTTCTGAGCTGCATAATAATATATAGAAGGAATGGTGGATTAAATTTTCGACACAGCGTATTGCATAAAAATAATTATAATTTTCTTGTTCTGAAGCGCCAACTTCAGAGAAAAAGTTGTGCCAACCAACAAAATCTACAAATTTTATCCAATTTTTCTTCACAAAACTAAACAAAAGTGCAAAATTTAGGCCTTAAAAGCACAGGAAAAGTCTGCTCTTAAGGCTGCGTTTTGACTAGATAATCCCTGATGTCATTGTTAATGTTTAATGGGAGCTTGCTAGTTGTGACGTCACTTCCTTCCTCTTGTTCCTTGTCTACTTGTACAAAAGATGAATGGTCACTTTGGCGATCTATAATACAGCAGAGGTACGTTGAAATTTAATTACAGTATGGTCTCGAGCGCTAGTTCCTGTTTTAAAGTGTAGGAACACCACTTTATTCTTTCAGCAGTATGATAGAAGCCGGGATAACTCTGTGAAGATACGGTCTGTCTAGGAGTCCATGTCTATGGTTGTCGGTTTCGTAGAAATGGACAACTTTACCTGTCGAAAATGATTCTCAGTTTATGACCAGATTTATTACTTATACCTTTGCAGAAGGCAAAATTTCAAATTCACTTACTCTGTTTTATTTAAGACTACTTCGCAGAAGAATAAAAAATAAATAAATACATGTATTATGCAACGTAAATATTAACCTATATTACAAATAAGCCACCAAGGAACCAAGCAAGAAGTTATGATAATGCAGAAATGGTATCTGTTATATCAAGTACAGCCAAGTTACGGAAACTATTACTACTACGGTCTTACTATAAGCAGGCAACATTCAGATGTTTACTACAAAAATTGCTGCTAGAATGATTCAGTAACAAAATTAAGTGCGGTTCTGAAGTATCCCAGCATGTAAGCTAAACTCCGCCTCGGTCGCGTGACGGCAAAAACAACAATCATCGCTCTCTCTTTAGTGTAAGCGGGGTAAAAGACGGAAGATATCAGGTGTTATACATTTCCCGCCCACATATCGCGTCATGCGCCGCACATCCCGTCACAATATAGGTTTCGCTAACTATACATTGTTAGCAAGTTTTAATCATATCCAGATGATGCCAACTTGCTTGGCCAAACGCGCGTCGAGTACGGTGTATGATGTTTTGTGGTATACCCAGTCAATGTTATGTTTTAATACATGAACAAATAGAGAACAAAGTTTATGTTGGAGGCTGGTATCGCCGCCTTAAGATAAGCGAGATTTGAAACATCCTGTATTACGATTTAAAATAATTATCCATCTTATGCCCTCTTGATGTGAGATAAAGCGTATTCGCTTAACACAGACATTTTTTTAAATATCAAATATTACCCCACTTGACTAAGGACAAAAAAAGACACACGTTGGTTGGGCATACAAAAATAATGGTAATTTTATTCAGATATCTTCTAAAACACACCTTATCCACATCATAATCTCCATACAATGCGGTATATTCATAGGTAAATATATAATATGACGTTTTGACAAATGCGTTTGTCCGAATATTAGGTGCACGTAAGAAAGCTGTTATTAATATGTTACGTGAGTATTATGTGTGTGTAAAAAAAACTAACTCGAGCACCTGTTCAAAGCCCGAGTTTAACTTAAAATTTAAGTTAAAATTAATAACCAGAAAGGAGGAGGGCCACCACGTCAAACCTATAATCACAAAACACTTAACACAAATTTGGTGCTGCCTTTTTTACTGTATGACAAATTAATATTAAATTAACAACTTAGTTATGGCGAGAAGTGCTTGAAGATCATAACACCTTAAATTTTCTTTTTAGGTATCATGAAATTTTTGTAAATTTAATTGGGGATACATCGAGAAAATGAGTAATTAAGTTGTTCCCACACTTGGTAATTGATTATTAAATTGTTTTTAATTGCATTGCTACTGTAATAAAACAAATACTTCAGCTCTTTGAGGGTTTTACAACTGCCACGAATTTCTATTAGTTATGAAAATGGAAAATCAATAACTACGGATATTGTTACGAGTATCTGTTCTATGCTGTATGCTTAGTTGATAAATTAATCAGGAAATTTAAAGACACGAAATTACTCGACATTTCAGACTAAAAAAAGAAATTTGAAACGTGTCTTTTCCATAAGAACCCGGCTTACTCACGGTATTTGTAAGGTTTTCAAAGATCTACGTAATATATGCAAGTATGGCAGTTCTTCATCCACCAGGAAACAAGTTACAATCACTTTTATGTCAGTCAAAACAAACAATTGAAATAAACTATACGCGTTCGTGGATTTATGAAATTAAATATGAGGATTATAATTTAAAGTGCCAATATTGGATAAACGAGGTGATTAACTCAATCTAGATTTAAGGAACATAGCCCATCTCAAATACATAACATATTTAATGTTACCCAGTAACAGCCATAGAATAGAAATTAGGGACCTAATTAATAATAATCAAGCTTTGATATTAAAAATATAGCAGCAGACCATAGATTAGATATAAAGTTTTAAGCTTACTGTTATATATTATAGATAGAGATGAAGATCAGTAAAAATATGAAATAAAAAATGTGGGAATTTTGTGTCAGTTCTAAATGATTTCCATCCGAAGCAGCACATTTACTAGTCTCTACGTAGTAGCTACCATTAGTAAAACTTTAAAAGTTTCGGTATCTAACGACCGTTACGTAATGGGAACAATCCATCTACCAAGCATTCACCAAAATGTGGAATAGTTATTATGTAGCAATTACTATTCCAGAACCTTCCCCTATTACGTGTTGACAACTAGGTTATTGCATCAACGGAACGTAACCAAGTAGTAGAATGACTAACTTTTGGAACAGTTCTTTAGTAGTATAAGAGCAAACTATATTTGGCTCTCTGTCTCGTTCGAATAGCAAAATATAATGTAATTGCAATCGGATTTACTGATTGTGAGTTTGAACTATATTGACCTCAAACTCACAATCAGTAAGTCAAGTTAAATCGATTAAATGAAATATATATGTAGGTAATAAACCATGATGTTTTGCATTCACAGAAATTAAAACGACTACTTGTTTTCTGTAAAATGTTACCATGATACTTCGATCAAAAAGACCTGCTCTCTAGAAAATAAGCTTATTTAAGTTAGGTTAAATGTCATGAATATCATTATGATTAACGAGGTTACAATAATCTAGATATTGTCTTTCAATTTAAAATGTCAAAATAAATATAAAAAATGTTCATAATTTGAGTTATATGCATGATACAATACACTGGTATGTAATTCCGGAGACCGAATTTCGTTCACTTCTGCGCATGATGTCAGCGACGAGGATAATTTGGCGCGAAATTTAAATTATTGAATTCGTGAGGTTGTCATTGTTTTAATGTCAAGTAGGTAGTTATCGGTGCTGTTAAAACAACTATTGTGTATTTTAAAGTTGCAAAATTGTGCTGTAGCTGGTTGTAGAAATTATAATCGGATAATCAAAGAAACTAATATAATAAGGGTATTTTCATATTTCTAAAAACGAAGATCTTGAGAACTAGAGGATTGTGTATGATATTATTTACAGGTAGTTTGAATTTTGCTTTTGAATAAGATCGATTAATTAAAACCAATAATAATATGTCAATTCGAGCGTATAAATCTATATACGGAAAAAAATCTAAACTATTTTTTAAGACTACTGTTTTTAAATTAAGACATTATTGTACTCATATATCCGCAAGAATAGAGATTTTTCCACCAAGGAAAACATTATTCTTAAACGTCATTATCTTAGTCTCCTTTTAATGATACTAATTATTAACTTTAGAATAATGGTTCTACTTTAGCTAAGAGGAAGTTTCGAACAATATTCAATACTAACTTATACTTAATCTAAGATTTCATTTATTCAGTTCAAAAGTGGAGATTATTGCGATCTGTTACATTTAACACTGTAAGAAATGTGTCATTTCGTTCAACAATTGTATTATTTAAACAAAACTGATAATTTCCTTGAATCAATAAATATTTGATGTTGACTGAAATCTTTTCTTTCTTGATTTAATATTGCGATCTATTAAATTTACCACTTAATGTAAGGATAAATTATTTCATTTCGTTTAACAATTGTATTATTTAAATAAAACTTTTTTTCATTTTCTTTTTTGGAACTTACTACCACATGAATAATTCTTCGTTATCTAAAAAATATAGTTAGTTACCCAGTATGTTACTGAAAAAATAAACCTCTGCGCTTGACTTTACATTAAACGGTTAGTCAGAGGGTGTTTTTTTGTAACGTTAAGGAATTATATTATTATTCTTTTGTCCCATATTAGTTGTCAAAAAACACCCTCTGACTAATCTTTTGACGTAAAGTCACAAGCGCAGAGGTTTATTTTTTTTAGTAACATACTGGGTAACTAATTATATTTTTTAGATAACGAAGAATTATTCATGTGGTAGTAAGTCCCAAAAAAAGAAAAGGAGAAAGTTAGAGAATGCCACAAATAACGTTCAGACAATATTTAAATAAAACTGATAAATTATTTGAATCAAATTTGAATTTCTGGGATTGGCTAAGGACTTTTCAGAATTAGAAGTTTTTATGAAGAATGACGTTTTATTAAGAAACCAAAAACAAAAAATTTTACAAATATAAGTCCATTCGTGAACACACTGTATATGAGACTTAAAATTTACCACAGGAAGGAACATTATTTCTTTATGTGCTTTTAAGTGTTTTATGAATTTTATTCTCTTTCCGATTTGAGGAATAAGTTCTATAATCTATTCTTCTGAAATTTCCAGTAAATTGTCCAACGTGAGATAATTTTCTTGACCTAGAAAACAATTATTTATGTTATTAAAGTATACGTAATTTAAACAAATCATTGTTTCTGTGTAACCATAGTGATTCATTTTACTAAGCTTTATGAGACCCAGTCACTTTCACAGATCAAACCAAAAAGACTGAACAAATTAGAGATTTTAATTTATATAACCCCAAAACTCGTCGTACACCGTTCAAAGATTGTCATTTCCGTTTCCAGGTAATATTTTATTCATTTGTTGGTAATTCTTTCTCACCAAAAATACTTCAATTTGATTGGCTCTCCGTAAGATGAAAGACTTAAAAATCGAACCGGTCGGAAATTCCAACTCTTTAGTTTTACGTCTTAAGTTTCTGGAACCCATTGTGTATTGCTTCATTCAACGGACGCGTTGGTTACGTAATACGTTTTAAGTCTTAAGTTTTACTGCAACCCATTGTGTATCATCCTTAAGTACTCTCACCTACGGTGTTGCAAGTGCTGTATATGATTTTCATTAACGAATTTCCCACTTTGGTTAATATTGTTATCATTTATTTTTTGTAATAAAATAAATAAACAGTATCCTTTTCATTAAAGTTCGGAATTGATAATAAAAATCTGATTTTGTATATCGATATAAAAATCAAATCAGAAACCGATATAGAACTTCAGAATTTAATCTAAATAATGGAACTGTCGTCTGATGTTAAGCCATTTTTTTTATACCTTGTGCATTACGGCTATTACATTATGTATCAGGTTGTTTATGCATTGCAATAGTAAACTGTTCCCATTTTCAATAGGACTGAAACAGATGGTATGGAATTTTGCAAAAGGAGTGTACGGCTGGCGGTTTGATTGTCACCTGTGAAACATTCTTTATACATATGTATATCTCCACATACGTTCATGTCTTTATCTAGAAACGTGTGAAAATGCATGGAATACTAAAATGATATATTTACGTGTATGATGCGACTCCACATAAGGAGCGTTTTCCCTTCTAAATGCCCCAAATTGAAGCAGTAATATGGAAATATGGTTATTTGTAAAAAAATTGTTACCTTAAAAAATTAATTCGTCTTTTTCTTACCAGAGGTATAGGATAGGGCGAATTTGTTTAATTTCAAGAAAATTTCTAGATAAATTACCAAAATGGACAAAGAAAAAGCAATATTACTCGCATCCTATTAAATATGCTATGTCAAAGTTGATATGAACATAAAAAATGACATTTCTATTGAAATATTTTCACATCAAACTTAATTCGAGTCGTACCGGACGTTTTTAACACGCTTTTATTAGCTTCACCTGTATGTTTGCTTGCTTGCTTGCTTGTTTGTTTGTTTATTTGTAACCGACTCTTTGTACTCGATTTTGACCGACTTTAAACGGACAGATTTAATTGAAACTTTGTACACTTACGAAGAACCGGTAACAATACAATAATTTGATAAGTTTATATCATTATCCTGATCAGGATCGCCAGTCCTTTCCTCACGTATCCTCTGCGTGAGAGCAAGAGGCTTAATATTGTAAGTATATTCCGTGATTTTCAGTTCGGTCGTTGGCAGAGCGGGCAAGTCTTAGTCGACGCGAAACGACGGACTCCTCGGGCGTGAGTTCAAATCCCATGGCTGAAATAAAAAAATATTTTTTTTTTCAGAAATATCTGTTGGATCGTAATATGTTATAATATCAGCATCAATAAGCAATATAAATATAGTTTAAAAAAACTACAAAACACGCTTTCATAGCACATCAAACTAAAAAGTGAAAAATAAATATAGTTTAAAAAAACTAAAAAACACGCTTTTAAAGCACATCAAACTAAAAAGTGAAAAATAATTATTAATATAAACTGAAAACAATAATGAACGAAAAATACTAGTATTATTGTGAAAAAAGCGTGGGGCGCTTTGTGCCATATTTTTCGTATATCGAGCAACCCACGCTTTTTTCACAATAAGACTAGTATTTTTCGTTCATTATTGTTTTCAGTTTATATTAATAATTATTTTTCACTTTTTAGTTTGATGTGCTTTAAAAGCGTGTTTTTTAGTTTTTTTAAACTATATTTATTTATTATGAAATCAACGTAACTGGTATATAGTATAGAGTAATGTATAAATAATTTGGCGTTTCTACTATTAAAGTGACAAAAAAAATCAAGACTATTTTTTTCTTCATTCAAAGAAACAAATTTTCTGTACACAGTCACAGTGGTACGTACATCTGAAGCTCATTTTGTGCCATTATTTTCTGAGGCACCCTATATGTATACTAAATACCCGTTAAACAAATATAAATCTGAAGCAATTTTTAATAAATACATCTTTAATTCCAATAATTTGTCTGTGCACCTTAAACTCTCAAGATCGACTCTCTTATCTTTAATTATTACCTGTCATCAGCATGTAATTTCCTTATTTACATAGCATCCTTATAAAAATCTAGTTTTATTCGTGTAACGACAAATAAAGATAAGAAAATCGATTTGTTATTTTTTTAAAGCACATGTTGTATGTCCATGTTGCTGTAAGTTGGTTTGTCAGGTTGAAAATTTAAAGATGGTCGGTGTCGGTAGTAGCAACGTATGCAAGTGATCGATTTGGAAGTCTCGAAATGTCGCTTGTGCAATATTTTCCGTGATTGGAGTTCATCGTCGACTGCGTCCGCCCATGACATGGTAAATCGGACGCTGGTCTGCTCCATCCAGTGGTGTGCAGCTTGAAATATTAAAACATGCAAAGTAAATATGGTTATTAAAGAAAAAAATCAAACTGTATTCGGCGTGGCTCACAAATCGACATGTCGTATGTATAAATCAAGGCACTTGCAAAAATGTTTACGCCATGGTTGACAAAAATTATGAAAATGTCTAAATCTCCAAGGCGACCTTCAACCAACACCCCAAATTTGGCCAAATAGCTGGACAAATATCGTCTCAATTTTATATCTCATCTATTTTGAAACTAATTTTAACAAAAAAGAATGTATTAACTTTTGTTTCATCTATAAGTTTACTAAATTACCTACTGGTGTACTTCAAACCTCCTACCTCTCAACGCTGCCAAATGTAACGCAGTCACCCCACTAGGAAATTGAATCCTGTACAGTATGAATACGCTATAAATCAGGTACATTTAAATAAACCAGAGGTATTTAAAGATCTAGGCATAACTTTTGATAATAGGCTGACCTTTAACCAGCATATCAATATCATTGTATCATCAGCTTACAAAACCCTGGGCTTTATCATTAGAAACTCCGGTGAGCTTAACAACATCGACACATTAAAAATTCTATTTACTTCTCTTGTGCGTTCTAAACTTGAGTACGGCTCTGTCGTATGGAATCCTAATTATGCCGTACATAGTAAAGCTATCGAACAAATTCATAGAAGATTTTTAAAATTTATGGCATTTAAGGAGGACAAAACCTATCCACCAATAGGGTTTCCGCATGACAAGCTGCTAGAGAGGTTCAATGTTGATGAACTGGTCAGAAGGCGGTTTCTTCACTCTGCTATGTTTTTGTATAAACTTGTCAATAATAAAATAAAGTGTCCTGAACTGTTGGCAAAAGTTAATGCACTCGTTCATATGCCATTGGTGCAAACAAGATTAACTAATCTTTTTTATTTACCCACATCAAGAACAAATATATTAGAATTCTCACCGGTGTATGTTATGTGTCATAACTGGCATGATATTCAGGACAAAATTAACCTTTTTAATTGCAGTGTTACAGATATAAGAGCTGCAGTGTTACAGATATAAGAGCTGCTATAACAATTAACTCATTATATGTGCTTGTAATTAATTATTTCAAAACCTATGTACGTTATACTCATTGAAAATTAGTTAATTGTGTATTTTTTAATGTTATGCATTTGTTATTGTGTATTTTTCCTACCCTGTAATTGGAACATGTTCTGTTGGGTAGTGTATAATAAAATAAAATAAAATAAAAATAAATAAATAAAATAAATTAGTTTGTCCCTTCTGTCAAAATATGTATTTTTTGTTTAGTTCTGTGGAATTCTTCAGTAAAGATTAGCTTTCCTTTTTGAAAAGTGAGTGACGTCATGTGATGTTTTTAAAACATTATTCACCAATAATTAAAGAGGACATATGTGGATATGGATCTGGATCTCAAATTACGGAAAACCTGCCAGTGTATACGGATCCAGCGGCCCGAAATCGGACCACATAGCACGCACAGCTTTTATATGTTCAGGGGTAATTACAAAATGCTTCCGATTTTCTGGGGTTTTTAATTGATAGCTGATGTTGCTTCATATTTTCTGTACTCCCATTTTTTTTCAAATTTGTGGTAAGGACATCTGCCACTCCGAATACGAACCAAATACAGAAATGCCTCCTTACCACTGAGTATCAAAAACATATTTTTTTATCTCGGTTGAATGTTAGCAAATGTTGATAGAATTAATTGTTGCTCAAATTAAACGGCAGAAACATACAGATTCAAGTAGTGGAGAGTTAGTGAAATGTGGCAAAAAATTATTATTTGTCGCATAATTAAAATACATGGACTAGCAGAATTCAACTGACAGTTTTTAAACTTGGTATATATAATTATTAGAGAGGGTTGTAGAAGCGGGGACAAACTTTAATATTATAGAAGGATTGAAATTGTATGTGACAGGTGATCACCTTCCTTTTCTATACATACTTCCAGTCAATGCCTGAAACTAGCCATAACTGTCTGAGGCATGTGAGGAGGAATAGCATGAACTTCTTCCCCTATGACTCTCTTCAATTCATGTATAACTCGATTTTCTTCTGAACACGCTACTTGTCAGAAACCCCCACATGATATAGTCTGGTGCGGTGAAATCAGGAGATTTAGTAGGCCAATTTATGTCCCAACTGCATGAAACTAGACGAAGGGGAAAGATTTCCCTATAATCTTTAAAACTTATTCTTTGGGTGTGACTTGTAGTCCCATTCTGTTGAAATTTAAATTAATGTTCTTCATTTTGAATTTGAGAAGCAAAAAACGTTCGCAGTATTTCAGAGTATCTCCTAGATGATAGTGGGCTAAAATCGAATTTCACCGGCCAAAACCCAAATTTGTCGAATTTAAAACATCCGTAATACTTTGTTAACAGGTAGAGAACATACCAACCATTCCTGGAATAGGTATAATAGCATCTGCAGGTCAATATACTTTTAGCTATTAAGCAACGCAGGAGTGTTTAGTTGATATCTATATTTTATAGTGTTCGTGCGGCAATCTGTGGTAAAACTTTGAGGCGTGATATTCATGATTTGACAGTATTAAGTTGGTATGTATAGGAAAGCCTTATATTTTAGTTTTTCTTTAATAGTGTTTAGTTTCAAAGTGTCTATATTGTCTGCTTGAGAAAGATTAGCTGCGGGTATTTGCGGTTTTGTTATTTATTTCAAATTATATCATTGGGTAACATATGGGAGGGGAATAAAACTCTTCTGGTAGTTGTCAAAATTTACAATGAGTAAATAATAGTGACAAAACTTGTATTTAGTTTTTTACTACTTTTTTTATTTATTTACAGGAAGATATGACTGAAAAAAGAATTAGTAGGCGTCAAATTTTTGAAATATGGCACGAAACTGGTTCTCGACGTGATAAGATCCAGCAAGTACAGAGTCAAACCTTAAATCTTATGGACAATTTCACAGAAAAATACGAAGAAATAGTGGCTAATATTAAACAAAGCATTGCCCTAATTTGTAGTGAAATTAGTCGAAGATGGATGAAAAGTAGTAGAAACAAAACTACATTTTTATCGAAGTACTCTACTTGATTACAGAAAGAGTTTGTTTTTTCTTTGCCACCTCCTTCAGGTGAAGGTACATGTTCACATGTATCTCAGCCATCAACATCTGCAGTAGGTTGTCCTGTTAAAGATTTTCAGTCAAGTAGCGATCTATCAAAAAGGCGAAAGACGGCAGAGTTGTTGAAGAAAGTTACAACACC
The DNA here is from genome assembly GCA_029963845.1 of Rhamnusium bicolor. Taxonomy (NCBI): domain Eukaryota; kingdom Metazoa; phylum Arthropoda; class Insecta; order Coleoptera; family Cerambycidae; genus Rhamnusium; species Rhamnusium bicolor. The sequence goes on from JANEYF010001909.1 coordinate 1,132,850, forward strand.
GGAACTTACACACACAATACAGATTAAGCTTAAGACTACAGGACAACAAGATGCTGCCTTACGTTTTGCAGAGGCGACAAGGGCTTCTGAGATAAGAAAATCATGGCTTAAAAGCGTAAAAGCCAACAACCATACACTGCAGATCAAGCATTATCTTTGCTGGTCGAATGCAAGGACAGTAAACACCAGTATAATATACATAGATAGTTTGCAAGAGCTAATGGGGCTAATATATATCCAGTATATTATAAGGTACAAGTTGCAAAAGAAAATGTTACCCAGCTCATGATAAAATTACTGTTACTGAAGGATGTGCTGAAGTTGAACTTCAGGCACTTCTTGGTCATACTACTTCGCGTATCATTGAAGTGCAAGAAGAAGTTATAAAGACGTTAAGCAGTGGAAGTATCCAAAATATCATTTTAATAATGAAATGGGGTTTCGATAGTAGTAGCGGACATAGCCAGTATAAACAAAGATATGTGGATGGTATAAATTTCAGTGACTCTGGTATTTTCGTCTTTAGTTCCTATTGAGATGTACGTGGAAGATAACTCATCCGAAATGATTATTATTTGGCACAACCCTAGAACCTCATCTCTAAGATATTGTAGACCTGTAAGAATTCAGTTTATTAAAGAAAGTTCCGAGTTGTCTCCAAACGTGTACACTTATATTAATAACCAAATTAACAATCTTAGACAATTTAAAAATACTACGGAAGCTTACAACATAAAAGTTAATTATAAACTAGTAGTTACTATGATCGATGGTAAAGTATGTAATGCCATAACAGAAACAACCTCGGCTCAAAAGTGTTATTTGTGTGGGGCAACCCCAAATGAAAATGAATTACGTGGACAAATGTGTTTCAAGAAAAATTGACAGAATTGCGCTCAATTTTGGTTTATCAGCGCTACAAGCGTGGATTCGTTTTTTTGAGTATTTCCTACATTTGTCGTATCGTTTAGAAATAAAAACGTGTCAGGCAAGAGGCTGAGAAAGAAGTGAGAACGTTCGTGAGAGGAAAATGACTATTCAGCAAACATTTAAGAACAAAATGGGTATCACAGTAGACAAAGTCAGGGCTGGAGGAACAGGAACTTTCAATGATGGAAATACTGCGCGACGTTTTTTCTCGAATCCACCACTATCAGCTGAAATAACGGGAATAAAAGAGAATTTAATACACAGGTGTTCTGTGATATTAGGCGCCATGTCTTCTGATTTTAAAATCGAATGTGACAAATTTGACACCTATGCGAAACAAACTGCTCAACTCCTTGTGTAGGAGTACCCGTAGTATTATCTGCCTACAAGCGTCCACAAGGTGTTAATCCATGGGACGCAGGTGATAGATAACGCCATTTTACCCATGACAGTTATCCGAAGAAGCACAGGAGGCCCGTAACAAAGATTTGACATTCTATCGCGAAAAACACACTCGAAAAATATCTAGTGACTACTAATACCGATTTATTTCACGCCCTATTAGTATCATCGGATCCACTGATCTTAAGTTTAAGGCCACTTCCGAAAATAACTTCTGTCAGCCTATCTAAAGATGTTTTAGATTTGCTGAGTACAATTAAGTGGAAACAACAAAAATACTATAAAACGCCTGGATCCTCAGATACTGATGAAACCATGGAGACAGAAATAGAATCTGAAACAACAGAAAGCGAGGACGACGATTAACAATCCAAAGTTTTTGTTATTTATGTGTGTTTATTTTGAGTGTTAAATTTCGGAGAGACGATTAATTGACAACTTTTAATTTCCAATATAACACACTATTTTCCATTTAGTTTTCATGTACAATACGTTGTTTTTATTTTTTTTTCTTAATTCAAGGTTTATTTTATATGTAGTGCTAAAATTTTATTTTACATTTTATACTAAATTTTATAGACATATACTTATTTTTATAAAGACATCAAATTATAATGTTAAGAATTCCATGATTTTTTTTCACCCCTTATATCTCGCCCCCGTAAAATGTCTAATTTTTCTTACATTTTTCCTGTTAACTCCTACATATATCTGATGTGTACAGAAAGTTTTAGAATTTTGGCCGGCGACTCGTATTTTTGGTCCACTGTGAGATGTAACAGTTATCGTTCCTTAGATCTTTTCGAAAAAGTACATACCAATTATCCGAGAAGAGGAACCAGTACAACATACTGTACATTTTTGTAAGTGCAGAGGTGTTTATTGTATTTATTTGAGATTTCCGGTGGCAAGTACCGGAAATTTTGTTTATTAACAACTCCTTTCAAATAAAAATGAGCTTCATCAGACATAAAGAGATGGTTTTCAAAATTGAAATCTTCATTTTTAAAATCTTTCGCGGAAATTTCATTGTTTCTGCTTGTCATGTTTGCTCAACTTGCGATCGATGTAATTTTGTTTGGGTGATACCTTATTTTGTGAAGCATTAATCTTACACTTCTTCCAGAAAATTTCAAAACTTGTACGTACTTACGGACTAGCCAATATTCCCTGTCGCAAACGAATCTAATTTTCTGGAGTATATACTGACAGTGCCAACCAGTATGTTTACCGTTGACAACATATCCTCTTTTCTGTCAATTTTTAACTAAAAAAGATGATTGTTGTTCGCCAAGGAACATTCCTAACATTAAAAGTTCTAAAATCACATTGAACTTGATTAACTCCATTTAGCAAATTCATCCACACAAAACATCCGTTGTTGTGCTGGCACTGTCAAAAACAACTGTCAAAAATTTAAAAACTCTAAGGCATGCTTAGTAAAATAATATTTATGATGATGGCATAAAGTATAATTTTTCTATAGCAATATGAAATTGTAAAGTGAATTTCACCGATCCCTGTGCATTAGTGTTAACCTTGATTATGCCAGGAAAACATAACAGTTATTTGACTGTGATTGGTTCGTATCACCCAAGAAGTATTTTTGTGAGAAAACAAGCTATATGATTATTTGGTCGATGAATAAAGTAAACAATAGATAATCAATATGAAGAGGGAAAATAACCTTTAAATATCCCTAGTATAAAAACACACCACATAAACTCTCCAAATTAAAGCGGAAGCTGCTCGGACAGGGGTTACACAGTTGAAAAAATGCAGACACACACAACCAAACCCTTCTACTTTGCCAGAATCAAAACCGGGATTTGAACCCAGGAGTCGATAGGCAGTAAACCAGCTACGTTTGTTGTTGGTTAAGTAGGAGTAGATACTTTCTATTTATTAGTGTTCACTTTAAGTCTATTGGCTAGAATTAGCTTTGAGGTTTGTTTAGCTCTTGCTTTACGGAATCACTTAGAGAACCAATATAGATTAAAATTTGGCACAAAAAAATCACGTCACCTTTAATATGCCAGTGACAAAATCATCGATAAACAAAGAAAATTGAAAGGGGACCAAATGCAAACCTTGTGGCATTCCTGATATAGTGCTAAAATTCTTAGTATTAAATTAATTAAATATGATGTAATTATTAATTAATATATAATTTGTTGTGTATGTGGTAACAGTAATTACTGGCAATAGTCGCCATCAAAACTAGTGGTACCTCAAATTTTAAGGTGAATTTTCTTATAGTAAAACTTGCTGTTCTCTATATTTTAAGAAATTTTCAAAAAGTTTGATTGATTCTTCAGCAGTCCAAAGTCTAGTAAACAGTATGATTAGTATGTTAATGTTGGTTCTTTATTCTAGTCAGCGTGTATTAAGTTAACGTGACTTAAATCGGTCCTGTTCGTCCCTTTTCTTGTTACGCCTATGTTCAGTACCTACTGTCTCATGTTTCTTGCAGCTAGATTTGATTAGATACTGGTTTTTATTGGCTTCATTAACTTACACGTGTGACACGGGTGGGTATTGTCATTTACACTAAACTTCTATCGTATAACATACCTTAAACTACCTGATGGTCGCTCTTTTCGACTCCGAACCATGTTGGCCCTCCTTCCACTTAATTTTGGGTTGGAATAAATAATACCCACTGATTTAATGATATTGGCGGTGTATAAAAAATTATGTAAATTTTTGATGTGGTGCGCAGATTGGGATATGAAGAGTTTGTTATTAAATTGTCGATGAACTGAGTATTTTTTAGACTCTAAACTAAACACATACAGGTAAAATAGCATTTTTAAGCAGTTTAAAATTTTCCCACGGTTTCTAGTGTAACACAAAGTGACGTAGCGATATTTAACAATAAGAGTTTAAAAAACGTAGAAATAATAATGATTAATAATGTTTTACTAATATCAGTATTTGTGCTGTAAGTTGTTGTAACTGTAAATTTCTACCTCGCCTATCTGTTTAATTCTTTGTAATAGATACAATATGTCCAAGAATTGTGAAAATGACAACTGTAAATGCCGAAAAATGTTGGGTTCAAATTTCTTATTTCAGAGTCCAGTCGTTCCTGATTTGACAATTTTTATTTAAGAGTCAAAATCAAGTGAACTATTAATTATTAAAAGTTAAGATTTTCTGTGAAACATACGATAAAATTATATTAAGATCAGTTGTTCAGTTAGAACCATAGGTTGTCTATTATACGATTCAAATGTATCATGAAGTTTGATGTTTACCTAGGGGCATTTTTTGAATTTTTTTGAATCAAAAGTCTAATAGCCAAGATATGAATTTTTATTTGAAATGAGTCATTCAAGTTCCATCGTACAAAATAAATCGCACTTTTGACGTTAACAAAATGTCACTTGGCATTAGGTGATTTTTAATGATCCTTTGTTTTAATGGATGTTGGTCATAGAGACAAATCTAATAAAATAATGAAAACACGTTCATAATTCTACAATTATTCACAAAAAATACAGTTAATAGGGGAATATCATGATAAAATAATTAATACTTAATGCTAACAATAATAATAAAATAACAGTGAGGTCGAAGGCCGAACTAAACGACGCTTGAGCCTCTATCTTGATAATTGATCATTAGTAACTATTTGCTAGGACCTTCTCTGACTTGCAATCCTTCAAGTCATCCCTTTCACCAAATTTCGAAGGAATAGCTTCCCAGTCTTCCTGAATTGCATTGGCTAATTCATTAAAATTTTCCATTCGTCCTATCCTTTCTTTGTACTTCATAAATGCTCGAGTGGATTCATATCTGGAGACAAGGGTGGCCAATTCATGCTCACTCCTCTCAGTATTAACAATTCACTCTAAGTCATTGTTATGCCTCCCCAGACTGTCACTATTTTACTTCTAAAAGCCACCCCTGGCCCCACGTGCTGTTCCACATATTCCTTATTCCTTCCTCGCCATAACAAAATACGTCCATCCAACTTAAACAACTGAACTTACTTTTATCCGAAAAGAAACATCTATCCCATTCAGCTGCTTCCCAGTTTTGGTATTCTTGCGCCCATTTGGAGGCAAGTACCAATGAGGGCATAATTAACTTCACTTGGCAGTCGAAATACGCTTGCAATGTATTGCTCTTCTTATGAAGCGATCTTGGCCGGCCGTAGTTTTTCACCTCCTTTCTCCCCTTGCTACGATAGTAGATGTCTCCTGCTGCCAAACAGTGAATTGCTCGAGTCGATTGACCTGGTGGAAGTCCCAAAAAAATTTGCCATTTCGGGAATTGTGTCACCTCGCTTTCTTATCCTTGCCACAATCGCCAATTCTTCAGCACATGGCATCAGCATTTCGACATTTCAATAAATTATATACATAATTTTTTTAATTTTTTTGTTCCACCATTTTTAATATATTCGCAGTTAAAGGGAGATACATTTGAATCGCTCGCATATTAAGTGTAAAAATACAGACACTACGTCAAGATTGATTTATTTTTAAATAAATGGTTTCACCGTAGTAGGTAGGTGAACCATTTTTTTGAGAAAAAATATTTAGAATCAAAAGTCATATACAGGGGATCCAAATAACTGTTCCACTCCCATTTTCTCGATTATTTGAAAAGATATGCACATTTTCTTATTCGTCAGTTATTTATAAAAATAAAATATTAACAAAAAACAATTGAACATCAAATTAAAGAGATGGAGCCTTTTCAAAACCAAAAGGGAGTCAATTCGTTAATAGTTTTTATAATTCCAGACTACTTGATTATGATTTAAAATAATAACATTTTTATTATCATCTTTTTCGTAGGGGAATCATCCACGGTTCAAGGATTTACTTTTTTTGGCGTTTAAGCTGCAATATATTATTTTCGATATTTTAGCCACAATGTATTCAGTTACATGAGTAAAAAATAGTTATTTACTATCTACTACTAAAGTATATAATTTATATATACGGGTATCTGTAGGAAGAGGTGTCAATATTAACTCTATATATGTAAATAATATATTTTATTATTTTCACATTTCAAAGAAGTCGCCGTCTATTTTCATAGTCGTTATTCAAATACATTTTATCAAAAATGTAACGGTTGTCTGGTTTTAAGGAATTAAAATGCTGGTTTTATTTGTTTGATGAATCGTAAATTATACAATAAATTTGCGATTGTTAATCCATAATTATTATATATTATATTTTTATTTTCCCAAGTGGCGTATCAAATACTCAAAAAAAATAACTCTTCAAAATTCGAAAAGTAATTTTTCACACAACTATTTTTTGAACTTGCAGATTTAATTTTATTAAATCGTTGTATTACTCAGGCACGTAAATATTTTCCACTCTACTGAGTTTCTTCTCAATCCGACCAAAATCTCTGTTGGAGTCTAGGTAACTATAATAACCTTTGGTAATTTGTGGGCAATAATCTTGAACAACCTATTCAAAATTAGACGTTGATAACATAAACCATATTAAAATTTTTATTTTGGCCATAATTCCGACAAAATTACAACATGATTAATACTTTCATGAGTTTATTTGAGAAAGGGGCAAAAACTATACAAACAACTTGCTGTTTCACAGCTTGCTCTATTTGCCACATCCTCCATTGCTAATTAAAAATAGGTCTATTTCCCGCAGAAGTTAAACTATACACACCGAAATTATATGTATAGCCACATTTGCCTCATATAAAAGATCTTTAAAGTTATGTTTCAAAAATGGCATTGTTTGATGCAAAAATCCGTAGTTATATTTATCAACAAGAGGTTTTTTCTCTATCTGAGCCTCAAAATCTGCTGTGTAATTTCCTATATGCTCATCAGTATTTTGTCCAGAATCATCTACTTTGTAGAAGAAATATTAACATATGAGGAAACGCAATAAAATGTCTAGAAAAAGATCTGTGACAGAACATCTTCCAAAAAACAACTGCTCGTTGTAAATTCTGGTGGGAAATATATATTCCAAATGCTACCAAAATGATGAAACATTTAACAGCGTACCAACTTTGCTCTCAGAATATCAAGAAATTAGTAACTAAGATTTCTCAAAGTCTCAACAAGACTCCAGAACTAACCATATCCGAGTCAAGATTTTTCTGTTTCTTACAGTGTTTCGACTTTTATGGATAACATAAATAAAAGATACCAAGAATCCCTACAGCAATCTTTATCAAGAGCGATATTTTCTTCAGGAAGCCCGTTAGGTATAATAGAAAATAATCATTTTCAATGTTTTATGAAGAAACTCCGTCCATGTTTCATCCCACCCTCTAGAAAAAAACTATCCACAATTCTGCTGAACAGTGAGTACGACTGAATGCAGAAAGCAGTTAGCAATAAAATTGAAAATTTAGATTCATTGAGTTTGCTTTCTGGCGGTTGGACCGACATCAATGGTGCTGGCCGAACAATGTTTTCTGTGAGAATAGATGCAACAACGTCAGTTTGGAATACTGCGCAGCATCATGAAGCGCGTTAACATGCGACTTATTTTGTGGGCCTTTATGATGGATAAAATTTTTAAAATTGAAGAGTGGAAATACCAAACGCACTAAGTGCCAAATTCATAAACATGAGATAATTAAGAAAACAATTTTATTAAATGTTTTTTTTTATTATATTATATTTTAAGTGTATTTTTTTTTACCTTTTACTTCAAACGATTTTACAACATTTTCTAACAAGTGGGAGTAATAACTCCTAGAATATAAATCGAAAATTGTTATTAAAACATTAAAATGTTTATAAGATTGCTTAACTAAAACTGAAAAGGCATAAGTGCCAAGGTATGTATCTTACTAAGGTTATAAGTAATAACAAAAGCTTAGTCCTAAGTGTCACTTAATTTAAAGGACATAAGTACCAATTAGAGGTGAGTTGAACTGCTACTTGGCCCCAGGCTCTCCTCATTTATGTTAAGAAGTTCTCTGTAAAATGTTTTATGTTCAGGATGTTTCAGATAAGGAATCATGGACGATAATGATTTTCTTTATTCACAGATACCTTATTTTCAGGGAGTAAAATTGTTATTTTTGCAGATTTTAGGTCTCCAATGGTTTTTTCTTTTTTCAGTATATTGACTTGTTTCCATGCCTCCACATCGGAGAAGTACCGTTGGATTTTTTACAATCAACTTTTATTCTAAGCGCTTTACTGACATTCAAGGTTTTATATCTCAAAATCCATTAACTGACATGTCAACAACTTCAAAGGGAGGATCATATTTTGCGGAAGTTATCACTTTGTGTAAATCATTTGGTATTATTGCCTTCATAACGCGTTTCCTTTTCTCGATGAGGGCGAAGTCTCTATCGCAACACATAAAGCTGTGGCCACTAATAAGGAAATTATACACTATTGTGCCAAAAACTTGATGGAGAACAAGGAATACCAAGACAAAGATTACCATTCTGTTTTTATTTTGCCCCGCACAGTTGTCACTCCACAGTAACAAATGTTTTTTTTTTTCGGTAATACCAGAATTTAAAACTTTCAAAATGGTAGATGCTATCTCGTTATCTCCACGACCACTAACGCCTTCGTGCCACATACACATAAAAGTACGGTTGGTATCAGATAAATGTATCCCCAGATTGTAACAAGATAATTGGGACAGGTAAAACATGGCCGAATGGGTCAATGTAGGGACAAATAGGACATGTTGTAAATCAAATGAAATACAGCATTTGTCACTGCCAGGAAGTTGTGAATCAGTGGTTTCCTTTCTCATATATTCCATAGATTTCTCCACTTTTCGATGGTGAAGATCCAGTTGATTTTTGCCTTGATACCGACACTTATTCTGCTTTGCCTCACAGTTTAGCCTATCATATGTATGACGTATCAACCGACGATGGAAGCAGATTTGGGAAATCTTTTTTGAATACCCCCGATAAAACTTGTACAGAAGACTCTTTATTTTTCTCTAAAAATGATTTATAAAGTTGGTGGATATTTAAGTCAGGACTCAAAACGTTTCTCTGATTTGGCACGTGAGTAGTGCGAGACATCTCTAGGAATGGAGTTTATATGTCGATGGATCAGCTGACGGTCCTTACCCATTTTGCTTCGCTTATTGTTAGAGCGCCTTTCCATAAATGCAGTATCTCCCATTTTCTTCTTACGTATTAGACCAACCAATCGTTTTTGAGTTACATCAAAACTATTCATAAATGTCTTTCTCATACTTGCACGAAATTTCCATCTTGATTTGGAACCGTATACGATATAGAAATTTGTCTTTTACTATCCAAGGCAGTTTCATAATTCCCATGCCGACGTCTTTTTATTTTTACTAAATTTATTAGTCCCATCAGGTATATTCCTTGGGTTTTATAGTTTTCAGCATAACATTTTTCGAAAAGTTGAGGCTTTCTTTCATACGTTATTTTTTTGCAGTCATAATAGCACTTGCACTGCAACTGAAAAAGAAACACACGCAGTTAAGTACAATTCAACAAACAAAATAATTTTATTTTCATTGGTAAGAATCATTGTATCCCACTTGCGTTACTAAGAAAATGTTTGTATAAGCTCCCTAATTACTATAGACACTCCCGCCATAACCTAAAAGTTCTTACCTGTTGATTCGGTGGAATTTTCGGACCAATTTTAGTCTTATTTCTATTAAGATATGCCTTTCCAGCATGCCTTTTCTTTCTTTGTTGTACTATAAACCTTCCTCTATTCTTTTCTTGATCAGTTTCCATGTTTACACTCTAAATTTAGCCCAGTAAACACACACAAACTAAGAAACGTACTTTTACTTTGAACGTGATTAAAGAAAACAATTGGCACTAACCTTTCTAAAAAAATCTGCTGGACTATAATACCTAGCGCCATCTTATTTTATTTTATGTAAGCTTAAAAATTATATGGCACTTAGAACCTCTGTTGAGATATTGACGACGGCATTTACAACCTTTTTAAGCAAATACCCGGAAGATTTAGATTTTGGCAATGCGTTTGGTACTTCCACTCTTCAATTTCTTCTAAAATATGTTAAAGTTAGAAAATATGTTAAAATGTTTAGAACGAATTGTCAATTGTTAATACTGATCTATTGTTAAGTTTATCAAATACGTGTATCTATCCACTCATTCATTCAGTATTGAAAAATATTCGTTTCTTCTAACAAAGATTGAATAACTTTCATCAGCTAGATATAACAAGAATAAAAAACCGACCGCTGTTTGTCCTGCAAAAAAGACTTGTCAATTTCTGTACCTACATTATCGAAACAAGAAAAATGCCCCAGTCCCAGTCGTGGTCATTTTAGGCTGGACCTCGATATTTCTCTGTAAATAAATCGCTGACAGTAGTAAAGTCGAAATAAATATTTTTTTCGTGAAATAAAATGAACGTTTGGCTAACAACCAGGTTGTCGTGATATCGAATATAAAGTGCGATGTCATACTTAACAATGAACTTACTAACAAAGATTAATGTTTTCAGATTCTGGTTGTCACTTACAACTCGAACATGCAATCCGTATAAATTTATACAAAAACCGCTCCGTGTTTACGTCGTATTTAACACATCTCTAACAAATTCATTATGTTTTACATCAAAATACGTTTATTTGCATACGTTATTAACGGAGCCCGTAATATGTTTACCGAGTTTTTGTACATCGATTATCGGTGAAAGCTGAGAGATTTCAAATAAAAATGTTACACGACTTTATCTGTACAGGGTGTAAAGTAAATATGTACATATATTATGTTCATTCAAACAGTGAGTTTGTGAGTAACTGTATTTGGTTAGTATTTTAAGAGTCGTGTCCGCGTTCCTCAGCTAGTCGTTTATAAATAATTTTATGTTATACCGTGCACTCGAAAAGGTCAATTTTTAAATACATTTCTCTATTTTTTCATGTATTTTTTTTTTAAATATTTGTAGTTATAACCTCATCGACAATTTTTTTAAATTGCAACCCCCATTTTTGATAGTGCCATTTGAAATAGCACATTTTTTATATATGTAGTATCAAAAACTACAGCAATTTTTTTTGAAAATAAAGATGTTTACCAATTATGTATAAATTCAGTAAAATCGTATAAAAATAGTTATTCATGTATCAAGGGCATCAAACAGGCGATTTTGTTTTTAAGCATCCCTATAGAAAATAGTCCAATGGGGTCAGATCCGGCGATTTAGCTGGCCATCAATACCTGTTCTTCCTATACACTTGTTAGGGAGAGTCTCATTTAAATAATTTAACACACGCAATATATTGTGATCTTTTTCGTTTGAAAACAGGATTGCTAGGACAAGAATTAACTCCTCCTGAAGAAGTTCTAAGAAGATTTCACCAGTCAGTGTTTTTAAAAAATAATGACCTTCTGGAAACGTTGTGTGTGCACTTGTATAATCCAATATCGATTCAGCTATGCCCAGTACATATAATTTTGTCTGTTGGCAATGCCATTTAAACAGATAGTCTATTCTTCGAAAAAGAATTTTATTTAAACAATATCTAAATTTCCGTTGTTGATCCGTAACTCGGTGACAACGAGATTAAGTCTCATTCCATTTCCTCGGTTGATCTTAGGAATACAATTTTTAAATTTTGGCATATCATGTGTGACACAAAAAAAGCCACATTTTGCACTTATTAAGTGAAAAATATCACTTCCGGTCCAATTGGAAGTAGCAACAACTTTTGATTTTTAAATAGTAACCTATATATATTTTGTGCATATTTAAATTCCACATGAAATTCTCGTTACAGCAATGTATCACAAACAGGTAATTGTTTTCAAAATGGCATCATAAATTCGAAAAAGTGAAAAAGCTAAGTTGGCAACTACAAGACCGTGTTTTCAAAAAATTTACGCAGTAGGCCTTGAATCTGACGTATTACCTTAATTTTTATTATCGCATTTCAATAAAAGTTTATTTCGTGCAAAAATCATTATTTTGAATTGAAAAACAATTTTTCGAAAAAACATAAAAAGCAAATGGATTTATTCAATACATATACAATATGTATCAAAAGTTGGTTTAATAAATTATTAATATTAAATTATTATTATTATAATACGGAGTTTAGTGATTTCTTTGCAAAATACGTACCAGGTTTTCCTTTACTTAGTAGCCATACATTGCGTATAATATGTCTACCAAGTGTGTATAAAAATGTTTTGGGGAATATTATAGAGGACGTACGAAATAAATTTTTGGGGGGGTGACAGTGGATGATACAATTGACTTGCACACCATCGTCGCTAGGATTGCCAACATAAAACTCTAAATCGTTTTTCTGTTAATGAAAACGAAACATGAAAACAAGTGAGTCATCTTAAATGCTATATAGTTGGGACTCAACAAAATGTCCACATTAGAAATACCAGTGCTTACATGAGCATTGATAAGCCCGGCGTCGATGATTATCCTTAGTGTCGGTAATAGGCCGACATTAAATAAGTGATTAAAAAAATTGTTGGTTTGTTAGTGAATGAACACCGAATAACTCAAACTATATCGGCAAAAATAGGCCACACAACGTCGAAATAATAAAAAAAGAGAGAAAAACAATCAAACCCTTAGAGTTGGTGATATTCAATTATATTAGCAAATAATTGAATTTCAACATGGGTTTTTTAAAGGTAGGTCAACAGTTAGCAATTTATTTTGTATAACAGAATTCATTTCCGATGCCAACGATAGAGAAGCTCAAGCAGACATATTCTGTCGAGAGCTTTAGAGAAGTCGATGTAAACTTCTCTAAAGCCTTCAGCAGAATACAATATACTGCGAAATAAACTAAGGGCTTTTGGATTTTCACTTAACTTGTTTAATTCTTTTTCATCCTATTTTTTAATAAGGTTCAGTAAGCTGTATATTGTGGTTTTAAGTTTATTGAGGTTTGAGTGCCTTCGGGTGTTCTCCAGGGATCCATTCTGGGGCCACTATTATTTAATTTACTTATTAATATTATCGTTGATACCTTATCAGTTAAGTGTCTTCAATACTCAAAAATAACGAGTAAAAGTGACCACCCCAACCGATGGTGCATCAACAATAATTTACCTTTGGATGTGTCAAAATGTAATATTATGTCCTACACGACAAAGCAGATTACCCGAAATTTTGACTATCGACTAGATGATCACATCCTTGGCAGACCTGACACTTTCTGTGATCTTGGAATTATTTTTGATAACAAATTGTCCTTCTTAAAACAGCTAAAACTTATAAATCCATTGTTTCATAATTAGAAACACCATAGATTTTAAGAATATTGATACAACAAAACTGTTGTACACAACAGATCAAATTTGAAAAATGCCTCCGTAATATCGTGTCCTAACTATCTAGAGTACATTGAAAATTTAGAGAAAGTGCAGCGTAGTTTCTTTTAAGTTATAAAGCATATGGAATATAGCCCGTTATATTCCATATGCTATAACGAACCAACATAAAAAAGTACTCTACGAAATATCTGCGACAATTACAATTAGCTACATGGGTCCATTGACATTTTCTCGTGTAGTTTAGCCACAAAAAAAATTGTAAAAAATATTTTATTTTTCAATTTTCTTACTTTCTGTTTTTGTATTTATTTTTAATTGTATGCCTACTCTGTTATTAACCTGTTGAGTAGTGGGAATAAATAAATGGATAAATAGATGTTTTGGATAAAATTCACATCCCACTTCAATGTATATCAGGAGGAAAAATATTAATAGATAATATTTTAATTTAATTCTAATCATGTAATCTCTAACAAGGCGTTAACAAGCCGTTTTAATGCAGGAAAATATACGTTTTTGTATTATGAAAAATTGTTTAATAAAAATATTCTAATAAATAATCAGTATCTTGGAGACACTGTTGACAGTTCAGGGCGAGATATTCAAAATACAATAAATTCGTGCAGAACAAAAAGGAAAGGCAATTTATCAACTTGATTCATTTACAATTTTATCAGATAAATTACGTCATTTTGGAAACCAATTCAGTGTTAGAGTGGCATAATAAACGGGACATATAATGTGATTAATTTTTGCAATCTGAACCGGTTACTGTTAAAAATTATAATTGTTGTGAAAGTGATAAACAACACGTGGGCGTAGGCTTGTAAATTCACATTATAAACCTTAGAATAAAAAAAGAAGTAAAAATAATTTATATGGTATTTTTACTGATGTAATAAAATTTATAGGAGAAATATGGCAAATGAGAATATGCGGTTTTTTAATCAGTTTGGTTGGATCTTTTTAAATCATCTCTATTGCTGAACATTTTATTAATTTGTTGCCATCAGTGGATGCCTCTGCCACAGACCATTTAAGAAATTTGCCTAAATTCAGCTCCTCCTTTTTCCTGGAGCCGGTTTTTCTCTTTTGATGTCAGAGCAACAGTAAGCAATTTAAAAAATTCAAATTACACCAATTCAATTCAATTCAAAACAATTTCATTAACAATTAAAGAAAACAATGTATATGGCCCTCGATGGACACTCGGTCCATTACCGACCAAGCATCCCCGCGTAAGGTGGCGACGGGGCAATTGTTAGGTCGGGCGGAACGGTGCTGGTCCGGACTTAAAACTAAAACATTAACAACAAATACAACACCTAAAAAAACATTTGTATAATAACGCCGAAAACAAGAAATCAAAGACGCAAGCAAAAGCATGCGCTGCTGATAAAACTTTAAAATAATGCAAAAAGAATATGTAAAATTATATAAATTTGTGTATAATAATTTTGAAATTTGACGATTCTTCGACAAGCCAAATTGCCACAGTAAAAAGCTCCGCTTATTTTTGGGTATTTAATGATATTTCGTGTACCTATATAATAATGTGCCGCAATTTACTGATAATTAGCTTATAATTTGGAATAAATTTTGTGGGGAATATTGATAACAAAAACGAACAAAAAGAAAAGAAGAGAAAAGTGAGAACAAAATTTGGAATTTTGGAGCCCCTTTTTATAATGTGGGAGTGTCCTCCCATTTCTTGGTGGGTGGTCTAAAGATGTTGTCTTAAAATTGGTAACGTTTGGTACGGTAATTTCTGTTTTATTCGAAATGACGCGTTATACTCCATTATTTGTGTAAAGTTGGCAGATAGTGGACAATCAGAGAGTTTAAATTCGTAAAATTTTTGTAAGTATCTCTGATATAATCCACTATGTGTACAATGTCGTTGCAAAGTTGCACATTGCACCGATATATATATGGAATAAATAGTTTAATTCTTAAAGTACCATTGACATAATTATACATCCACTTGCGCTGCTTATCAATTCCTGTATTAGTGAAGGACACTTCCCACACATTCTAAAAGTTGCTAAAGTTTAACCCTTTTTAAAAAGGGTGACATTAATGTTATTGACAACCACCGTCCCATTTCTATCATCCCAATTTTTGGTCAAGTTTTTGAAATCATTCTCAAATCAAGACTTGTAAATTACTAAGATAAAAATAAGATTTTAAATTGTTATCAATTTGGATTCAGAAATAATTGTTCCACCATTATGGCAATTTTTAGAATAGTGTGTGATATAGTCGAAGGCCTTGAGAAGAGGGAACATGTGGCTATTAGCTTGTGTGATTTCTCCAAGGCTGTCGACTTTGTCTCACATGAAATTCTATTCGAAAAATGAGTTTTTATAGTATTAGAGGTTTTCCATTAAATCTATTTCATTCTTATCTTAACAATAGACAACAGTGTGTCTCTATCAACAACATAAACTCAGAATATCTTCCGACCAAACATGGGGTGCCTCAAGGCTCCATCTTAGGGCCCCTTCTGTATTATATGTCAATGATTTTTTCCAGTTTACGATACCCAAAAAATTCATCGCATACGCGGATGACACATCTATTATTGATGTTAATTTGAATATATATGACTTAAATGAGGATAGTAATAGCTTTATTAAACAAGCAGGTGCTTGGTTCTCCTCAAATAATTTAAAACTGAATGGAGATAAAACCCAAAGGCTTGTATTTTCGACAAACAACTCACCGGTTAAAGGTAACAGTGTTAAAATTCTTGGTGTGGTCTTAGATGACAGTCTTAGTTGGTTCAATCATAAGAGCAACTGTCTCACAAATTATCAAGTTCAATATTTATGTTACGTGGACAAAAAAATCAAATTAGTTTTCAAACTGTTATTTTTCAATTTTCCATTCACACATTAGTTACACAAGGAAGGTTTATCCCATGCGGTAAAAATCTTTCCTTTACAGAAGAGAGCAGTTACGATAATTACTAATGCTGGCTGGAGAGATCACTGTTTACCAATATTTAAAATACTTGGTATAATGCCGGTTCCTTGACTCTATATTCATATTACCTTACTAGAAATTTATAAGAATAAAAACTCTATTTCTACAAACTCTGATTTTCACAATTATGGTACCAGATCTGTCATTTAATTCAGACCGCCTCATCTTAGATTTAACATGTAGAAAATAAATCAGGTTATAATGAGTTCTTGAGTTCATTACCGTATTTTATCATTAAATATTTGAGAAAATTAAATTGCAATTAACCCAATAACAACATATTAAAGTTCCCAGAACGTTGAAGATTTGCTTCTTTCCCTGAATCCGCCCTCAGCAACGTTGCATTATAAACTTTTAAAATATAAAATTGCTGCCAGTTCTATGTATAGTTCAATAGATTCAGAGTACTCTACATTACGTTTTCGAATGCAACTTAATAAAGAGCATATTTAAAATTCTGAGGTATTTTACAACAACCTTTCCATAATCTGTAGTAACTTTTATATAAATTATATTTGACATGTTTCATATTAATATAAATGTTGCATAATGATTTACTTTGGAGGCTTTAAAAATCAGAGCTGGACAAAGCACTATTAAAAGCACGAAAATGCATTTTAATTGTGCTTCAAGCCCTGCTAAAAGAAATTGAACTCACTTCGGCTTTCAGTACATTTCAACAAAGCTTGATACACTATTAAAATGTCCTTTCAAGAGTATTTAACTGTATTTTGCCTAACTGTGTATTAAATTATGTATTTATTTTATAACCGAAATTATAGAATTTATATTTATCATTTTATGCTGTTTTCAAAGACCTATCGCCTTTTCAGATATTTACGATGGGCTAGGGTAAGGATAAGTTGTTACTTAAGGACTTGATAAATACACATAAATTTATTATTGTTAGGTTATGTTTTTCTGTGTATCCACTTTAGATATTCAGTTAAAGCACTGTCTACTAGGATTTATGATGGCAAAACAAATTTTAGAACTCTGTTGAGAATTGTTTTGTTAAATAATTAAATTTTGTCAATATTAAGAAAAACATTGAATCAACCAATTAACTAATTATAGAAATATGAAAAAGAAGTAATCAGTATCATTTTTAGCAACAAATTTATAATTACTTAGCCAATGAAAAACAAAAACAATTAATAATATATTACAAAAATTATCGTAATAAACACTATAATTATTTTAAATTAAATAGTATAACATGAAAGACAGAAATTTGACCTATGTTAAAATTTACACAAAATGTGGAGTCAGGAAGGCAAAAGAAAATTATGAAATAATAACTATGGACAAAAAACTATTATTTTTTCCATTTTTCTCACTAAATAAGTAAACCTATATTTACATAAAAAAAAAAATAATAAATGATTAGTGATACGAAAGATTTTCTTATAAACCTAGAGAGTCCCTATGTGGAAACAAGCAGATGTACAGTATACTGTACCTGGAATGTATACCTATATCCTGAAACTGGTAGGCTTGATCCTCGACCTATTCCCTCGAAAATATCTGGTGACATTAAAATTTAAATAACTGGATATTATTTGTAGGCCCTAATGTGCAGCATGGGTTATTTTAGTTAGTAAAGCTCCTAGATTTAGGTAATTGGCACTGGTTTTGTTATGATTCCAAACACCCGCATTCAGTACAAAACTCTCTGAAAAACCTTTTCCTTGGTCTCGTTCTTAGAAAAGAAATGTAACAGTATCAAGTAAATAAACTGAAAATAATAAATACGTAAATCGGCTTACATCCTGGCGTTTTCCCATAACATTGCTGGAGTTTTCCCACTAAAAGACATGCAATATAAACTACAGCGTATCTTTTTGGATAAATAATATACTAGAAACATGTCATTCTGATGGATCTAAATGGATCCATGTTTAATATTTTAGTGGACAATGTGTGGATAATAATTATAGTGATTTAAGTCACTTTGCAAGGAGGAATTATTGGCATTTATAATGAATTTATATGTAATGAATCAAGTAATGGGCCCTGTGGAATTCCGGTTTGGAAAATTCATAGGATGCTTAAAATATTATTTATCTATGGAAGTTAACCTTTGATTCAGATCCATCTCCTAGTATTTTATGAAACGTGTAGATAAAACTCGGCAGATATATGTGCACCGTCAAAAAGGATGATGCTTAAAAATCTATGGCACTGTCCTGGAAGTTGGGGATATTTCTACACGTTAATTGCATTTTTTAAAAATATTAATCATCAGTGATTTAAAAACAATAAACGCCTGACATTAACTCTGAGCAGTGGCGGTTCGTGGATCGAGATAGGGAGGGCAATTAGAAAAGTTTACTGTGTTACCTACCTTTTAAAGTGATTTAAATTCCAAGTCGATCCTACGGTCTTCTTGAGATGCAAAGTGGTCAATTACTTTTTCATTAAAGTCTTTTATCTTCTTTATTAATGCCCTTTCTATGATAAGCATAGCTAAAGAAGATAACCTTTCCTGACCCATGGTATTTCTTAAAATTGTCTTTATTCTTTTTAAGGTGGAAAAACAACGTTCACTTTCGACGGTAGTCATAAGGAGAGTACACAAGATTTTTAACAGTTTGACACTTTCAGAAAAAGTATTGCACAAATTATTGTTAATAAAAAGCTGTAACAAAGCAACTGCACCTTCACAATTGGAAAAATCTTCTCGGCTAATTCAGTTTTAAGTTTCAAATGATTTATGACTGGATACTCCATTTTAACTAATTTAAACATATCTTGAGGAAAGCTTTTTTTATAATCTTTAAATCGATCTACGTGAAATAACTGAGACACTGCTAAATGATTACTGAAGCCAAACTTGTTTTTATCGCAGATGTAATTATATCACAAACTTCTAATGAAACTTTCCTTTTTGATTCTTCCGTTTTACATCTCTGGGCAGACTGCATGGATGTCTCCTCCAAATAGTTATTCAAAATTTTATTTCTGATGTCTTCAATTTTACTATTAAAAACGCCAATACACTTATTTACTGTTATGACATCAATATTACATTTTTGTAATTAATTGAACAATATATCACAATGAGGCATAACTAAATGAAAAAAATTTAATCAGTAAAGAAAATGTTCATTTTGTAAGTAGTTTTTTAAAACAATAGCTTGGTTCAGAGTATTGTTTTCTGATTCATTATCAATGATTTTTTCTAAACAATCTAATACATTACTGTTCGATATGTATAAACAGTTTCTATGCACTTTGTATTAAAATTCCATCGTGTTGGAGCCGCTTTAGGTAATCTCACCTTAACAACATTATCTAACACGGCTTTCTTTGGTGATTTTCCAAAAAAAGAAAATTTATATTAGAAAAAAATTTTTTTTTTATCTGATTGATGTTTTTTGTAAAATTTAATTTAGTTGATGAGCGTACAATGATAAATTTGCTGAAGGATAACTTTTAATTTTGGCTTGTACACCTCTAAAAGCACCACTCATTACTGATGCTCCATCGTAACTTTGTGCTATTAATTTTTTCTCCAATTTGGGACTTTCATTAATTTTCAGACATTCTAACTCTTTTAAAATTACATCTGTCAAATGCTGCGATGTCGTTCCTTGAGGCTGAATAAATTTCCAAAATCTCTCACATACAGCATCATCTAAAACGTATCTAAACACAAAAACTACTTGTACTTTATTGGAACTATCTGTGGTTTCATCCATTTGAACTGCAATGAAGTCAGATTGATTAATTTCAGATTTTATTTCTTCGTGAATAATCGCCAGTATCGAATCTAAAAGTTCATTTTGAATTGCCTTCGAAGTGCCCTTAAACACAGTACTGTTTTGCAAATGGTCTTTAAAAATGGAATCTATTTCAGATACAAAATTGACCAGACCTCGAAATATTCCCGGGTTATCAAGGACTCAGTTTCGTCATGTCCTCATAGTGCTAGCTCAAAAGCTCCACAGAATAATACACAGTCTATTATTTTATTTAAAATATACCTATTTTTAGAAACGTTTTCGCTTTTAAACTTTTTCTATAGGCACTGTCTAACTGCATTCTAATATCAACTATATCAAGTGTTGCTAGACTACAACAGTTATTCATATGACTTGATACGAGCGAATGTTTCGGTACTTTTATTTTTAAATGTTTCAAGTCAGTTACACCTATTTTGGACCATATAGGATCAGGATCATCACCAAATAACAGGCATGGGAAACAAAAAAAAATGCATTTTTTACCTCGCATCCGCAAATCCACTCGGATAAATCGTACATTGAATTTCGAAAATACCTATTAACTTCTTTTTTCTTATCAAGAGATGTTTGCTTTATCGTCATATTAGGTTTTGGACGGCCACCACCTTTGAGTTTCACTCGGTCTTCATAAACCAACTTATGTCCATCTTTCAGTTTTAATATATTTTGTACAACACTCATATTTAATAGTAAACACCAAAAACACTGTTTTACTTAATTTCACGACAAGTAGAGATTTACTAATAAAATGATCACAAATAAAAACATTAAAAACAATGTGACAGAATTTACCGACCATCGCGTACCTAGTCAGCATTAAGACTGCTCACTGCTCTACTGAACTTAGTGAACTTCGTGCGTTACCGTTTCCGTAAAATGTGTCAAGGACATTGTCCCGCCAGTGTTTTCTGTCTCTTTTGCTTTCTGACGATTCGCGCATAAGTTTATTTCACTTTAATTCGTTGTAAATTCGGTCCGTAGCTAGCTTTGAGGATAAGTTGTGAATTCCCAAGATTTTTAAATTCTATAAATGAATAATGTAATGTAATATGAATGTAGAGGCTTGGTGCTCGGAGGGGATACGAAATCCTGCGATCTAGATGTTTGTATAGTATTGTGCATAGAATGAACTAGAAACTTTAATATATTTTTTAAGAATATTAAAATATATATATATTATATATTTTTGAACTTCAGAAAATGAGTAGCTCTAATTTTTTATTTGTATGTGGGAGGTCATTGACCAAATGACCCTATAGAAGAACCGCCAGTGACTCTGAGATATTTAAGATATTATTTACAGTCCTACGTACAATATTAAAATGATTATTAAAAAAAATTACCACTTAAAGACCCGTAAACACAATAGTGTGATTTATATTATACTATATTGTTGAACTTATACCACTAAAACATAAAATTTACTTTATGCTTATTACTTAAATAATTGCAGCAAAAAGTACTCATTCGTGAGAATTTTTGTGGTTTACCGCACACATACACAAACGCTTTTTGATATTGTCGGTGTTTTGTGGCCTGTTCAATCTCATAAAATCCATTAGTTGTTAGAGCATGTTAAATTTATGGTACATTTGACCTACATACATGTTTCACTGGTTACATAAAAGAGGATTATTGATATTTTGTTACATTTTGTTAAACGTTAATACATACATCATTCACAGCATCTCTTTCTCTTTTAAAGAAATCAGATTGTCTCAGATTACAACATTCAGTAACTGTTCCCCAAAAAAAGTTGGAATTTGTATTAATTAGTAGGGTAACCAGGAAAACTGGAAAATGAGAATTATAATTTAAAAAATAAATTCCATATGAAACAGAAAGAATTTACAAGAGTGCAAAAACAGTAAGCCAGGACGACAACGAAATAATATGTTCAAATACCAGGTGGCTATTAAAAGCCGAATTTTCTATTTTCATTTAAAAAAAATACGTAATCTCAAAATTGAAATGGATATTCTAATACTACTACCACTTAAAAACACGTTGTATTGGACCATTCTGCAAATTTCTGATTAAATTTAGCTACACTTTTGGCGCATACTTCTTCTATTCGACGACGCAGTTCATCCAGGTTGGCAAACGGTTCTTGTCTTTGGGCATACACTTTTTCTTGTAAAGCATTCCATACTTGTAAAGTTATCAAGAAGTTAAAAAACAAATTTACCGCTGGTCCTGATGGTATACCGTCATTTCTTATCAAAGACTGTGCTAGTGTCTTAGCGAAATCTTTGCTTATTTTATTTAATTTAGCCCTTAACAGTAACACATTCCCAGAGTTATGGAAAAACTCCAAAATTATTCCCGCTAATTAAAAAAAGATAATCGCACTGACATGACAAAAATTATCGTCCCATCACCATCATTAATAATTTTAGTAAAGCCTTTGAAGTCGCTCTATACGAGGAGCTCCACATACATGTCATTGAACAAATTTGCCCTAATCAGCACGGCTTTATGGCAGGCCGGTCGACAATCAGCAACTTGGTTTGTGTTACACAATTCATCTCGGAGGTGTTGGATGGCAATGGACAGGTAGATGTCATTTATGCGGACTTCTCAAAGGACGTTCGACAGACTTGACCACGGTATTTTACTAAGGAAACTTTCTGCTTTCGGATTTAACCGAGATTTAGTTCTATTCTGTTCCTCCTACTTAAAATGTAGAAACCAATATGTTCAATATCGCGGGCATAAATCTGAAAGAATTGTTTGTACTTCTGGGGTACCCCAAGGGTCAGTGTTGGGCCCCTTATTCTTTATTTTATTTATAAACGGCATCGTACTTGGTCTGAACTGCTATTGTCTACTATACGCGTCTGACCTCAAACTGTATCTAGCTGTCAAGGATGAATCTGACTGTTTGCTACTGCAAGCTGAATTGGATCTAATAAACGACTGGTGCACTTCAAACCTTCTACCCCTCAACGTTGCCTACAGTTACCTACACTAGAAAATTGAAACCTGTACAGTATGAATACGCTATAAATCAGGTACATTTAAATAAACCAGAGGTATTTAAAGATCAAGGCATAACTTTTGATAATAGGCTGACCTTTAACCAGCACATCAATATCATTGTATCATCAGCTTACAAAACCCTGGGCTTTATCATTAGAAACTTCGGTGAGCTTAACAACATCGACACATTAAAAATTCTATTTACGTCTTTTGTGCGTTCTAAACTTGAGTACGGCTCTGTCGTATGGAATCCTAATTACGCCGTACATAGTAAAGCTATCGAACAAATTCATAGAAGATTTTTAAAATTTATGGCATTTAAGGAGGACAAAACCTATCCACCAATAGGGTTTCCGCATGACAAGCTGTTAGAGAGGTTCAATGTTGATGAACTGGTCAGAAGGTGGTTTCTTCACTCTGCTATGTTTTTGTATAAACTTGTCAATAATAAAATAAAATATCCTGAACTGTTGACAAAAGTTAATGCGCTCGTTCATATGCCATTGGTGCAAATAAGATTAACTAATCTTTTTTATTTACCCACACCAAGAACAAATATATATTATGTGTCGTAACTGGCATGATATTCAGGACAAAATTAACCTTTTTAATTGCAGTGTTACAGATATAAGAGCTGCAGTGTTACAGATATAGGAGCTGCTATAACAATTAACTTAACTCATTATATGTGCTTTTAATTAATTATTTCAAAACCTATGTGCGTTATATTCATTGAAAATTAGTTATATTGTGTATTTTGTAATGATATGCATTTGTTATTGTGTATTTTTCCTACCCTGTAATTGGAACATGTTCTGTTGGGTAGTGTATAATAATAAATAAATAAATAAATACTGAGTAGTCTGATGGATTACAATCGTGAGAATTTGGTGGTCACTGATTCGCTTGAATAAAGGATGTGTTCTTAGAGCCTTATGTAACGGGGCATCATCCTGAATAAAAACATAATCATTATTGGGGTACAACCGGCGCGCGCATTTCAGGTATTAGATCCTCTCGCAAATGGTAGAAGTAATTATCTGCATTGGTTTTTATCAACTGAGGATTAGTAAAAAATAAGCGACTTTTGTCATTCAGGATATTACGCAGGATGCCATGAGCTTCTTAGAAAACCCGGCCTTGTTGTGGTATAGACGTTCAGGTTGAATAGCCTTTTTTCTTGTAGTTGATTCAGCCTTTTGCCTTTCTTGGAAGGACTTGGAGCGGAAAATCTTTTTCATCTTGAAAAATTAAATGAGGTAGATCTGCATTCAAAAACTTTCTATAAAGCCGCAAGGCTCGTAATGATCGGCCGATCTTATGTGGTATGTTTATTAATATTTGTATTTGTTTTATAAGCGCTGGCTCTGAAAAATGGACTATATTTCCGGTCCCTGGTTATAATATTCAAACTGTCAAACTTCTGAATGGTAATACCTTTAACAAATATGGCCCTAAATAATTCAAGACGTCTCATAGAGTAATATTTAAAAAACATTTAACTTGTTTGGGCGTTTTTCGAAAAATTTATTGTATGAATTTTGTCAAATTAATGCGTTATTTTGGAGGCACCTTGTATACATATTGGTGCCTATACAAACTATAGAAATACTGTTCCACAGATAGTGGGATACCTTTACTTTTCAAATGAAATACAATATTTAAACCAAATAATTCAAAAATTATACTGTTACAATTAAAAACTGGACATCATTATACTTTTTTTTCTATATTTGAGTTGGATATGTTGTTTAAATATTCTCGATCTCCTTAGGCCGAATACAAATTTCATATTATCTTCCCACTCACTTTAGGTGTTATTTAAGCAACGAACAAACTGAAGAATTTGACCCTAAGGTGTTACACACTTTACTCACTATATTAGTAAAATAAACTAATATAAGAATCAAATGTGATATCTTGCTGGCCACTCTATGGGTCCTCTTTTGCCAGTCCACTTACCGGAATGTGTATTTTCCAACAAAACAAAAAAAAACAAAAAAAATTCCATTTCTGTTAGGAAAGAAAACTGTCCGTTTTTCAATCTGTCTTTAGAAGTTACCTACCTACATACAGGACTTATGTGGTATATAGCCAATTAGAGATAAAAGGCTACAAGTGTTTTCGGTACGACTCGACTAGATATACCGGAGGAGTACTAATATTCGTTAGAAACGATGTAAAATTTGTTTGTTAGAATCAACAGCACATAATTTAAACTATTTGTTTCTTGCTTTAAAGTTAAAAGTGAAAAAAAGTTATTTATAATTTCCACTGTGTGTCATTCTCCAAATGAAAATCACAATCAGTTCATTGATTGGATTAGCCAGTGGTTAGAAAATAATGATAATTTGATATTATAGTTGTAGGGGATTTTAATATTAATTGGTTTTGTGATAATTTGTGCTTTATAAAACTAAAAGTTTGTGTGCAAATGTTAGGTTTTAAACAAATAACAAATACATCACGAATGTAAGTAATACACTAATTGATCTAGTTTTAACAAATAAATTTAATGATGTTAGTGCTGATGTAGTAAAGAACAGACCATTCAATAATCTATGTAAATTTAGTAAATAGGAAAGACAAAATTACAAAATGCACTAGAACAGTAAGAACTAAGATTGATTATGATTTATTGACACATGCTTATTGAATAGAGTTGTAGATACGAATGTAAAATGTAAATGTAGTAACAAATGTATTTTCTGAAAATGTTACAGGATTATTCATTATAAATTACCCACCACTTATCATCGTTATTATTGCCTATAGAAAAAAAAGTTTTAAATAAAAGTTTTGTGGTTATGACTTAATTTTGTTAAAATGCTATCAAAAGTACAGTAGCGTGCAGATTTCAGAAGATACAAAAAAATAATACTTTTTTTTAAATGTATATTATTAAATTTTTGGAATTTTGCTTTGTTCCTGATTTCAAAAATATACCATATGTTACCCCTACCATATACCGTTTTTGAGTTATTAAACGTCGAATATCTTAGTTAAACTAGTTACTGGAAATATGGAATAGTTAACATTATTAGAGTGAGCTATGAAAATGGCAACTATTATGTTTGATAAGCGACATTTCTTTAATGAAATAATCAAAATGGTTTACAGTGAGGAAGAAAAAGTCCAAATATTTACTTGTTATATACAAAATAACAAAAATAAACATACAGCAAAAAGAGCATATAGGGTGTCTGTATCCAAATCGTCCAATACCATCAGAAAATACGTTCAAAAATATTTACCGAAAGGTGAATAATACCTCCAGTTTTAGTAGAAAAAAGCGTGTAGTTCAAGCAAACCAGGAAGAACAGCTAGATATACTGCTTCATTTCGAAGGTAAGCCCATCCATATTTATTTGCGAATAGACTTCTTTAAAACATTGTATTATTTTTTAGAAAATTCTGAATGTAGCATAAATAATGCAGTCGATCAATTAGGTAAAAATTATTCCAAAATCCAACGTACGTTAAAAAATAACAGCTAGAGACCATATAAAATTTACCCGTAGTTTTAACAGAGGCCCATAAAAGGAAAAGACTGGACTTTTGCCGTCAGATGATTCAAAAGTTGGATGAATATCCAGATTTTTTTTACTAAAATATTATGGACTGATGAATCATCCTTTTCTACGACAGGAGTTTTTAATAGGAAAAATCGAAGGTCGTGGGAAAACAAGCACAACAAAAAAATATTGGTAAAACAAATAAAAAAATCAGGAAGAAAAACTGTTAGCGTTTGGTGTGGGATTTTCAGAAACAAAATTGTTGGTTCTATATTTTATGATTATACTTTAACTGGAAATAACTATCCCAGAAGCAGAAAATATTCTTTTGCAGAATTTTCCAAAAGTCGACCTTGATGATATGATTTGGATGCAGGATAGAGCAACTCCGCATAGTGTCCTACCCGTTCGAGATCATTTAAATAATGTATTCCCAATATGGTTAGGGAATAATGGACCTATTAAATGGCCACCTAACAGTCCAGATTTTACCCCTATGGATTAATTTTTTTTGATATTTCTAAAAGATATTGTCAATAATAATAATAATTATAGTATTCAAGTCATTATAGACAGGATTCGACTTGAAATAAACAATCTGAATGTAAATAATGAAGCCATTTCTGGTGCAATTATAAATATAAGAAGACGTTATCAATTATGCATTGACAATAATGATGGACACATCGAACATCTTTTATGAGTTATCATTTATTTATATTTAAATTTTCTAAATAAATCTTTGTCATCTATTTTGTATAAATATTTGGTTTTCTTCTTCCTCACTGTAAACCATTTTGATTATTTCATTAAAGAAATGTCACTTATCAAACATAATAGTTGTCATTTTCATAGCTCACTTTAATAATGTTAACTTTTCCATATTTAGAGTAACTAGTTTAACTAAGATATTCGACGTTTAATAACTCAGAAACGATATATGGTAGGGGTAACATATGGTATATTTTTGAAATCAGGAGCAAAGGATTATTCCAAAAATTTAATAACATACAAGATGTCCTATTTAAAAAAAATATTATTTTTTTGTATCCCCTGAAATATGCACGCCACTGTACTTTTGATAGCATTTTACCAAAATTCAGTCATAACCACACAACTTTTATTTAAAACTTTTTTTTCGATATGCAATAATAACGATGATAAGGGGTGGGTAATTTATAATGAATAACTCTGTACAATCTGTTTAAATGAAGTTGCACCTTTAAAAACAATTACATGTACTAATTAATATAAATCCATGGTTTTCCAATGATATTAAAATATTTATTCAAGAAAAAAAAACATGCTTACGATCAGTTGTCTCAAACTGATACTACGAGTGAACTGCGAACAATACAAATTATGTAGGTGGTTGAAATGCAGAAAAATTTTATTGCGAGAATCAAATTGATGAAAATAAAGGTAATTCTGAAAAAAAATGTGGAGAACTCTTAAAGTTCTACTAATTTGTTATATTATAATTCGCCTAGGCATTTAGAAAACGACTAAATTTATAATTCGCCGACGACATATATATTTTTGTGAACATTTTAAAAATTACAGTAATTAGAACAAAAACTGCTTTCATTAGTGACACCCGAGTGACTTTTATTTCAACGTTTCTCAGAATGTTCAATTTATTTTTATTATCAGTATCAAATCAATTCTGAAAAACTAATTTATTAGTCACAAATTCTAGATTCAACAAACGGTGCCAAGACCATAGTGCTAGTAAACCTATAAAACTAGTTAGTGCTCTCAGAAATAATTAAGTCTCGTAAAAATTTCATTGTAAAATGGCTAGATAAAAATACCTACATCGAAAACTTCTTACTACACGCCTTTATATGTTTTTGAGTTTTAATAACCCGTTAAGTTGAATTTATGAGATAAAAAACATTCAGTCATCGAGGGCACTGTTTCTGTGCACAGTTCTTAATATTATTATCTATTCCTCCAGAGTATCTGCGATGCTATAAAATCGGAGTGCTTTCTGAGAATTTTACATCATCGAGGAACACCGGCGTACATATTGACAACTTTCGATCGTGTTAATTCTTGTTTTACAAGAAATACCGAAAAACTGCCTGCGAGCATTTTTAAATATTTGCAGACTTGAAAGAAACAGATTCATAATAGGCATAAAAAATGCGGCGTCCGCGTTCGGTACATGTTTCATGTTAAGCGTATACAATGAATGTAATGTACATGATCTACCAAAAAAATTTACAACACAATAAATTCATTAAATGTGTCGGCGTTGAATAAAGTACAACTCAATTTCTGTGTGTAGTAACTGGAACTTACCCTGTGTCGCACAATTTTTATGATTTGATTGTTATTCGTGGATAGATTATGCCTAAAGACGGCATCCCAGGTAGTCATTTAACGAATATCAGTGGCGGATTCAGCTCGTGTGCGAACTCATCAATAATTTCATGTACAAAAATGATATACAGTGTGACTCACTTTAAATGGAAACATCCCTGTAAAAAATGTGTTTATTATCCGATTTTAACGGGACTTTTTTAAAAGATAAATCATCAAAGGCTTTACCTTCTGACAAAAATTTAAGCCTAGATTTTTTTAGGAAAAATTAACAAATTTTGATTTTTTATTGAAATTATAGCTACACCACTGGATTCAGTAACATTTCAAATGAGTAAATTCCCCAAATTTCATGAACAATTATTGAGTAATGATAGATTTAAAACAAAACTAATGTAAATAGTATTTTTTCTAAAATCTCAAAGCAACCCATGAAAAATAAATAAAAAAAGATAAATTAACCTGACAGGTTTAATAGCTAATGTCTTTTGTACAAACTTAATGGCATTAAACTTAAAAACTTAATATTAACAATTAATTAATAATAATAATAATTAAGTTGTAAATAAACAAAACAAAAATGCATACGAACATAATGCTGCAACTGAAACAAGACAATTTAACAAGTATATTAAATTTTTGTAGCCTCTACTAGGCTGCCATTTAATATCAATGCATTTGTCCAATCGTATACGAATATTTTTTATGACATTCTGTAGTTGTTGCGAGGTACCTTCTTCACACGCTTGTCTTATTCTTGTACACCTAGCTCTTCACTATTACCGGGGCATGACTTGTAAACCTTAGAATTTTATTAAACCCCATAAGAAGTCTAGAGGTGTAAGTCCGGGGACCGGATAGCCCTCCAATTAAATGGCTGTTTCGACCGATCCATCGGTTAGGAAAGTTAGTATTAAGCCATTCCGTAACCACTCTAGAATTATGGATAGGGCTACCATCTAACTGAAAATGTACAAGATTTACTCGTTCTTGAATTGGAGGTTCATGTAGTATATTCCAAAATAAATTTCTTAGGAACTGTAAAAAACAGCACGCTATTCATATTACCTTCAAAAAAGAAGGGGCCAATGATTGTGTCATTAAGTATCCCACACCAAACATTAACTTTTTGAGAATACTGTTTACAATTAATGACCCACTCTGGGTTTTCTGTAGCCCAATACCTCGAATTTTGTGTTCATACCACCCCGCTCGTGGTAAAAGTCGCCTAATCGCTAAATAAAATAGTTTTTAAAAAATGTCTGTTATTAAGGTACTCTCCTTGAGCCCACAAGCAAAATTCCATCCGTTTTTCATCATTACCAGGTTCCAACGTATGTAAAAACTTAGGTTTGAATGGTTTTAAGTACCTTATTTTTTTTTAAGACATCGGCGAATATTTTCTCTAGATAAGGTAGGTCTGAATCAAAATTAGTAAAGGTCCTATAACCGAACCCAGTGGTACACCTAAATAAATTTCAGTATTTGAAGAAAATCTGTTGTACAATAAATTTTTTGATACTTCCGAGATCTGATTGCATTAACGGCATTTCTAGTTAGAAACTCGAAAAAAATAACAAAGACAAAAGTTGTTGCAAATTTTATTTTGAAAATTTCTATTTTCTTTCGATTCTTATAATTTTCGAAATATTCAAAAAACACAAAAAAGTACATACGAGCTGTTAATGGTTTTTAGTTTAGATTATTTAAGACTTAATATGCTCCATATAAAACTGAAATCTGTGCTAATTTATCGAGCAGTATCCTCAACTACTTAGTTATGAATAATATGCATTAATTTTCTTGTTACTAGGTATCATATTTCCATTGGACATGTAACATGCAGATACCCGTAAAATACTAGGTGTATGTAATCCATCACGGACGATTTTAAGGTTTTTTATGAACTGAGCAGAGGTACAGCCAGTGACGTTTAACACCTGCTCTGAAAACGCCGGATGCCATCGTAAAGAATTATCGAGGGAGGTCCCACTTGAAAGAAATGGTAGCAGCAGTAAATTTATGTCGGTGTCAGATGAAATTACAAGAGTAAAAAATGATTCCTGTAAAAAATATAACCAAACATAGATTAAATTGGATGATAGGTTTTTGAAAATGTGAGAAATTGCCTATAAGGACAATAAAAAAATGCTTTACCATGCTACTAGACAAACATGTTTAAAATAATTATTGGGTATTTCATAAGTATTCTTTTAAATCTAACATGATAATAATAATAAATATCTATAGTTTTTTTATACTTTATACTGTCATTCTTATCTGAATGCGCAAGTATAAGAGTTTTAGGTATATAATAAATCAAAAACAATACTTCCAATACATTTTATCATGGAAACTATTAAAACAACTACTCAATATATGAGCATGAATTTATATGGCTCCGTGGTCTAGGGGAAACGCACTTCCTCCGAAAAAACGGGGGCCCCGGGGGGAATCCCCGGGGGGCCACGGGGGGTTTTTGGGGGGGGGAAAAAAAGAGGGTAAAACCCGGGGG
This sequence comes from Rhamnusium bicolor, assembly GCA_029963845.1. Lineage (NCBI taxonomy): Eukaryota > Metazoa > Arthropoda > Insecta > Coleoptera > Cerambycidae > Rhamnusium > Rhamnusium bicolor. The sequence continues at coordinate 1,164,526 of JANEYF010001909.1, forward strand.
GGGGGGGGGTTTCCCCCCCTCCCAAGGGGGCCCCCCCCCCCCCCCAAAGAAATTTTAAAAGTCAGAGGGAAAAAGGGGGGTAAAATTCGGGGGGGGTTTTTTTTTTTTTTTTTAATTGCATTGAATTAAATAACAGTGTTCTTAGTATTAAAATTAAAAAAATATTGAGATTAAAAAAATATTGCTTCACCAAAAAGGAAAATTTCACACATAAGAAATGATTTCCTTCAGTTACAATACAGAAACGAAAACTCCTAGTCTGATATATATCTACTTTCATTCTTTCTGAACTCTTCAGAGGGCAGATACACGAACATATTATTTATTTATAAAAATATTTAAATTACAGAGGTAATTCAAAATATGAACATTTGTTGTAAAGCTGGCCGAGGTGGCTGGAGTACAGCCACGGTCTTGCGCTGGCGTCACACGTGCCGATTTAGAAGTGATTTACGCTGCAGTCTTATTTGAAAGGTTAATGCGTGAGGTTGTACCTATAAATTATACATAATGTCAAACGCGCCAAAGGGTAAAAAACTACCGTACGCGGACACAGTGAATTTATCGGTGAATTTCCGGATTTATTCTGTGACAGATGCAAAATAATTTGTAAAGTTTGCAATCAAGACTTAATGTGCTGGCACAAAACAGATTGTCGTCGTCATATCAATACCGTGCAACATCAAAATAAAAAAAATAGCATGCCTTTGACAACTCAGTTTATGTTTGATTTATGGTTAATGTTAATAGCCTGTAATATTCCGCTACACATACTGGATAAACAACCATTTCGAGAGTTTTGAAATAAATAAAATCCCCAGGTGAACTTACCAAGTCGTACATCGTTACGTAGATATATTCCAGCTGATCGTGAAGACATTGTAAATAGGATTAAATGTGGATTAAAAAATACACGGCTCTGGTTATGTATTGACGAGACGACAGATTGTAAAAAAAATTCTATTTTAAATATTATAGTACGTGTACTGGACCCTCTTAAACCAACATTTCCACTTTTACTAGCTAGTAAAAGACTAACTGCGTGTACTGGTGAAATAATTACGCCTGTGGTGTTGGAGACATTCGAAAAATTTGAACTTTCAACAAGTCAGGTATTGATGTTTGTGGCTGATGGTGCCGCAACAATGCGCATGGTAGGCCGTTCTCTTCAAAGAGACAATTGTAGGTTTTTACATGTTACGTGTAAAGTGCATGCGTTACATCTTGTGGCAAAAACGATTCGAAAATGTTTTCCAGAGGTAGATGCATTAATAGCAAATACAAAAAAAGTATTTCTCAAATCTCCTAAACGGCTTCGAGCATTTCACAGACAGTGTCCTGGTATCCCAGAACCACCAGAGCCGATTCTTACACGTTGGAGAACGTGGTTGAAAGCGGCTTTTTATTATGCTTAATATTTTCAACAAATAAAAGCTGTGATACTACAGTTCAACCCTAACGAGGCTGCAGCTATTAGGGAAATCCAGACAAGCCCCTCAAGAGGTTTCCCTTGAAACAGATTTAAAAACTATTAATAACAATTATAGAGGACTACACGACGCAATAGAAAAATTGCAAAATAGTTCGTTGTCGTTAGTGGAATCGCTGCAAATAGTGGACAACGTAAATACACAGCTACAGGCTACAAATGACGCAAAAAATAATCACGTTAGTGAAAAATTCGAGACTGTATTACAGAAAGATCCTGATTTTAGCAAATTAAGACAAATTTGTGATGGTGCATCTACAGCTTCGTTAAGTGAGTTCACAGATTGTTTTACTTATGCCTGTATTACATCCGTAGATGTCGAACGGTCATTTTCAAAATACAAACATATTTTTTCACCAAAGCGGACATCGCTGACGGAGACAGTTGTAGAAACATACCTGATGCTATTATACTATAGATCTTCCCCACTTTGTGATGACAACCAAACTACTTCATAAATCTGCTTAAAAGGGTGAGTTTTATATGAATTTTTATAAAATGTAACATTATTTCTATTTATTGTACTTATTCATGTATTATGATATGATGTAAACATATGAGTCATATGACGGCTCTGTCGGCCAGGTGACCTCGGCCAGCTTTAGTTATAACGCTGATGCTACTAAATAAATCTTGAAATCAGAAGAAGTTTTTTTTATTAACGACAATAAAACAAGTATGAAAATTACAGTTACGTGAAGATACATAATGTGTATCTTTCGAGAGGTGTGATAGGATTATTATTATATGTTAGTCCGGTAAGGGTATTTATGTAAAAGGGTTGAAAGCGATGAACGGAAATTCCTTACTTTACTGCTGTCATCGACACCCTGTTAAATTGCGGGTTATTCTAAGTTGAATTAAAAGTGTCGCTATTAGAGAACCCCGATTGTAAATTTTAATAATTATTATTGTATTTCCAGGAAGGTATATTAAGACTATGGTTTCTATAAGAAGAACTGAAAGTGTCAAATATTGGGAAATACCAACCGTAGACTTGAATAAGTGTTTCCTTTCATGTTTCTAGAAGGCTTGTTTGATGTAAAATTCAGATTGTAAAAATAAGTAACTTTATTATCGTCTTTTAGAAACGTCCTTACATTTGTCATATTTATTTTAACATTTTAAATTGAAAGGCAATGGCTCTGATGAATAAAAGGTAGCAAATGCTTTTACTACATGTTTTTGACGCAAAACCTTTGATCTATACGATTAATATTTTCAGAGCATTTGCTTGATACTAAAAATAAAATCATTTGCTTTGCTGGAAATAAACGCCTGAACAAATACGAATAAAACTAATTATATGAATAAAACTGCGTGTTTGCTATCAACTTAGTGTTTGCTTCAATAAAAGTGTAAGTACCTCAGTAGTAGACAGTGGCGGTTCGTGGGTCAAAAGATAGGGAGGTCAATTAGAAAAGTTTACTGTATTACCTACCTTTTAAAGTGATTTAAATTCCAAGTCGATCCTCCGGTCTTTTTGAGATGCAAAGTGGTCAATTACTTTTTCATTAAAGTCTTTTATCTTCTTTATTAATGCCCTTACTATGGTACGCATTGTTAAAGAAGATAACTTTCCTGACCCATGGTATTTCTTAAAAATGTCTTTATTCTTTTTAAGGTGGAAAAACAACGTTCACTTTCGACGGTAGTCATAGGGAGAGTACACAAGATTTAAAACAGTTTGACACTTTCAGAAAAAGTATTGTACAAATTATTGTTAATAAAAAGCTGTAACAAAGCAACTGCACCTTCACTATTGGAAAAATCTTCTCGGCTATATAATACTTCTAATTCGGTTTTAAATTTCAAATGATTTATGACTGGATACTCCGTTTTAACTAATTTAAACATATCTTGAGGAAAGCTTTTTTTATTATCTTTAAATCGATCTGCGTGAAATAACCGAGACACTGCTAAATGATTACTGAGGCCAAACTGTTTTTGATCTCAGATGTAATTATATCACAAACTTCTAATGCAATTCTCCTCTTTGATTCTTTCATTTTACATCTCTGGGCAGACTGCATGGATGTCTCCTCCAAATAGTTATTCAAAATTTTATTTCTGATGTCCTATTAAAAACGCCAATACACTTATTTACTGTTAGGACATCGATATTACATTTTTGTAATTGATTGAACAATATATCACAATGAGGCATAACTAAATGAAAAAAATTTAACCAGTAAAGAAAATGTTCATTTTGTAAGTAGTTTTTTGTTTTAGACTGTTGCTTTCTGATTCATTATCAATGATTTTTCTAAACAATCTAATAATTCTGTTCGATAGGTATAAACAGTGTCTATGCACTTTGTATTAAAATTCCATCGTGTTGGTGCCGCTTTTGGTAATCTCACCTTAACAACATTATCTAACACGGCTGTTCTTTTTGGCGATTTTCCAAAGAATGAAGAAAATCTATGTAAATTAGCAAAAAAAATGTTTATGCTTTTATCCTGGCTTGATGCTTTTTGTAAAATTAAATTTAGTTGATTATGTCCATCTTTCAGTTTTTAAAATATATTTTGTACAACACTCATAATTAATAGTAAACACCAAAAACACTGTTTTACTTAATTTCACGACAAGTAGAGATTTACTAATAAAATGTTCACAAATAAAAACATTAAAAACAACGCGACAGAATTTACCGACCAACGCGTACCTAGTCAGCATTAAGAACGCTCACTGCTCTACTGAACTTAGTGAACTTCGTGCATTACCATTTCCGTAAAATGTGTCAGGGACATTGTCCCCGCCAGTGTTTTCTGTCTCTTTTGCTTTCTGACGATTCGCGCATAAGTCTATTTCACTTTAATTCGTTGTAAATTCGGTCCGTAGCTAGCTTTGTGAACAAGTTGTGGACTGACCAAAGATTTTAAATTCTATAAATGAATAATGTAATGAATAAGAATGTAGAGGCTCCGTGCTCAGCGGGGATACTAAATCCTGCGATCTAGATATTTGAATAGTATTGTGCATAGAATGAACTAGAAACTTTAATAAATTTTTTTAAGAATATTAAAAATATATATATTATATATTTTTAAACTTCAGAAAATGAATAGCTCTATTTTTTTATTTGTATGTGGGAGGTCATTGACCAAATGACCCTATAGAAGAACCGCCAGTGGTAGTAGACCTCGCTTTGGTAAAGCAATGTACGAGTTATGGCGTTTTCAAACCAATATAGAAAATCGAGAGACACCATCAGAAGCAGCAACCTCTTTGGAATGTATTAAAAAAAAAGAGGTAGAGAATTTTCTTTTGCGGACCAATAAATGAAGAGATATCCCATGAAATCCAAATCTTCCATCACCTACACCCCTTTATTAAAATCTCGACAAATACAAAAATTTCATTGGAATTTTTTTTAAATTCTCAGCAAAAAATATCTTCAAAAAATGACATTTCATTGAAAACATTTTTTTTTTCAAAAATTAAAATTTTTTGTAATTATGTATTGTTGGTCAGATGAACATTCGCCAAAAAATATTTTTTTTTTCGATATTCAATAAAAAATACCATGTACCAAGAATCAAAATAAACATTTAGGCATTAATAGCATTAAAAAAGTAATATAAGACTTGTTAAAACATAGCATTGGCTATGTCTAAAGTATTTGCTGTGAAGCAAAAGCAAAATATTATTCATGGAAAATGAAGCAAATGCTTTTACTACTTCTGCTTCGAAGCATTTGCTATTGCTTTTACTTTTTTACTTCAAGCAAATGCTTCTGTTTTATTCATGAGACCCAATGAATCTGATGAATAAAACAGAAGCCGTTGCTTGAAGTAAAGTAAAAGCCAAATACTTTGAAGCGGAAGGTGGTAGTAAAAGCATTTGCTTAATTTTCAATGAATAATATTTTGCTTTTGCTTCATAGTAAATACTTCAGACCTTGTAACCAATACTATGTTTTCACAAGTCTTAGATTAATTTTTTAATGTTTATTGATGCCTAAATGTTTATTTGTACATGGTTTTTTTATATAATGTCGAAAAAAATATTTTTTTAACGAATCTTCATCTAACCAAAAATACTTAAAACTATTATACTAGGTATGATTATTATCATATTAGGTTTGAAAGAATGCTTATATAATACCCAATAATTATTTTATGATTTTTCTAGAAATGCATAAATACGACGCAATAATGTCAGATTTTTAAAACATGTTTACTTACGACAAAATGAATTTTTTAAAGATGTGACCAAACTGTCGCTCGTCGACTTCCGAAGATTTTTGATAAGATAGATTTGGGCTACAACATATTAAAAATTAAGCAAATTCTGACATGGGACCAAAATCCTCTAAAGGTATGCGGGATCCTCAAGACAACGTTTGAAACTACGTATAAAGGACTAAAAAATAAAATATATTCAAGCAGATCTAGTGGATAAATAAAGTAGTAGTAAAATATGACCATCTCTTCCAACCGGTCAATGGTTATTAAAAATAATTTTCAGCTGAATTGTAAGCATACAAGTAGGTAACGTAAATTTAAATGCTGTCAACTTTTTAATAAAACCTATACATCTAAGACGGTCATACCTTCTTGTTCAGAAACTTATAAATAAATATTATTTCTCCTTGTGGAAGGTCGCCGCGTAAAACATAATAAATTTGTTGTATGAATAGGATTCATTGTATATTTTAAAGTACCTTATTATAAAACACTCAGATAGGACTGGGTTTATTATTGTCCAGGATAGTAATATGAAAAGATTAAACTCAACTACATTAGGTGTACTTGAGTCGATCTATTCAAATGTATTTTTTAATTCTGTGAATGGTGTTTAACAGTGTATAAATTATTTACATTAATATCGACCTCACCAGGGCCCTTAAATCGCAGTTTATATATTCTAATTATTATTTATTATTGAAAATACTCCATAATATTTATAATAACAATACATACGCATAAGTTAGGACCTATGGCTTGTAATAATTTGAGATTTGAAAAGTTATTTATCTTCCATTTACGGCTTACTAATGCAGCATTGTGGCTTAATGTTGTCACTAACGAAGATAATTGCAATGATAGAGTAGATGAAATATTATCTACTCATATTGAAGACTATTAATGTCCATTATTAAACGAACTGGTCGATAATTATTCATGTAGGGTATTTTCTCCACGGTGGCAAATTCATTTATAGTTAACTCTTGATTATATAAAATATAGACACAATAATTCCATATAAACTGCTAAAAGAACGTTAAGGATATTGCGAGAAAATGCATTTTCCTTTAGGAACTGTAGTATATTTTATCAACACGTATATTTCCATTAATTTTTCATTAAATAGAGCATAAATAATTCTTTGTGCACGACTATCAAATAATGTACTCATTATGTATGTGTTGCTTCACGGATAATGCTATCCATTATTCGCTGCAGTGAATAATGATTTTATTATTCACTAGTGCATAATGAGGACAGTCAGTTGTTAATAAGAAATCACGTTAGTGACTTTAGTAAAAATTTAAAATGTCAAAATTGTAGCAACCAAAAAGACAAGTGTTGTCTCTCGAAGTTTTCTGTTAAGCACTCAAATGGTACATGCCGAAAAGGTACTTTAATGAACTCTCAAAAACTACATTAGTAAGTTTTACTGTATTATTGTATTAGTGAGAAATGACAATGTGTCAAAGCGTAATTTTGTTATTGATTTGACACGTCAAAATTTGTGGGTCGTATTTATCTCGTTCATTTAAGTTTGTTAGTTGTTTAAACTAAAAAAAAATAAACTATGGATACCGATAGTGAAAATGAGATGTCTTGTACACCACCAGACATTACCAAAGTTGCTGAAATCACCTCTTTGAATTTATTGCCAGAAAAATCGAGAAAACTGTTAAAAAATAAATTGTTATGTTAATATTAAATAAATTTTCTTAAATAAAGCGATAAAGCCTAAAATTTTGTTTTGTAAAATAGAGTTAAAAATTTACATTATAGTCGTGGACAAGGTATAGTATTCTACTTGGATATAATAGCTAATAATAGCCATCAGTATAGGCTCGCTGAATAATGTACTATTTTTTTTCAATTTTATTCACAAGAAATAGCCAAAATATAAAAAAACTCAAATTTCATTTAAAGCTGCAAATGTGTTCTACAATTTCAATAAGATGTATGTTTCCCATTTCCATCAATAATAGCTTGACATCATCTTGGCATACTATCAATGAGATTATTGATGCAATCTTGAAAGATATTGGACTCAACTCCTCAAAAATTCACTAAATCAAAGAAATAAAATTAAATAATTTTAAAGAAATATAAATAAGTTCATTTATTGTTTGTGGATAAGGTTGATGGTTACGTATGGTTCTTTTGAAATATCTCACATATGCTCACTTGGGACTGAGGTCTAGTGACCTCGGTGGAAGTGGAAGTGGAAGTGCTGGAATTTCAAGGGTTTGCAATACATTGGTAACGATTCTTGCATGATGAGGATGGGCATTATCATCCATTATAGGCTTTCATATATTTTTTTGTAATTAATATAAATGCCCTTCAAATAAATGCAACTTTAACAAATATGTTTTAAGGCCAGAATACCAAATGAATCATAATTTAAATAGGCTTTCTTAGCATTTTAAGAAAATTTTAGTATACTGTACTTGACAAATAGTTAACGAGTTCTTTCCTCAAAAAGAGATCAAGAGTGAATCGTGGTACACAAACACAAACTAGGTACAACGAAATAAATTGTTTGAAGAACTAACTTTGTAGTTATTTATTTCAAATAAGAAATATGAAGATTATGATTAATGAAGTCAAGTAGAAAAGAAGTCGTAAGTATAAATTATTCACACTAACAGATAAAAAATAAATCGTTAATTTTAAACCCTGTCAGCCAACGCAGATGATGTCTGTTTTGTTTAAAAATGCAGCTAAAAGTTTAATAATTACAAGTATGTGTCATATTTAATTACAAGATGCCAATAGAATAGGTAAGGCAAAATTTCAAAATTTCTTTGTGGCTATATGATCCCGACAGTTTGACATATTTGAAACACCAATTAAACATGTTTATTTAGATCTACCCAAACATATGTTTACTTAAATAGAACATTTTACCAAATGAATAAACAATATCAGAAACAACTCTGACAAAGAATATTTACGTTTTTAAACGTAAATATTCTTTGACTCTGAGACGCGCAAGTACGTGCTAAAATTTAATCCACAGTATTAAATTGGTCGATTGTAATGGAAGGTGAAAGTAGATGGCGCAAGAAGCAAACGCCCGCGAAAATTCAAAACCCAGCCTTTTATTATTTTATTGATATTATTTATAAGCTTTATTTCTGTGGCAGTTGGTGATCGTTGGTGGACCAGAAGTAGTCGATTAGTTGTTTTTAAATACTTCTATTCGCTGGAAGTTAAAAACTAACCGAGTGACTATCTCTGATGATCCACAAACGATCACCAACTGCTGCAAAAACAAAGCTATTTTAAAGTTAGAATATAAAACCAGATGTCAGTTAATTTTTATGTTAAACTAATCAAAAGGTTAATTGTAACCTTGTTGAACTGCTTAACATAATATTTAAAAGAAATATGTTTTTGTATTGGATAATTAACATAACACTCAAAACACAAGTAGGTAGGTAATTATATTTTATAAAAATTTATTAAAATCAAAAACTACAGAAAAGCAAATTTAGGACATTTTGTTAACATACTACAGAAAATATCCAGAAAGCATGATAGTTATTTATGCAACAAGACCGAAAAGTGATTCTTTACTGGGCGAGCTTGCAATTTCCATTGCAAAAGCCCTAGCGAGCCCAGTAAAGTCACTTTCTGGGTGTATTGTGTACAATGTTTTTTCTGAAACGGTTCCTGCTAGTCTCAAAAAACGTTTTAACTTTAATAAAATATAAAATTCAACTGACAGACATCAGACGCTTACTTTCAAAGAAGACTGGAATAATCATTTTTTATTGTTATCGGATACTTTTTTGTCAACAGAAAATGACATAAGGAATTGGTAGACTTTACAAATTCTTATGTCACTTTGCCGGGCTAGACCTGTAAATATGTATTTTCCACTCAAAAATTGGTCACAGTTAAATTTCTAGAAGGTTGCAGGTTACATCATATTGAACATTTTCCTTAATGTCCATTTCGTCAAATAGTAACAGACACAGTTTATCTTGCCCATTTGTTAAACTGTTGTTGATATGTCTAAATAAGTGATCATTAATGCCAACATGGAATGAGACCTTTTCCAATAGTGAAATTAATGTTCTTTTTGAAGGCATCGCGACGATCTTTGACAATAGTTTGTAACACTTTTGGACTCCTTTTAGAAGTGCCAAGGCTATAACCTTTTCTACGATAGTCCATCTCCTACCTTTTTGATCGCGTTTGGCACAGCGTAATTGGGAAATGAGGAGGTTGGTTGTAGTATTTGACATCCCTTAAATATACTTCTGATTACTGATGAGTCATCTAAATTTGATAGAATTTGATGTCAAGAGCCCTTGGCTTGCATATGACTTTCAACTTCCGTATATGGTCCTCCTTCTGACAAATCGTGTTCATAAGTTTAACTTTTCTTGGAGTAGAGTTTGTCCCTTGAAAGATCGTCAATGCCTCTAAACACTGGTCGTTTTCGACCGGTGATATTCTGATCTGATATAGAAGTGCTAGGAATCTCCTCCAAAAATTCACTAGCTGCCTTCACTATGCTAGGAAATTCCTCCGCTAACTCATAAGGTATATTCTTTGAAGTTGAGGCCTCGCTTGAGAGCTAGATCTGAAGTAAAATGAGATAGATATTAGCGACCATGTTTATTGGTTCAAATCTATATTTCTTTAATTTGAATAAATTAAATAATAGTAAAAAGCTAGCGATAATTCTACCAAGCTAATTAGTAACAACTATGGACTGATATCTTAGGACACCTCACCACCAACATTTTGTAAAACACATATTACCCTGCTTGCACTTGGTATGTTGCCAACTGACGACTTGGAAAAAGTGTGGGGACTGCATTGCGGGTCAACCTATGACTACTTAGGTCGATATAACTCTCAACAGTAAAATGATGGGAGCATATCCTATAATTTTGAAGAGTTTCTTCAGTGTAATGTATACCCACTGTCTCTTACCAAATTTTTGACCTGTAAAACATAAAAACTGTGCTGTTAGAAGTGTTGTTAATTTAGTGCAGGCCTTAATTTACCTTTCCAACCTTGAAGGAAAATAATGGAATGAGACCTTCATAGTTGAAAATAAAAAATCTGTTTGCTTAGGTATCTCTATAGTCTTTATAGGCATCTTTTTTAAATTTGGTATAATGAATAATAGTTTTAGCTCAATTTTTAATACGTTGTCCCGTAAATATTTGATTTTGGGGGTCATCAACCCTTTCAGTTATTCGGGGAAAAATATTAATCAAATAAATGCCAGCTTATTTTTGTTTCAATTTTAAAAGTTTATTAAAATTTTATCTTCTGAAATTACTATTCATATGCTTGTCTTTAAAATACATAATTGTCTTTGTGACATTTCATTTTTCAAATCTCTTAGAAAATCTAAAATCCAGCCCTGCGTATTAATTCTAAGTTACCACAAGAGGCGGTATAGTCATTCATTCATTATAATTTATAATCAACAAGTAGGCCGTTTCTGAGATACTACCATGTTACTGATGATGTGATGTTAGTAATCATTTTAAGAAAACCATCTTAGACATTTATTCGCTTAAATTACGTGTGTTTATACATAAATAAAAGAATAAGAAATTACTTAATACTAATAATACTAAATTAATTTGTTAAATCATTTCAATGCTTTCTTTCCGATCGTGACTCAGGTTAATGTAATACTTATTATTATTTTTTAATCCAATTTACTGTTTTTAATTTTTATTGATGTAATTGACTATGACGCTTTCAGTAGTGTCACATGGACGTTCCTGAAATAACGCATTTTGGTTACTGCAATGATAAACGAATAAAATAAACTGCTTACATTTTATATGTCACGTATAGGAGACATCTAGCGCCTTCCACCATCGATCCTGTTCGGTTCAGTTTTGACTAGAAATTTGTATACGCACGACGTTTTGTCCGCAGGGACTCCCAATTTGCGGTTTATTATATTATAATTACTGAATTAATTTTAACATGTGTGAGCTAATTTTTTGAGAGCAGCGCCTATAAAAGGGAGCAAGTCAGAGAAAATAGATCAAATGGAAAAGATCTTTAGTAAGAGTTCCAAAATTAACGACTTTTTTCAAAAACCTAAGAGGGAAAATATCTAACATCAAAACTTTTTTAAGATAGTGTCAAAGCAAATCTCAAAAAATAAGCTCAGAAAAAAGAATATAGTATATTATTCAGTGCTCATGTAATGATAGCTGTTATTCGCGAGGGTGAACTTTACGTAAATAATTGAATAATTACATGTGGGTGGAATACTATAAGTTATCCATGACTATTAAATAATAACCATTTTTGGTCAATGAATTGTACTAAAAACCTTCAGAACCAGTGAATAGTAAAATCAGCTATTCACTGCAGTGAATAATAAAGAGTATTATTTTTGAGAAACACGTACATAATGGATACATTATTTAATAGTCGTGGATAAAAATAATAGTGCCACACTGTGTTTTGAAAATTCTGATGGCCTCCAAAAACTTAGTACCCTATGGCTTCAGGCTATCTAAAAATCCGGCCCTGCTGGTAACAAAAAGAAAGACGAAGTGGTGGCAGAAATAACAGAAAGTTCACAACTAGGACCAAAATCAAGTACCCTGAAAGAAGAAAAGGTTTTCTTAATATATAAATTTAAACTGTTGCACGAACTTTTGTCTGGAGATCCTGCTCATAGGAATGAATTACTAAATGAATGAACTACTTAATAAATATCTGTTTTAGCGATGATGCAACATTTTTACTAAAAAGCAGCACTTCCTAGTAAAATTGTATCTGATTATAAGGTTTTTTTTTTCAGGTTTTAACAGGAAAGTTATTAACAATTTTACACGTAAAAATTTTACAATTTATATTTAAAAGCTTATTTTATGGCCTGAGCATATTATTATGGTAAATATATTCTCAATAGATACAATATTAATACCAAAGGTGAAGAATTCTTCCAATATTTTTTCTCCCTAAAATCATCTATTTTACAACTGGTTCAAATTTTTTATGATCATGCACTCAAGAAACATTTTATCTAGGATCATTCTAGACCTGGAAGTTCTAGTGTAACGGATATGGTAGATATGATTTTTTAAAACACAATTGTTTTATGTGCCCTGTAAATGGCACTTAATTACAAAATACTGTTTTTATGTGTAATTTATGCTTTGTTTTTATTCATTTTGCTAATCGGACTTTTTCAAGTAGGTAACTAAGCCATATACCGATTTTTTTGTGTTAAACATAAAATTGGTGTCATTAACCTTATATTTACTTACTTAACATTTACCGCCCGCGATATACTTCTATGATCTAATGAATCATGCGTATTAATATTAATAAATTCCGTGTCTAGTCTGCTGAAATTCTATCTACCTTTACAAAACCCACGTTGGTGAACAACGAAGTTACTATACCGTATAAGCAGAAGACTCCGTAATTATTATTGTTAAAATTTCCACACCTATGTTTTATTTCAGTATTGTTCTCGATTGGGTAACGCCTATAAAAATGTATCTCCCTACATATACATATACAAAAATATTTTATTAATTTAGACATTCCAGAAATCAATTTATTTATAAAAAACCTGAATACCTTTGTAGCTCTCCGTAAACGAATTATAGCCTACATATATGACATTAGGCCTGACAACGTGGTTCCTTCACGATGTCTTCCCACATGGATGACTGGTACTTTTAAAAAATTGTTTATTTGCACAAGTGTTGAATATTTAGGATTTTCGGACCTGAAGTGTCTAGACACTTTAAGATAATATTTATTCTCCTCTCGAGATTTGATGGTGACTGGCGAAGTAGGCACGCTACAATTAAATACTTTGTTACCATATGACGTATATATCTCATAATATTTCTTATTTATTTTATAAGCCCCGTTTAAGATAAATCAGGATCTGTTATTTTTGATGCGTCGAAAATTATGTAAAGAAAATGTGTTTTTAATCAAATACCTCAATATTGTTGTAAAATCAAGCGCTTGATCTATTTTCATTTTTATAATGAGCTAAAACCAAGAATTTCTCATATGTACGGGTAATTGATTAAAGACTGACTCTCAAGCCTATTTAATACCATATACTGCCTTAACCGCATTTCGCCAACAAATTGGCAACATCTGAAGATGATTAAAAAGTTACATTATACTTATGGAAGATATTTTGTTCTATTTTGAAATCTGTGTTCCAGTTACGAAATATAAAAATAAACAAATTTATAAGTCCATTGTAACAAAAAGGAACCCAGAATCACTGTTTTTCTGACCTCTTTTAGAAGACGATATGCTGGATATAATTAAAAACCTAAAAATTATAAATCCTCCGGAATAGACGAAGTATCGAACTTTCTGTTAAAGCATGTTGATAAATATATAGGTGTGCCTAAATATCATGTAAATACGCTAAGTGGGTAATTCTTTGACTAATTTAATGACTGAAAGTTTATATAAACATAGGTCTGCAAACGCTTCTTTTAACTGATCTACAGGGTGTTGAAATTTGAAGATTTTTTTGACATTTTTACGAGATTATAACGAGTAAATAAAACACATATGAAGATATAAGTAACAATTTCAAATGCGACCTGTCAAAATTAATAGCAACAACAAATTATTCAAATAAAACTGGAGCCTACTAGACCATTTTAAAAATTATTTTATCTAGCGAATTACAGAAAATATATTTTTTTTCTCGGTAACGGTCGCATATACGGAAAAACTACAAGTGACCAAAAAGTTTCTAAATAAAACAGAAAATTCATATTGTATTTTATAATCTGTCAGCAGCGCATCGAAAAAAGTTTAGGGGAGAAAACGCGGCATGACCCCTGAAAAGAATCTCCCTGTAGATTCTCGTAACTATTTGGCATGCTCAATGATATAGACCATACAGCGTAACCTATATTCTAAATTTGAGCTAAATATCTCAAAAACTGCATGAGCTATAACGAAAAAAAAAATAAAAATCTTCAAATTTCAACACCCTGTAGATCAGTAAAGAAGCGTTTGCGGACCTATGTTTGTATAAACTTTCAGTCATGAAATAAGCCAAAGAATTCCCCCTTGCGTATGTACATGATATTTAGGAACACCCTTTGCGACTTTTCGAGAGCATTTGACTGCGTGGACCATTCCATTTTACTGTCAAAATTAGAAACATATGGGATTAGAGGTGTAACTAATGCATGGTTTAATTCGTTTTTGTCTAATCGATTGCAATAAGTCAAGGTCAACAACAGTGTATCACTCTTAGGAATTGTCAGTACTAGAGTTCCTCAAGGATCTATCCTGGGGCCAACTCTATTTATAATCTTTACTAATGACTTGCTTAGTTATATAGATCATCCAGTGTGCTTGACGCTGTCCGACGCTGATGACACCAATGTTCTTATCCGTTGTAACTCTTTTAAAAGACGCTGAGGATTGTGCTGTTTTTATTTATAAGAGAATAAATCTATTAAAAATAGATGATGTATAAATTTCGATAAAACTACTATAATGGTTTTAGAACACCACAATCTGGTCTTAAAATACACGATACCATCAATTTGGATAATAATAGCTGTGTTAGTTATGTCGAAGATACAAAAATGTAAGGGTAGTGCTTAATTATAATCAGAAATGGACACTGTGTTTGCTTCAAGTTAGCAGAGGCTTGTTATACTTTAGCAGTAACATCCAAGCATTGTAGTTAATTAATTTTAAAACGGTTGTATATGCTTCTTTCCAATCGCATCTCAAACACGCCATAACTCATTGGGGTTTATCCTGATGCACAAAGTATCTTTGTTTTACAGAAACGTGCTGTACGTATTGTGGTGAATTTATGTTTTAATGACTCATATAGGAATGCTTTCAAAAATTTGAATATATTGACGATGATCTCAGTATACATTTATAAAATAAAATAAATCACCAATATAGCACGAGAAAAAAGAACGACCTAATATCTAATAGGCATGAAACTACTTTGTATCAAAAGAGTTTATATTACACAGGTAAACTCAATTTACCTTAGTCAGTATGTGACTAGCAGGTTGGCCACTATCATTTGTCTGTTCCATAACCTATGGCATACTGAGGAGAACTAATAAGTTCGAAACCGGTCTATGTCTGGTTAAGAATTGACAAATGATATTGGTTTCGATCTATCATGATTTGAAGGTATAATCCAATGCAGATCAGGGTATTTGCCCGCATATTTAATAACAGTAGTTTAGTCCAAATGGGCTAGAGGTCGCCGCTCTCATTACTTGCTTCGCAAGTCGCTATCCGCCACCGAGACATCTACGATGTCGGTCGGATAGTAGCATTTGGACCATATAGAGAAGTTTCACATACCTCTCACCCTACTGTATATGTCAAGTTCAAACTAAATAAGTAGGTACATCTAGAAATGGTAGTTGACCAGAGTTTTCAATTTCATGTGTGAATTTAACTGACGCGAAACGACTGTTTAATTTAGAAATAAAGTTGTCGTATCAATAATTTTTATATCAAACACAGTAAAAATATCATCCTAATATCTATACCAAACCTTGGGGATATATTTGAATTCTTCTTTTGTGTCTGTTAACGAAGAAACTGACAGTTAATTATCCATTGAAGTTCTTTTCATATTGTTCGAAGAAATTTCATTGATTCTAAAGTAATTTTTGTTCATGCAAAGTTTAGTGAGTTGAGGATATTCTTTTACTACATCTTGACTGAGATTGTTTGAGTCGAGTAGATTCTTAAAGGTAAGTCCAAGGTATACGGAATCGAATACTTGTAAACGATTAACAAACGTTAAAGGCGATCAAAATTTCACCTTCTTGCATGGATATTTTTCATCTTATTAATGAATTATTAGAATTAATCACGGAGAAAATATGTTGTGCAGTGGGTAAACTTTCGAACTCCTCTGTTACTGTTAACCATTTTGATAGGTGGTAAGTCAGCGATCAATGGCTGAAACAATATGACGCACCAACTTTCCTGGTGTATAAAACTCAGGCAAACAGTACAATTTAGGTACACTTGGGTAAAATACATATAACCTCCTATTTAAAGCTGAAGTAATAAGGTTGTTGCAGGATATAAGTACATTTCTTACTTAAGTAATTTTCGGTAATCGATTTCTAGGGAAAATTTTATAAGGACCATACTAAGCAGATTGTCTACCCTTTCATAATAATCTAGAATTCTTCCGGCATATTTGAAAAAAAATCAATCGTGTTGACGAATTTTTGGCAATGAATGTTCTATTAGCTGTGTATTTTTGATGTTAAATAGTATTAATGAGCCTACATCTCGGACATCAGTGGCAGAAAGATTCAGCTAATTCTACTCGTGTACTTCAGGGAACAACCATGCATACCAGCCTCAATAGCTATTTGTATGACAAGGAAGAAAAGTGCATAATTTCCTCCCGCGGATAGTTTGATGCCCGACGCGAAGGGAGGAAATGGCACTTTGCTCCCTGTGTAATACATATGATTTTTTCTACGTGTTTTACATTGGTTTTACATAAATTTTATTATATTTTCTTATGCATGACAATCAAAAAACCAAAAAAATAGTTATTTAGATAAGAAAATATTGTTAAAAAACAAAGTACATGGAGGAGCGTTGCTAAGGTTGCTTCTTGTTTTCAAAAAAAACAAACTTCCAAAAAGTTTATAAAAATGTAATCGAAGGTGAAGAAGAAGTTCCTCAAAGATACTCTGGAAGAGCAAACGTGGTTTCGTTAAATCTACCGTTAATGTCTCGTGAAAAATATGAAAAATTACAGCTGTTAGTTGTTGGATGGAGACTAGGCAAATAAGAAAAATATGTGAAGAAGTGGTCCTATTTTACTTTTCCAAAAAATGCGCCGATTTGAAGCCTTCAACATTATGGAGCAAATACAGCATGTTGCGATCTACACTCCAAATTAAGACAATATCGATATTAAGTTTCCGGAAATTAGTAGTTTTTTAAAAAAGGAAATCTGCTGGATATAAAGCCAAAAAAGCCAATACTTTTTAGGGGAAGGATATCAACAAGTTTATTGCAGAAGCTCCAGATGAAACTTACTTACATATGAAGGTAAGATTGATCGTTATTGTTGAATAATAAATAAAAAAGTAACGCAGAGTTTTTATAAGAAAGTATATATATGACAATTAAGTGACATTTTAGGCAGTTATCATAAGTGCATTTTCCTTTTTCAGGTTGTTTTTATATTTGGAATTACTGGGGCATGCCGTAGCGATGAATTAGTTAAAATGGTACTTGAGGATATCAGTGATAAAGGCGATATTTTGGTGGTGCAAATACCTGACTCAAAAACTAATATCAAATGACATTTCAATAACAAATGAGATTTTTAAACGAGTATCTGTCTTGGATATGTATAGAAAATATCTGGACTGTAGGTCCCCTAAAACGTCATTCTAGATTTTTTGTAACTTATATGAAATGTACAAACCAGGTAATTGGCAAAACACAATTGCCAAAATTCCATACAGAATAGCAATATTTTTAAATTTGGATGATTCGAAGGCTATACTGGACACAGTTTCCGCCGTACTTCAGCTACGTTATTAGTCAATGCTGGAAGTGACATTCTCACTCTAAAAGACATGGGGGATGGCGAACAAACGCAGTAGCAGAAGGGTACTTAGATGATTGTATTTCTAAAAATTGAGGTAGCCAGCCAAATAATTACGGGAGAAAGTACTAACTTCAAGTACCAAAAAAACGTTGTCTTGTTTTTGAAAATTTTGTTCTACAAGTACTTCATCAGCAACCAATACTTTGAAAAACAACAAACAGGACCCAATCTCCACCAGCAGAGCTAATATTTCTCCATTAGTAATTTAACTAATTGTACCATAAATTTTAACAATATTTAGTTACTGATGTTAATTTAAACCTCGATTTAAGCCGTTTTCAATTTTTTATAAATAAAAATAAGTAATAAAAAATCTGTTTCCAAAGAAAGCATTCATTTTCAGGAAGTTTGTGTATTAATAAAAGAAGTCTATACACTACTATTACAACTATTTTAAGTTTTTTTACTTGTTTACCCAGAGGGAGCCAAAGTATTTTCCTCCCTATGGAAGCAAAGTACTTCCCTCCCGAGGGAGGAAAGTACTACTTTGCTCCCTGAAATGAGGGAGCAAAATAGTATTTTCTATGTAGGGAGTAGAAAAATATAATTTTTACTCATTATGTAAAATATTTTTTCCATGAACCATTTACACAAATATACACAAACATGCACACGTACAGACTTCAGATTCTATTTTTACACAAGAGAAATTTGGACAAACCAACCATGTTGAATTCTAATTATTGAGTTGTTGCGAATGTAGCGATTGCGGTAATACATTTTAAAATGGGCATATATTTAAATGTAAAGTCATAGACCGCATGGCGCACCCATGATGTATTTATTAATTTTATCTGCAGAGGCGTGATGAGCAACAAACAGTTATACTTTATAAACAGAAAAAAACTTCTTTAAATTGCAGTAAATGGCGTTTCCTCTCCGTAAAGCGCATGTAAAAATAATTAATTTCTTTAACACTCAAGAATTCTTAAGGACGTAATTAATAAATAGTTGTCTTTCTACTAATAGAAGTAAGACATTTTATTACTTAACTTTACATCACATACTCATCTGTAAGTGAGATAATTGTATATATTAGGTTTTTCTCCAGCCGCTAGAAGCAGAAATTTTATTAGGTGGCATTTTTGTTATTTTATTTTGCGCTACAGGGTGGTTCATCAGACCACAGTCCACCCGAATTTATGTCATGTTGGCTCACTTTTAAAAAAACATTCAAATAGGTCGATTTTATTTTCAAAGGAAGCACTTAAATTCACTGTTATTGGTGCCACCTCAACCCCAAATTATAGGTGATATTTACTATCAAGTTTTCACATGGTAAGAGGGGTCAACAGGCACATCATTTTAAAGCCTGTTAAATCCTTTTAACAATGGCATTCCATCTTAAAAGTGAACCATTAGTTTTCACACACGTGCCTCAAAGATTTTTACCTAATAAAGTAGATTCCTTACGTCTTAGTTGATTAAATACTCGAAATGTGCCTCACCGACTTCCAGACGTTTGTTCAAAATGATGTCGGACATTTTGCAGCATTTTCGAGCAACTTGATGGCATTCATGCGTGATATGTTGCCGCAAATCGTCTAAAGAGTTGCGTAAATTTTACTCTTCAAAAATG
Source organism: Rhamnusium bicolor (assembly GCA_029963845.1). NCBI lineage: Eukaryota > Metazoa > Arthropoda > Insecta > Coleoptera > Cerambycidae > Rhamnusium > Rhamnusium bicolor. Next base: position 1,184,433 of record JANEYF010001909.1, read on the forward strand.
AACCCATAAAAAGAAATCTAAGGGATATAAGTCTTGTAAGTCACTCAATGGAGCCTTCCAATACAGGGACCAGACAATGCATATTAAGGAGGAATACCATTTTGTTGCAATATCAAATTGTCTTTAAGGTAATACTCATTGTTCTCGATAATATTGGTCAGCATTAGTTCAACATTGCTTTCCCTAACACTGACATGGTTTTCCACAAAACACACGACGCACGTTTTGCCAACCAAGTTGTCATCATCTGGAGATGATTAAAACTAACCTCATGCTACAATATATCCTATTTATACCTAAACTATTGTCACGGTTCGTGACTCACTAACTGGGCTATATGGGATTAGCCCTCTGTCACTATTCATAGTATTTTCACACTTTGCAATTTCCAAGCTATCAAATGCATCCAGCTATCTAGTATTTGTTACATTCCTAATTAATCCTAAATTGCTAATATCTATTTTATGGTTGTTCTCAGACGCATGTTGGGTAACACTGGACTTATCCTTTCTACTATATTTGAGATAAGCCATATGCTCCTTGAATCTAGTTTGAATTGATGGGCTAGTTTGTCCAACATATTTTTGATTACAGTTCTTACAGCTAATTTCGTACATCCCCGACTTTTCGTTTGTTTCAATTTTGTCTTTTGGATCGCTTAAAAGTTGTCGTAGTTCATTTCCCGATGAATGTAATGAAATAAAAATCCTACTAATACCACGGGTGAATTAAAGATTGTATGGATCGATACAAATTTCGCATTTTCTCTTTCATTTTGAAAAGTCGAGGAATTAGTTGTCTTTAAATTTACATGTCCTAATTATTTTTTCAACTAAACAGATTATCCGTTACTCGCAGCTCCTTAATCAATGCCTTTTCTTTTTCAAACCTCTCCTTATTGAAGTGGAAACTAAATAGCTGGTATCATTTCTGCATATGTCAAGTTCTATTTTATTTGCACACATTTCTCGTAATTTTCATAAGACATCTTCACTTTTACGATTAAATGGGGTGTAATTATGACGGAAACAAAATTATTAATATGCAATTTACTGACAAACGGATAAACACTGTCATAGATGACACACGCCTATTTGGTATAAATATAAAAAAAAACCCAAAAAGTAATCTACTAAAAGATTATTTTCGCTACTAAATAGTTACACATCAATAACGACCCCACATAATAATATGATATATAGTTTGAAAGAGAAAAAAAACTTCCTTTTTAACTAAACCATAGCCATCTATGATTCCCATTTAAAATACAACTTTATGCTATAACTCGAAATTGCACATTTTTTTTATTTTCTCGACGTCACTGTATTATGCAGAAAAAAGTGCCCCAAGAATGTAAAAGTTGTTTTTTCATAACTTTACAAACTGCCAAGATATTGACATGTGTCTAAAAGTCGAAAAATCGAACTTTTGTTTATGATTCGAAAATAAAAGATAATAACAAATTTTTGTTTTCACCAGTGAATTTGTCTCAAAAAAGAGATTGAGAATGTGTCTTCCATTTTTTTGTATCTCTTACATTTACCGAGTTACCGTATACATCGAAATTTGCCCACCCTATACAGATATTTAGTTTCTAAATCCAGCCATTTCTGCTTTGCAAACACTGTAACTTCTGAGATTTTTGGGATTTCCAACTTGAACAAAATTTATAAAAACTGAACAATATTTGCAGGTTTTTAAAAACCAAATATCTGACTCAATAATCTAATTTTAACATTAAAAAACCCGAAATTTGTGTAGATTTCATACGATCGTTGATTCACCGGTATCGGTAAGATTTTTAATGATATAAACTAGAACTTTGTCTGTATTCACTGATTCTCGTCAATAACATTAATTTGGCTTCTAAAGTAACGGGTGATTATAAAGTAAGGGATATATTTCAACTTACTATATATTCTTAACAAATCAAATTAATAACAAAAAAGTAAATGGAATCTAGTTGCTTACAAAATGGGATTTCTGATGTCAAACACTAGTTACCGCAAATGCTCGATATGATCTCCATTTTGTTGTTGTAAAATTATCAACCGCTCCTCCAAATTGTATACAGCACTATTCAACATTTCTGGTTGAATTGCACGAATTTGCTCTCTAATACTGTCCTTTAATTCCTCCAACGTTGTTGGCCGTGTTCTAAACACCTAATTTTTTAAATAACCCCACAGCCAGTAATCCGCTGGGTTAATATCAGGCGATTTTGGTGACCATGAATTTGCAAAATGTCTGCTTATAACACGATCTTGAAAAACCGCAGTTAACAATTCTTTAACTGGTCGGTAAATGTGCGGAGGTGCTCCATCCTGCATAAAAATCATGTTTTCAATTCCTTCGTGCTCGTTTTGCAACTGTGGAATTGCATAATCCCTTAACATTTGCAGGTATCGTTCACCAGTAACAGTTACAGATACGGCCTCCCCATTCTGTATTTCCTCGAAAAAGTATGGAACAATGATGAAATTACCTGTGAAACCGCATTAAACGGTGACTTTTTTGTCATGAAGGCCTTGCTGAACATTTCATGTGGATTTTCTGTTGACCATATTCGACAGTTTTGGGTATTAATTCCATCATTAAGAGAGAAATGAGCCTCATCTATCCATAAAATACAGAATAACCATTCGGGTTCAATTTCCATCTGAGTCAATACGTGTAATGAAAAATCGTACCTGAGAGCAAAATCTGCGTCCTTTAATTCAAACAGCAGTTGCAGTTTATAGGGATATATTTTTAGAATTTTCCGTAAAATTTTCCAAACCGTGGTGTATGGCATTTGTAATCGTTTTGATATCGCATTCACACTACTGATTGCTAGCGGATTAGTATTGGCTACGTTTTGATTTTCCTGAAGAACTTCTGCAACTTGGACATCACTAATCCTAGGTCTTCCTGATCTCGGAAGGTCATTTACAGACCCTGCTCTTTCAAATTTGCTAATCAAATTACGATACGTCTTCATTTTGCACGGCCGTGCTCTCAAACCCATTTTCGTACGAAATCTTCGTAATCCAGTAGTGTAATTTTTACCGCCTTCATAATAACATTGCACTAAACCAATTCTTGTTTGCAGATCCATATTGAAATTGTTACAATTTACGTTACGCGAGTTTTATTTTGAGAACAATTCTCTAAATTACGATTATTTCGTTTGACACTTGTATCAATACTTGTCACGACAATTCTTTTTGTTTTCCATAGATACACTAAAATCCAATTATTGAGGCAACTAGATTCTGTTTACTTTCTGCTACTAGCATAATTTCTTAAAACAATATAAGAATTTAAAATAGACCCCTTACTTTATGATAACTCCATATATTATTATATATTTATTAATTTCAAATTGTGTAAACTAAATCCAACAAATCCATGTAACCTAGAAACTCTTCGAAAAAATACAAGTTAAGAGTGTAATTGTCGTGATACGGACCTGCAGTAGGCGTAACTCAGGACCGTAATTAATAGCCCGTTAGCACCTGCTTGATGCATGGTTATTTAATAGAGTCTGATGAGTATGTTTAGACAGAATTACTTCATGTATCGTCTAGAGTATATCAGACCCTAACATCTCTACCTATTTTCATTTATTAATTAAAATAAACATTGTGTTATAAGTACCCTGTTTAACGCTGCTGCGGAAGTCAGCTTTTATTAAGGTTTCTTTTTATAGCTGGTCACTGGTAAATGGACTGATGGAGTGAGGTATTTCTTGTTTCTTTTTTTTATTATAGCAACAAACAACACTGTAAATATTAAGCGGTTGTGTTGTAGTCACACTTAACAGAAACTGTTTACTTTTCATTAAAACATAATTATTATTAAATAAATATTTTTAATTAGTGTTTTGAGAAACTGCGTAATGTTAACACCTGATTTTTTAGAGATTAGCCGGAAAAAAATTACGGGATTTCCTACAGCAATGCTTTAAATAAGAAATCCTTCTTAATTAATTAATGTTACTACAATACCAAAAAAGTATTTGAAATTATAATGCAAAAAATAATCAATTTATTGTTAGTAAGTATGTTTGAAATATATGTCCGGAAACACATTGTACCTTGTCTATTATATTGTCATCTGATGAATAAGTTTCTGGCTTTAAAGAATGAGTAAGGTCATATGTTTCAGTTTTCCAGAGAATATAACAATGCGGTTTTTTCTTGTGACTACTATTTTTGTCACTTAAAAAATTAACTGATGCCAAACACAACATATTCTCTCTCATCTTCTTATAAGTATTGAATCATTCTATTTTGAACATATATGCAAACCTTCAACATCTCCAAATTTAGAACCCAACTCCTTGTGGTTAAAATAATATCATGTGGCTATTTGTACTCGTACGTCACCTAAAAAATCTGTAGAATTTTCATCTACTCCTAATGAAATAAATATTGGTTATATTTTTTGATCGGTGATATTACCAAGTACTAACATTTTCTGTTCTTCTTTTATCTCTTGCTTTATACACTTACGCCACTCCTCTGCACTTACCTCTGTCAAAGTAACTTTCAAATAATCCCGAACATTTTTGAATTTTAATGTAGCGTTTTTTCTTGCCACACTTGAGCCAGCATTAACTCTATAGGATTGAGTTCGTAACGATATTGTGGCAGTCGTAATATCACGTTTTTCTGCCATGTTTGTTGACGACATATTTATGTAAACTTTGTTAATTTAAATTTACTATAGCTTAACAGTTTCACCATATTTTTCTCAAAATATTTTCGTTTTTTTTGAATGCCACCAAACGATTTCTGCTTTTCCCCAAGAACTTGTTGACATTTTTTTAAATTTCCTCTAGTGGTGACTAGCATTGTCCATTAATGAACCGCGTGAAATAAGTTTCAATGTGTCCAAAATAATCCTCAAAAACATCTGCATTTATATCTTTGTTTCAAACATATTATTTTGTGACATCACACCTCTTAATTAAAGCCAACTTCGCATAAAAATATCTGTGCATAATATAATAAAGTCCAATATTCAAAACTTGTTTCTTGCAGTCCCAATTCTATAAAGATAATTTGTAAAGGTTGTGCCTCTCCAATTATTGTAACATTTTTATAGTCGCTGTTCTCACCGGGGGTAGCTAGAGTACTCTGTAAAGGTATAAGGTATTTAGAAATGTCAAAATCACATTATTCAAGCCAACATTCCAAACGATATGTAAGGCCATTGGCGTACATTGAGGAGACTATAGAAATTACAGTATAAGAGTAATTTTTTAAAAATATCAGATGGAAAATTTGCTTTTTGGTAATTTTTATATGATTGTTAATGTACAATTTCATAAATTATTCCTATTTTTTTTAATTAAATATGATTTGAAGGAAACAACTACTCAGCGGACAAATACCCCGACCTGCATTGGATTACACCTTCAAATCAGGATAGATCGATAGCCAATATCATTTGTCAATTCCCAACCAGACATAGACCGGTTTCGAACTTATTTGTTCTCCTCAGTATGCCATAGGTTATGGAACAGACAAATGATAGTGGCCAACCTGCTAGTCATATACTAACTAAGGTAAATTGAGTAGTGGTGAGAGGTATGAAACTTCTTGTAGGGCCTAAATGCTACTATCCGACCCACATCATAGATGTCTCTGTGGCGGATAGCGACTTGCGGAGCAAGTACCGAGAGCGGCGACCTCTAGCCCAGGTGGACTAAACTACTGTTATTAAATATGATTTGAAGGAAACAACTACTCAGCGGGCAAATACCTCGACCTGCATTGGATTACACCTTCAAATCATGATAGATCGATAGCCAATATCATTTGTCAATTCCCAACCAGACATAGACCGGTTTCGAACCTATTTGTTCTCCTCAGTATGCCATAGGTTATGGAACAGACAAATGATAGTGGCCAACCTGCTAGTCATATACTAACTAAGGTAAATTGAGTAGTGGTGAGAGGTATGAAACTTCTTGTAGGGCCTAAATGCTACTATCCGACCCACATCATAGATGTCTCTGTGGCGGATAGCGACTTGCGGAGCAAGTACCGAGAGCGGCGACCTCTAGCCCAGGTGGACTAAACTACTGTTATTAAATATGATTTGAAGGAAACAACTACTCAGCGGGCAAATACCTCGACCTGCATTGGATTACACCTTCAAATCATGATAGATCGATAGCCAATATCATTTGTCAATTCCCAACCAGACATAGACCGGTTTCGAACCTATTTGTTCTCCCTCAGTATGCCATAGGTTATGGAACAGACAAATGATAGTGGCCAACCTGCTAGTCATATACTAACTAAGGTAAATTGAGTAGTGGTGAGAGGTATGAAACTTCTTGTAGGGCCTAAATGCTACTATCCGACCCACATCGTAGATGTCTCTGTGGCGGATAGCGACTTGCGGAGCAAGTACCGAGAGCGGCGACCTCTAGCCCAGGTGGACTAAACTACTGTTATTAAATATGATTTGAAGGAAACAACTACTCAGCGGGCAAATACCTCGACCTGCATTGGATTACACCTACAAATCATGATAGATCGATAGCCAATATCATTTGTCAATTTCCAACCAGACATAGACCGGTTTCGAACTTATTTGTTCTCAGTATGCCATAGGTCATGAAACAGACAAATGATAGTGGCCAAACCGCTAGTCATATACTAACTAAGGTAAATTGAGTAGTGGTGAGAGGTATGAAACTTCTCGTATGGTCTAATATTTCACATTTTGATGAAAATTAGTATTTTCGTCAAAAATGTAAAAGCAGTATCTCGATCATATCGACCAATTTAATTCAATTCAATTCAAAAATATTTATTTAACAATTAAAGCATGAAACAATGTGTATATGGCCTTCGCCGGACACCCGTTCCGTTGCCGACCTGGCATCCCCGCGTATGATAGCTACGGGGCAATTGGTAGGTGGGGTGGAGCGGGGCTGATCCTGGCTTAAAACTAACAACAAATACAACACCTAAAATTAAAATAAATTTGAATTGTGTAATAACGATTTAAAGTAGAATAACGACGCATACGCCGTTAACAAAAACATTGAAACAATGCTTAAAAAGGAAGGTATAAAGTTTGTAATTTTTTTTGTATATTTGGTCATATCGACCGACTTACACGTAAAATTGCGAAAAATACAGTAAGCTTTATACTGGTATGCGACAGGGTCCTTTCAACGCCGATTAGGTATCGTCCTATGGGTATTACATGTTTAAAATTCATTCACGGCGCTGCAGGAATGAATATTTGAGTCGATCTTATAGACCGACTTGGCGTGCCGGGAGCTATATACTCTTGGTCCATGGGGCAGAAACGGCGCCAGTGAAAATTTTTTTATTGGTCTTATAGACCGAGATGGCAGTGAACGTGCCAATACTGTCACATCCCTGTGATAACTCGTTTTTGCTTAGTGTTGGCGATGGCACCATTGCTATACTACCCACTACTAATACACTTTTCCAAAAATTGTCTAAATAGTGGATTATCACACACAATTGAACAAGATATTTAAAAAAGTTAACCTCCCTTGTCTTTAATTTCGCGCTGTTTACGTGTCTACCGTGTTATTCACATAGACTCCTATAAATACTACGTATTTAAAGTGTATTCAGCATGGGACAGTGGGCGAATTGGCGTTTCGCATTTCTATTGGACACTCGACAAAAACGAGCATTACCGTCAAGATGACGGTCAGTAAGTAAATATTTTTTATAACTACAAGCTGACCAATTACCTGATAGAAACTTTTAATTTCTAGTTGCCATTTCTTATAAAGAAAACAGATTTATTGCATCGTACATATGTAGGAATATTTTATCATTTCATATTATTTGGGGATGTTCTTAGGTGTTTACAATATAAAATTATATCTGTTACCTCCCGATTTCTAGTAATGAATAACATGTAAGAAAAATAATACCTCTATGATGCATCTTATGACAGATTAATAAAAACCAATCATACATATCAAATAATTTGATTGTGTCGTCTTTTATTTTGTGTAAATTTTTTATATTTTGAATAATTATGCAATGTAGACATGGCATCATAGGTCAAAATAACCATACACTGTATGATTTATGAATGACACTACTGTAATATCGCAGAAACTGTAAACATATTTTTAACGTTGTCATATACAGAAAATACACCCAATTGTTAAAGTTCAAACAGAAATATGTTAAAGCCTGATGAAAAATATATCGTACGTCTATGCCTACAACTTGATCCTCCTCAGATTTTGATCACCTCTATTCATACTTTAAATGGACCTTTTTTAAAAAAATATTTATAAACAAAATTATTCCGGCCAAGCTGTTAGCCACACAGCAATATATTTTTCATTGTTTAGTACCTTCTTGTACAGGTAATGATGCTGATAATGCGGTAGTAAATAGTAAATTTAAATTGAATTGTAAAGCAAGAGGACTTAAATCCACCTGGGGTGTTTAAGGAATTATTTATGAAGCGGAGGGTGCGGCTCACTATGTGGTATTATGCAGTGTGATACAGCCGTTCTGTTTTGTTTCCATGACTTTCCTTCCCGATTAGGTGCTCATTAACATTTCGGTTACATAGTTCCGTGTGTACTTTTATGGAGCTTTTACAAACGATATTGTTGTGCGGTAAATCTAATTACGAATAATGTTATACTTGAACGAATTGAAACACTGGGGTAATTTTTTCGTTGGGTTTCAAATTTATATACCGAGTACGTGGTTTAAGTGCCCTTAAGGTACATTTACAACCAATTCACTACAGGTACAATTTACTAACGAATTCTGAATTGTGCCGAGATAAAATTTAGGTCATTTATAATGAACTACGAACTGCCATCTGTTGAGATTTTTTAATATTACGTGTGTGCAAATTCAGTTTGATTAAATAATTACAATTATTTTACATAACTTCTAAAAACATCATATTTTCCAATACCAAAAGATCTAACTTTCAAATTTCAAATCACACACCGACTTTCAACACTACCAATAAATTTGTGTCGTAGTACGCATGCGCAATTTGAAATTGTGATTTGCAAGCATCCAATTCAAAGCTGAAGTGCAATTCAAGGTCGTGCCAACTTAAAATTTTATTGCAAACAAATGCATTCAACCAAATATGCTTAAAACCCAATTTGCAATCGACCAGCAAAATGTGCCCGTACGAAATTGGTTGTAAATGTACCCTTAATCGACTATTAAGGCATCGTAGATTGGGCCGAATTCCGAGTAATTCAGCTGCGTTGCAGAGAACGAACAAGTATTACGTATTAAGTATAGTAGGAGATATCGCTTTAGTGATGGGACGTGGAGAAGTAAGACACGACATAAGGGCGAGAAATGTCTTTTACACCCCATACATTAAAGCGAGACAGATGATTTTTGTTGGCACGCGACGGAGGCGGAGTTTCACTTACATTCTGTGATACTTCAGGTCCGCACTTAGATTTGTTACCAATTTGTTTAGCAGTGCGTTGTAGGAGAAATTGTAATATTATAATTAACAATTTTTTATACGTGTTTATTTGCTGGTGTGTTTTTGAAAATAATTTAAGAGAGGTATCGTATTTAATGGAAAAATGTTTCGACCGTCTACATCTTACTGTGTTTGTGAAAATGAAAGTGATAGTGATTACAGTGATAAAGAAAATCTAAGTTCGTCAGTGTTTTCAGTAAGAAAAAAATCGGCTACATTTGAACGAACAAGCGAAACAAATTTGGTTCAATGTTTACAATAATCTTTTAAAGCGACGAGCTAATGACCCTAATTTGTATGATTTATATGTACTAGGTGAAACAGCATCTCTGACTAACGTTCCCCATCCCACAATACACAAACCATCCGACGCCAGTCAATCGAAAACTCTGGTTCCATCGTTGGCAAAACTTTTAAGACCTTTAGTTTACGACGCTTATCAAAAAAAATGAATTTTCAACTATTGAGAAGTTAGGTAGAAAACTAAAAGAAATGGATAATCATCTAAAATATACCAAACGAATATAAAATTAGATTTAAATATCAAACTATTAATAAACGCATGGCGATTATGGAGAACCGACGAATAGTGGATTCATATTTAATAGAGATAAAAGAACTCAGAAGGGAAAACAGACCATTTTATTATCTAGATGAAAGTTAGTATAATACTCATGGCATCGTAAAAATAGGATGAACTGATGCATCTAAGAAATGTCAACCAATCTCAAGGCACCCTAATAAAGGGACTCGATTGATTATATTATACTGTGGATCACTTGATGGATGGGTTGATAATGCATTGAAACTGCACGGAAAAACATGGAAGACTGTCACGTGGATTATCACAAGAACATAGAGAGAGATATATTTGAGGAATGGATTGAAAATATCCTAATTCAACAATTAAAACCGAATTGTTCATGCCAATGAAAAGTACCATTAGAGACAACTGTATAAAATTCCTAACAAGAGCTCTACTAAGCTGGAGTTACGAATTTTATGAGGAAAATTATAATAAAGCACAACTCTTGGAAGTCCTGCAAACGAAAAATTATGAGAAGTATATTATAGACACTGTAGCGAAGAGATGTGGCCACAAAGTGTTGAGATTACCGTTATATTTCTGTATTTACAACCCGATTGAATTGTTTTGGTGTAAATTGTAGAAAAATGTTAGAAATTGAAACACTTTTCTGAAATTCGATAAAAAAAAGTGGTAGAGTTAGTTTAAAATGAAGTGTAGAAAATTAACGAAGATGATTGGGAAATTTTTTTTTTTAAGTAATTACAATTGAGGACGAGTCTTTAAAAATTGCTGAATGCCATATAAATGGAAATAAATTTATTATAAATTTGAACGAGGATATTAGTTCATCAGAAAATGAAGAAGAGGGTGAGAAGGGAGGAGATTCAGAGGAAGAAGCGATGTGAGGTGAGGTAAAGTGAAATGATGTGAAGTGAAGAAGTGAATTTTGTGATATCAACTGTATTATTTATTTCCATTTTTGTGCTTTCGTAGTTCAGTGCTTGAGAAATATTCTTTTTCAGGATGTTAATATTGATTAATATTTTTTTTTTGATTTCGGCAAAAATATTGTTGTGTACTTAGAAATGACAACACGAAATGATTAGTAATGGACTGTAATAACTTTGATTATTTATAAAATAAAAAATGTTATGTAAGAATTGATCGCATTGATATACAGTTCTGTCGTATTATTAAGTCTCTTCCTCCTCTTCTTCTAGGGCACGCGTCACACAGTTCCACCAGGCTGCGTTCACAAACATAACATGATACAGTAAAAGAACATTGGCCTCAACAAATATTTCTTTCTGTTTTTATTATAGTAATAACTTTACTACTAGAATTTATTTTTATTTAATTTGATGAGAAAAATATTTGTTTCTGTTACTATTTTGAGTACATATTTTTTGTTTTTATTTTGTTTTTAAACCTTTCTTGTTACTTTTTAAATAATCTCTTTATTCTATACTAATATTCCATACCCATCCTTTCTTGGCAAGAAATGCTCATACCTCCGCGCAGTTATTGCTGGGTAGTAACAATTTATATTAAGCGAACATGAATACTGCAACTACTATATGCGTAGTTAATACTTGCAATAATGCAATAATTTTATTTCAAGTTAATACCTTTTTCTACCATTGTTAATTTGTTGCTAGCTAAACTAACACAAAAACCTACTTAAAAAAGTAAACGAGCGAGCAATACAGATAAATCCTGCTCTGCGTTCTGTAGCGTCTTGCACCGCACATCGCGTCACTAAAGCGATTTCTACTGTACACTTGAAACACACGAACGGATATTGCATTGCATCAAGTAGGTAAAGGAAAGGACGACTACACGTTAAAAATTAATCCACATTCGGAAAGCGGTAATAAAAAAATTACACACTATTACACATTAAGACAAAAAAAGAAAATTCGGATATCTGGTGGACCGTTGCGCTGCCTGCATTTTTTCTTCCTAGTAAAACTAATGAGGCCGTAAATGTAAAGACTACGAAATCTAATTGTAACTCGTTGACAGAAATAGATATTACTAGTTCACAATTTTTATTGCTAGTGACTGAATCAGTCAAAGCTGTCTTTCCACATTTGATACATGTAGCATTTGCGATACAAAATTGATCTCGAGACATTTACGAACTCATACTACGCCCTCGTTTACCCACACTTATGTTACAACATAATATTGTGGGGAAGGGCAGTCGATGTAAGCAGGGTATTCTTTATTCAAAAGCGAATTATAAGTAGTATAAATCTTGATTCATGTAGACCAGTGTTTGAAAATAAAAAATATTTACCCTAATTTCGATTTATATGCTAAATTGCCCAATTTTTGCGTATAAAAATTTACGTATGTTTAAAATATCTCGGACAACCACAGCTATCCAACAAGAACTACAATGCAACTAAACATTCCGAGTCATAATACCGCTCTATATGAAAGATCTACGAAACATTCATGTATAAAAATCTATAATCAACTACCTACAGAAGTTCAAAATAAAAAAGACGTTTGGAGCATTTAACCAAAGTTTAAAACAATCTCCACCAATATTGGTTTTATAAAATCAATGCATTTTTTAGCCCTCATTAATTATTAAAACAACTGTACAAAATTTGTTAAAGCTTGGCTTTGCAAATGTATGACGAAATGTCATTTCATTAAAATATACTATGTATTTTATACTACGTGTAATTAGTGTAATTAGTGCTGTTTTCCTTTTTAAAGATTAAAAGTGTAAATCATTGTTCTGTTCTCTCTATGAGCACAAACGATGAACTGACATCGTTTGTGCTCATAGAGAGAACAGAACAATGATATACAAAAAGAAATATAATTAAAAGTGTACAAAAACCATAAAAAAAAGACGTTAATAAAGTAGTTTAGTGCCACATTTAAGAATATAAATTTAAGAATATATTGAAAAAGGTATAAATCCATACCAAAACGTTTATACGGAAAAAAAATAATATTAAATGAATTCCATGACAATTTAAAAAAAATTAATTATTAAAACAAGAACCATATTCCCAAGAAAAAACAGCAAGAATATATATATATATATATATATATATATATATATATATATATATATATATATATATATATATATATATATATGTATAGTAAAAAACAATGAATAATTATCGGGTACGCCCGCATAAAAAGAAAAAATTGCACGGTAGAAAATGCAAAAATTGCAAATGGCGGAAAGATGCAAATCGTGGACACGTGCTTCTGACTAATTGATCTTCATCAGCACGGTGTAGCTGAGTTAAAATGATGGACAAAACTCAAAAAAAGACACTAAAGGAAAACCACTGACAGGGAGCCAGTCGCACCTTTGTGGCTTCCACTTGGATGACTCTGGTATGAGAGCAAACGTCCAAGCATCGCACACGCGGGCAACTATAGCAACCTGCGTGGGATTCCGGACCCAGGAAAATGAATATGTACAGAGAATGAGTTAGACGCGGGTTTAATTACATTACAGTAAAAAACAATGAATAATTATCGGGTACGTCCGCATAAAGAATGATGAAGACCAATTAGTCAGAAACACGTGTCCACGGTTTGCATCTTTCTGCCATTTGCAATTTTTACATTTTCTGCCGTGTAATTTTTTCTTTATGCGGGCGTACCCGATAATTATTCATTGTTTTTTACTGTAATTACATTACATATGTTTAAAAAAACTCGGTTTTTTACTGTAATTCCATTACAGTAAAAAACAATGAATAATGATCGGGTACGCCCGCATAAAGAAAAAAATTGCACAGCAGAAAATGCAAAAATTGCAAATGGCAGAAAGATGCAAACCGTGGACACGTGTTTCTGACTAATTGGTCTTCATCATTCTTTATGCGGGCGTACCCGATAATTATTCATTGTTTTTTACTCTAATGTAATTAAACCCGCATCTAACTCATTCTCTGTACATATTCATTTTCCTGGGTCCGGAATCCCACGCAGGTTGCTATAGTTTCCGCGTGTGCGATGCTTGGACGTTGCTCTCATACCAGAGTCATCCAAGTGGAAGCCACAAAGGTGCGACTGGCTCCCTGTCAGTGGTTTTCTTTTAGTGTCTTTTTTGAGTTTTGTCCATCATTTTAACTCAGCTACACCGTGCTCATGAAGACCAATTAGTCAGAAACACGTGTCCACGGTTTGCATCTTTCTGCCATTTGCAATTTTTGCATTTTCTACCGTGCAATTTTTTTCTTTATGCGGGCGTACCCGATAATTATTCATTGTTTTTTACTGTAATGTAATTAAACCCGCGGCTAACTCATTCTCTGATATATATTTTTATATATATATATATATATATATATATATATATATATATATATTTTTATATATATATATATATATATATATATATATTACTTTAAATACTATTTAAAAAAAACTATAAATTATATACTTTGTTAGTGACTGTAGATGACAGAATCGTGTGCTCTAAGCAGATGGAGAGAACCCAGAATGACCGCGTATTTTAATGGCGTAAAAACTTTTGTGCTTCAGTTAAATCATAGTCATTCACAAGCCACCTCCAAGACTCAGCAATTATTTAACCAAGATATTGGTGATAATATACCCGTTATTTATGGCAACCATAATGTAGTATTAGACAGTATCTACAAATATTAAGTTCTTCCTTGTCCGCTAGCATACTCTCTACTATCAAGTAGTTACATGATAGTGTATAGGGTGATCGGTTGAAAATTCTACTTTTTAAACCCATTTTTTGTGCTTAAAAATATAGCTAAAAAATGGAACTGTAGCATATTTTACCAAGTTTTTCTATATGCTATGAGTTTGCGTCTATTTCAAGAATATAAAGGGGGCGACACATAGTCAAGTTTTTTTTTAAACGGGACACCCTGTATATTTTCGGATGTTTGGATAGTTTCTTTTCTCCCCATTATAAATATATATGACTGTTATATATTCCATCTTCAAATAACTGAGTTATCAACTAAATGCACCTAAATGCATCAAAAAATAAGTTTGCATTATATACGATTTTTTAATAATATTAACAATTTAAATACATATAACAACATACAAGTTAAGCAAAAAATTATAACAAATGTTCAAGAACTCCACCATTATTTACCAAACAATCTTTTTGTGTAATTTTCTCTAATCCGTTGAAACATTTCTGGATTATTATTTAAAACCCATACTTCTCTGACAATTTTTTGTTTCAATTCCTCTAAATTATTAGGTCTATCTTAATATATTCTATTTTTAAGTGTACCCCATAAAAAAAGTCGAGAGGTGTTAAATTTGGGATTCGTGGAGGCCATAGTATTGTGCCACTTCTGCCTATCCACGTTTGATATTTCTGATTTAAAAGCTCAATTACCTCCCTAGTTGAGTAACATGGTGCTCAGTCTTGCTGCTAGATTATCTGCGTAGAAATTTGTAAAGAAAGGTGATCTATAAAGTCTTCTATTTCATTTTCTAGTAATTGTTTATATCTTATTCCATTTAAACCACCTTCGTAAAAAAATCGGCCCCAAGATTGTAATGTTCAATAATCCACACTAAACCCCTATAGACTGGCGACCTTGTCGCTGAATTTCCTTTACTAGTTGGGGATTTTCAGTAGACCAATAATGTTCATTTCGTCTATTAAATGATCCAGATAAAGTAAAATTTGTATGTATTTATTATTACACATAGAAACATACCTTTTGTTTTGAAGATTAACTACGTTAGTTCTGAAAAGATTTGTTTCACATATACAAAAATCAATTAATTAAAAAAAAACGGTACCAACTAAACTCCAAAATATACAAATCCAAATTTGACTGCTGACATGCAGAAACAAGGACACCGTGAAACATGTGACAACAACGCTCGTCAAAAGTGTTCAATCAGACTGATCGATATTATTCTCGCTTGTTATTGAGACGTACGAAATCAGGCCTTCTCTTTCTTTTTCATCAAGGAAGTTAGGTTTTCGTATAACGCATCGACAACGTTAGTCTGAGATATTAACAGTCACATATAATGAACTTCTTTGCGCTGTCTCCCTCGTTTTATTATTTTGCAAACAAAGAACACTTGAAGACCATACGTTATAGAGTAGAAATAAATCTGTGATGTAACGGCATTCTTTCGTGATTTCGATTATATGTAAGCCTCCAATACTACTTGTACCCCTAGATTATTTTGTACACTTTCCGCTTCGATACCCAAGAAAAAGTCTTGTATTTTCAATTATAAATTGGCGAGGAGAGGAATACTTTCTATATATTTCAACGAGATCCAAACGTTCAGTTTTTCCACTTGAAATTGTGAATTATCTTCGTAGATTGGTTTTTGTGTTATGAATCTGTCAGTAGAAATGATTTCATGTGTTTTAAGGCTTCAGGCTGAAGAGAAGTCAGTTCTTTTCGTCGATATGCTCCACTGATTCCAATAATCAACACAACCTAAAAAGATAAAAAAATATTTTAAGTTCAGCCAAAATTTCTTGAATTTTTGAAAAATCTCATGACTTGCACGGAAAGAATTCACATTTCATTACTTATCACACAAATAGCTATTCTGTTGGAAATGGATATCTAAATATTACATTGATTTTTTATCTGCGATGATGAAAAGTAAAAAACATTTGTAGGAGGCGACACACCCTCGCATTTTAATCTATATATTACTTGAAGACCACACTGAAGAACCGTTTCCTAGTTTAGATTGAGGGAATAAATTAGGTAACGCAGTTATAATGGGTTAATCGTCAAACCCGTAGTGATGACATAACTAATGGTTTTTACGTGTTCGTTAATAGATAAGTTAGGAATTATATGTAACACCATTTTAAATTTGTGTTCTGTATGTCGGAATCTAATATAGGTAAAATTACACATAATAATTTTTTATAAATGATAATGTGCTCCTACAGGGCATCCCAAATTGTAAAGATTAGATGATATGATGCATTTATGCACTAGACACAAATGGGTTGTTTCCACAATTTCGAAGCAAATTGTCAAGAAAAATAGAATGGTCAAAATCTCATTTCGATATCTCTTACCGTTTTCGAGATATATGTTAAAATTATATTTTCGAAAAGCCCTATATCTGTTATTTTTTGGTATATAATTTTATTGCCATTTTGACACTAAAAAATATAGCAACAAATCTAAAAATTTTTTTGTATATTTGCAAACAGACGATATAAGACTTTTCTCGAAGATGCTAAAAATTGTTTTTATGTACCGGCTGTTTCTAAATTGTTGTCGAGAAGTTCTGGAGCTATACTACATGTAAAAACAGAAAAAAATTGCCTTATAAACATATGTCCGAAACTGCTTCCTAAAGGAGCTACTGCCCCTTAAAGAGAGCGCCTTGAATATATTCTTTTTTTATTATCTGTCTGAATTTGGTATTATCATTTTATATATGTTACAAAATAATAATTTAGCCATAGACGTATCAAATGAGATGAGCTAACCATTTGCAATCCTCTATTTTTACTGTGTAATTTTTTTGACAATTTGATTATGATTACGTAATGAAAATGACCTAAAAAATGCTTTCCTGGTATTTTATTGCAGGAGTAAAACCTGTATTGTGTTTAATTTTATGGCTAAAATGAAATAATATACCAGATAGACATAGCAGATATGTATTTTGTATTATGAAAAAAGCCGACACCAATGCTGTTAAAGCATGGAGGTTGTATGCGGAAACTTTCCCGAATCGTCGTATTCCATGCGATATAAACTTATGCTCGCTTTCATCTGCGATTACGTGAAATTGGTACCTTTAAGCCAAATCGCATGAGACCACTATTTCGAACTCCTCGAACGGAAGAAACGATCCAAACACAGGTCTCGAAGAATAGCCGCTCAAGAAAGAGTTTCTTCTTCCACTATATGGAGGGTATTGCACGAGCAGTTACTTTATCCATACCATTTACAAAGAATAAAGCGACCAAACGCTGAAGATTTTCAACCAAAAGTAACGGTGGCTTTTGCAAAAATGTGTTACTGATCATTTCTTTCTATCAAAGATTCCTTTCATTGATGATTTTACACGGGTTGGAGTAATTAACTTTCATGACAACCATGTCTGGGCAGATGTAAATCCCCATGCATTGGTCTAATCCATACATCAGATTAGATTTTCAATAAATGTGTGGGCTGGTATTCTATTCTTGGTGGCTTATTGGACAATATGTTCTACCAAATAAATTGAATGGACTCAACTATCTAATTTTGTTTACAAAATGCTTAATAGCATTGTTAGATGATGGGGATGATGAAGCTCGATTTGATATGTAGTTTATGTAAGATGAGGCATTTTAGTAAGGCAATAACTGAATGTACCATACGCTAATAGATGGATAGGTCGAAGTGAACCTAGAGCTTGGCCGCCTTGTTCGCCCTATTTAAATCCTTTGAATTATTTTGTGTGGGGATATTTAAATCATTGGTGTATGCAACTTTCGTAAATAATTTAAATGAATTACAACAGCAAGTTGAGAATTCATGCGAAAACGTCATGAACAAACCGAGCATATTTGAACGTGTCATAAATTCTCTGTGAATTGCATTAATAGTTGTATCGACATGAACGGTAAGCATTATCAGCTAGCCATCAATAATAATCAAAAATTTTAAATTTTATTGAAATCTAGATGTAACTATCAAAAGATAATAATAATAATAATAAATGCCGGATTTACTGGAACTACTCGTTCCCGACTGTCAGGCTAATCCAAGCTAACAAGCCTGACATAGTCCTCCTCGACCATCAACTCAAGGTGATGTATGTCATCGAGTTCTCGGCACCTGCGGAGAAAAACATCACCTTGAAGGAGGAGGAGAAACGGACCAAGTATCGCGATCTCCGGTACGAGCTCCAAGTGCTGTACCCAGGCTACTCGGTTAAAATGGTCGTCCTAATAATCGGTGTACTCGGAGGGATAAAGCCTACGCTGCTCTCGGAACTGAAGATCATACCGGCCTGCCAAAAATCAGCCGAGTGGCTGGCAGGCCAAATGCAGAAGGCGGTCATTCTTGGTTCTCTCCGTCTGCTTAGGGCACACGATTCTGGTATCTACAGTCACTAACCCTGCGGGATGTGAGGAGTGGCTGTAGTTGATGCGCCGGCGCGACTTCCGTGAGGCGTCGGAGGCCACGGGAGGACTGACCGGCATCGGGAAACCGAAAAAAAAAATAATAATAAGAATAAAACGTCTTTATTAAATTAATAATTTTACATTAATTAATTTACTCCCTGGGCGAAGTTTAGCTCTAGGGCTATTCTTACCCTTAACCCAATGTAAATAATTACATAAAAAAATATAAGTATAAATAATAGTAACATTAAATTGATGAAAAAAGAAAGAAAGAAAGTAAAACGTAAAAGTAATAAGTAGATTATACCAAAAATTATGCAAACAGAAGAGAAAGAAAAAAGAGAAAAAAATATCAAGAATCAAAATGAGTTGCCAAGTAACTGCTGATCTAAAAGATATTTTTTGAGTTTTTTTTTTAAATTAGGAATGGTATACTTTTTAAAATCTAGGTTTAGTTTATTGTATAAATAAATTGCGTTGTACGAAAATGATCTCCGAAACATGTTATGCAGAGGCATTGTTAATGTGTCTCTGCCACGCACATTAACATTATAAATAGTACTTCTCGGAATCAGTTTTTCTTTAAGGTAGAGGGGCGTTGAAGTTGTGTATAAATTGTGAACAAAAACCAAAATAAAATACTTAAATAAATTGTCCATATTTAACCATTGTATTAAAATTATTTAGTGATTCGTTCAAATAAAAAACGTTATTTACTGAATTTCAGTAGGTAAATTGAGGAGACTGTAACGATGGATTAAGCGACAAACTGAAGCAGGGAACACTTGGTATAATCCACGACGATTAATATTCGTGTCCTTATCGAAAACCAAGAACGCCCATCTAGAAAAAAATACCATCATTAAGCATTTTTTTTGTTTGAGAACCACTGTTACCACTAACATAGTCCCCTCAGCATGGTGGCGCTATGGACATGGTTATATATGACTACGTCTCATTCCAGTATACTTCCCTCACACCGCGGATGAAACATCCTCTTTAACCTCCCATTTTTATTGTGTGAAATAAAATCTCAATAATATAAATTCACTTTAACTGCGTGCTTCTTTTCTGCTGCGAAATGAATGGTCATTATCCAATTTTCTGTCACATTCAGACACGGTAGTGATCAAATGGGGACTGAACACTCCTAATGTACATGTTTCGATAAATGGGATAGATATAACATGCTGCCTGTGTGTCTACGTGTTTCACTATCGGTCTCTAGACTATTTTTTCTGTTTTACTACTATTAAAACATTTTAAAATTCATTTTTTAAATAGGCAAAATTTAATAGAATGTATGTATCGAAATAATCATTTTAGTGCCAAGTTTACAAAATAAGTGGTCTATGATTTTTTTTATACTGGTATTTATGATAAAGAGAAAGAAAAATTTAAGCAATAAAAAATTATTTTTAAAAATAAAAATAAATTAGGTTTCCTGTTCTTGGTAAAAGTTTAAAATATAGAGTGGAATGAAAAAATAACAACGCTGAAAATTTTTTTGTTAATTATTATTTACTACTTTTACAAAACTTATCATAGATAAGTAACCCTGGCCAAGGTCATTAATCCTACAGAGACGTACTGGGTATGCATCATATCATAATACTTGAATAAGTACAATAATAAAAACAAAAATATGTTATATATTGTGATGTATGTTTTTGTACTATTTCGTTCGCTTTAAATTCTTTTTTATCTATTTCCTTATATTTTGTAAGCTTAGCGCTGCACAGTATTATTAAACTGTAAAATGACGTTCACACATGTACATTGTATATCTAAGTGATAACTAATAATAAATAAATAAATAAATAAAATAAATGGAAATAAATTTTATTAATACTGGTACACTTTATAAAAATATGTACAAAACTCACTTTCTTAAGCAGATTTATGAAGTAGCTTGGTTGTCGTTATCACAAACTAGAGCACTTCTATAATAACTGTGTAGCATCAGATATGTTTCTACAGGTTGTCTCAGTAAGCGAGGTGAAAGAATGTGTTTGTATTTTGAAAAAGACCGTTCGACATCTACGGAAGTAATACAGGCATAAGTAAAACACTCTGTGAACTCACTTAACGCAGCTGTAGATGCACCATCACAAATTTGTCTTAATTTGGTAAAATCAGGATATTTCCGTAATACACTCTCGAATTTTTCAATAACGGGCTTATTTTTTTGCGTAATTTATAGTCTGTAGCTGTGTATTTACGTCGTCCACTAATTTGCAGCGATTCCACTAACGACAACGAGGTATTTTGCAATTTTTCTATTGCGTCGTGTAGTCCTCTATAATTGTTATAAATAGTTTTTAAATCTGTTTCAAGGGAAACATCTTGAAAGCTTGTCTGGCTTTCCTTAATAGCTGCAGCCTCATTAGGGTTGAACTGTAGTATCACAGCTTTTATTTGTTGAAAATATTCAGCATAATAAAAAGCTGCCTTCAACCAAGTTCCCCAACGTGTAGGAATTGGCTCTGGTGGTTCCGAAATACCAGGACACAGTGTGTGAAATGCTCGAAGTCGTTTAGGAGATTTGAGAAATACTTTTTTTGTATTTGCTATTAATGCATCTACCTCTGGAAAACATTTTCGAATCGTTTCTGCTACAAGATGGAACGCATGCACTTTACACGTAACATGTAAAAAACAATCGTCTCTTTGAAGAAAACGGCCCACCAAACGCATTGTCGCAGCACCGTCGGTCACAAACATCAACACTTGACTTGTTGACAGTTCAAATTTTTCGAAAGTCTCCAACACCACCCGCGTAATTGTTTCGCCAGTACACGCAGTTAGTCTTTTGCTAGCTAGTAAAAGTGGAAATGTTGGTTTAACAGGGTCGAGTACACGTACTATAACATTTAAAATGGAATTTTTTTTACAATCTGTCATCTCGTCAACACATAACCACAGCCGTGTATTTTTTAATGCACATTTAATCCTATTTACAATGTCTTCACGAACACTTGGTACATATCTACGTAACGATGAACGACTTGGTAAATTCACCTGGGGATTGTATTTATTCCAGAACTTCCGAAATGCTGGTTTATCCAATATGCGCAGGGGAACATCACAGGCAATCAGCATTAACAGTAAATCAATCATAAACTGAGGTTCCAAAGAAGACACGCCATTTTTTAAATTTTTATGCCGGTTACTATTGACATGAATTTTGCAGCCGTATTTATTACAGCACATTAAGTCCTGATCACAAACTTTACAAATTATTTTACATCCATCATAGAATAAATCCGGAAATTCACCGATAAATTTATTCACTTTATCAGCGTACGATCGTTTTCTACTCTATACGCTCAACATGATTTATTATTTATTAATACTCTATGCATCGACCGACAGATAACAACTGAAGTGTGTCGTGTCATCGTCATCGTAAACAAACGCGTGATGGCATTGGTATTGCGCCCGATCCTGAATCTACCATCGCTTGGCCAGGCTTATAGATAAGTACAAGATATATCTTTTTAAACAATTATTTTCTCGGCTATTTGCCAAAACGGTGAAACTTGGATTACAAAAAAGATAATATGCACATTATGTTCAGTGTGACTGATTCAATAATGATATTTTTAATTTCAACTATTCTCTTCAGTAAAACCAAAAATAAATAAAACAAAAAGGTACTCACCAGTTGAACAATCACTTTAAAAGTTTTAAGACATCTGCCGATACGTGTTTCTGCTTTTAGCTTCATCTGGACAGCTCACCCAAAGGATGAAAAAAAACTGGTACTAGTAAACTCCAATGTAATAAATATTGGCATTTCTTGGTTATCATGTCAGACGAAGCATCATTTCACTTACATGGTGAATAGTTAAATGTAGAGTTTTGCATCAGAAAACCCTCAGAATTCCCTCCAAATACCACAGTTTGGGCCAAATCGAAAAATTTACGGTTCTTTAACAATCCAATTGTGAATACCTATCATATTTGGACATGTTAGAAAATTTCTTTTTCTCAACATGAACAGGAAATTTGCTGAGGACAGATACTTCCAACAAGACGTTGCTACGCCTCATTATTTCATAACTAGAGATTCCCTGAATACCACCTTTTGAAATCATTGATAGGACGAGGTCCTACAGCATCCCTGATCAGAACTCACAGTTCCAGATTATGGCATTTTGGGATAAGGGAAACAATGGGCTGTTCCAACTGTGAAAAATTTAGAATAACTTAAAGAAGGTATTCCATTTGAAATAACAAAGTGCCCTATCCCAGAAAATACGATATTTCATTTCTGGTTAAGCCGGAAGTGAGCAAAAAAAGACTGTTGCTCAGGAAAAACTTATCAAAATTAGAAGCAGACTGGCATTTCATTATCTCAATTAGTTCAAAAGTTATATAGGTTTAAAAAGGGTCAAAATATAATGGGGCACCCGGTAATAAGTAGGGTCTAAAATTTTTCACACACAGCGTCACACAGTTGTATAGTTATATTGATTTGTTTGTATAAAATAAATTACTATGGGAAAGTAATGTCACCTTATAATTACTATTTTGGTTAAATCAAATCCCTGAAGATGCTAAAATGTAGCGAAATTTAGCATTAGTTTAATTTAATAACAGCTTTGGTGTTATGGCAATTTTTTTATTTGAATTTTGAAGAAAACTCTGGTGACTATTCCTAGTCAAAAATCTTTTAATGTAACTGCCGCATAACGTTGAGAAAATGATGTTTTCACAAGAAGCATATATCGTGTGATGTCTACGTCCACATGCCAGAGACGCAAAACCTAAAAGAGCAAAACATCTTATCGTTACGTCATGTTACATTCATTGTTTTAATTTTACGTTTAATTAAAATTTTCGCTGATTTTCACGGTTTTAATAACTTGATGTATGAAATCAAAGCCGTTAAAAATATGGTTGTCAGTTCCTCCGGTAACATACAGCATGGTACTATCGTATTTAACTCGGTTTAGCAGTGAATATTACCTGAGAACTCATTAAAGGAATTAAAGACGCATAAGCTAGTAATTGTCTAATAATATAGCAATAGGAAGTGCGAGAAAACAAAAACTAATAATGACTTATGTTATTTTTATAGGAAAGATATTAACTATAGTGTGTTCCACTTAAAATGGAACTTCGTTATGTTTTACCGTAGCCAAAGTTTGTTTTTTGTGAGTTGTGGACTTTTTAAAGATGTATCCTGTCATAGGTTTTGTTACATTTAATTACAAAATGTGTTATACTACTATTAAAAAATGTTCCAAAATTTAGATGGTATTTTTTGGCAGAAAATTGTTTAGTGTGATAGAAGCTAGGGTAGCTCAGTGAAAAAAACGGAGTGCCAGGCGGTTTGTGTGTGTGGTTGTCGTTTGCGTAGCAATGGACAACTTCACCTTACCTGCCGAAATTGATTCTCGGTGTACAAGCAGAACTTACTTACACATTGCTTAATAAGGCAGAAATTACATCTATTTATAAGACTGCTTTAATATATATATATATACAACAGTTATGTTATAATGCAAACATAAATATTAACCTATGA
The DNA here is from genome assembly GCA_029963845.1 of Rhamnusium bicolor. Lineage (NCBI taxonomy): Eukaryota > Metazoa > Arthropoda > Insecta > Coleoptera > Cerambycidae > Rhamnusium > Rhamnusium bicolor. The sequence goes on from JANEYF010001909.1 coordinate 1,209,087, forward strand.
TATCAGTAAGCAACCAAAGAAAACCAAGCAAGAGATTATGTAATGCAAAGGCGGCGACCAGTTATATCAAGTACAGCTAAGTTACGGAAACTACTACTACGGTATTACTATCAAATGTTTAGTATCAGCATCTACTAAAGCAAGCAAGCGGTGATTCAAAATTAAGCACAGTTATGGTAGTTGGTAATTACAGCAGGCGGTTAATGACTCTAGTCACTAATGCTCAAGGCGGTATTACGGCAGGCGGTCATTGCAGCAGGTATTTTCGGTCGTAAGCGGTTATGGAGTGCAAGCAAGATACAAATGCAGGAGGACAGTCCAGGGACAGACGATATATTTGACTGTCTAATCGCGAGCGTGCTATATCTTTCGACTCGCTCCTAATGTCCCTTGTCCCTTGTTAGGACTTCTTGACTACGTGTGGCGGAAGGAACGGTTCATGCTCCCGGAGTACCTAGTGAGATTCTTTCCACATATCGAGGATTAAAAACCTTACTTGTACTACTTGGCGTGTACCTGATGAAATCCATTCCACAGATCGATTAAAGATTTCACCGGTACTTTATTGCAATTACGACTGAGATATGACTCTTTCCACAGATCGAGGATTAAAAGTCCTATCTTTACGTCAATGGGTTATCACATCAGCTTCAAGCTTACTTGTTATACAAATTAGTTATAGTGAACACGAGTACCGGACGGAACGGTGTATGCATTACTTGCTGGAGCACTTAGTGAGACTCTTTCCACAGATCGAAGATTAAAAACCTCACTTGCGCCACTTCGCATGCACCTAATGAAATCCTTTCCACAGATCAAGGATTAAAGATTTCACCGCTACTTTATTACAACTACGACTGAGATGGGACTCTTTCCACAGATCGAGGATTAAAAGGTCTATCTCTACGTCAATACCAAATAAAATGACAACCGAATAATTCCGATGCTCGTGGTTAAATGGATAACCCAATTCTATTAATGAATCGCGAAATTTCCCAAATATCTCTGACATGTTTGGAAAACAGGCACTTCGGATAAAATATACAACGGTAAATTCGGGTACAAACGGATAAAACAACGGAAATACAAATAAAAATAGTAAAAGTAGTCAAAATATGCCACTACCTGATTGCGGAGTGCACTAGAGGTCGAGAACGGAGTGCTTATTGCTGGAGCACTCACTGTTGAACAAGTAATTCTTTCAAGCCGTGTGATTCAATTTATATACAAACGCCGATCACAGAATGGCATGGATCTGTGCTTCGCGCAAGCGGGTCGTCCGTTGTCTGTGGCAAACGTTATTTCAGCCTATCTTGGCGCATCATATTTAAATAAATTCCCTACGTGAATTCATATAAACAAATGTTTATACAATATTTCAAGGCTGGGAATCGCTTTCTCATAATTTTTAAACTGTATTTCCGAAAAGAAATAATTTAGAACGGCCAAGTACTAATATTTAAAAATAATTCAATTAATAACTTATTCGGTTAATTATTAAACAATTAGAAACATATTTATTTACTACGACTAAATGATTTCAACTTGCTTTGAAATCAAACTAAATTAAATGACACCACTTTCCTCTTACTTGATTGAGTACAAACGCAATAAACGATTTATCATTAGAATAATAAACAAACTAAGATTACCCTGGAAAGAAACCGGTTTGAAACAAGTATATTAGAGAAAAAATTGTTATTTCAAATACTGGACAAAATAAATTAAATTTTGGTGCAAAACTGTTTTTATTTTATTAACACAAGTTATCGTATACAGGGTCTACCAAAGTGAACGAAAAACCCATTTAGGTCTGATTACCATAGAAAACTAGTAACGGAAAAAATCACTTCGTTACAAAATGATAAAAAATATGAACATATTTCAGTAAATATAAAGAAAAGGAAAGCTTTGACAGCATTGTTGATGTGTACAAATTATAAATTTTGTGTTTTGTTTGCCAGTTTACCAAGTTCTGTTAATAAAAATGTACACCTTTTTCGTCAATTGTAAGTGGATAATTTATTGGTAGAATCACTATTATATGGTAAATGCTGATTTACAATAACTATCATTCAATATTTCACCACTTTTAAATCGCAACTTTACGAACCGAACAAATTGCCCTATCTCACAGCTAGAAATACATCAATTAGAATTTTTTTGTGAACACTTTGTCTGTAAAATATCCGTAATGTCTACATAATCAACCATAAGCCGGATTACTGTCAGTTTGGTCCCAGTGAAAATAATGAAATACACTTTATCCGTTTAAAAGGCCTCCGTAAGATCTTTGTCTTAAATTATGAACAAATAATTTACTTTTAACAACTTGTCGACCATAACGAGACGCTAAATTTATTTAATTAGTATGTGTGAGTTGTACGGTGGGATGCGGTGGTCCGGTCCGATATAATAAATGCATTTATGGATTGAAAAATATTGATGTTGGTTATTTGTAATTCAAAAGCCGATTATAACAATTATTTTTTGGCCCAGCAAACGTAATCGAAATAATTATAATAAACTAGGCCGGTATACGGGAGTTCTGGCAATATAAATAACAAATAATGAGAGGTATGATACTTGGACCACAATTTATTTGGTTCGGTTTCAAGTAAGGAACTTCAAATTGTATCTATATTTTAATTACTTTAATAACTACAATGGTATCGATGGGTTACGTAACGATCTAATATATTATAATTCAACGGTGGCAGCTGGTGGATTTAAGTTATACCATATCTCAATATTGGAGCATGCAACCCAAGTAATATTTGAAGGCACGACAAGATTGAAGAAGTTTTGCAAAAATTGAAAAAAAAATTGAGAAAAAAAGTTACAAAAAATGCGCAGCCTCCCCAGATTCCTTCTAGACCATTAGTGAAATCTTTGCAAACTATTTTTTTTCATAATAAGAAGGAAAATTTATCACCAAGTTTTTTTTTGGTTTTTGAAAATTTTGATTTTTTGTAAAGCTATGAGATTTTGAAATTTACACAATGAAGAACTTAAATTCCCTCCACATTCCCTTTATTTGAAGCTGTCCCTATTATATTTTGTGCACGATAATCTAATCTGAAATTAATATCATATTATCATAAAGCACTACTATTTTGTCAATCTCTGCAAGTGAGGGACAGACATGTTAATCAAATAGTATTTGTTATTGGTTTCTTTATTTGGAGAAATAAATATCCATATACTAGATGAAAACTGTAGATACCTTGTATGTAAAATAAAAAAAAGTCTGTAACACATTGTATATACGTAAGGGAGTATCTGAATATACAGGTGTCAAATTATGGGTAAACACGTCGAACGCTTCTATAACTGATCTACAGTGAATTGAAATTTAAGGAACCTTTTGGCATTTTTACGAGATTATAACGAGTATTTAAAACACATATGCATACACAAGTAACGACAAATGGACTTGTCAAAATTAGCTATAAGAACAGATTAATCAAAAAAAATGGAGCCTACTAGACATCTTAAAATTTTCAATTATTTTATCTAGCGAATTACCGAAAATATTTATGTTGTTCCGAATGGTTGAGAAAACTGAAAAACTACAAGAGACCAAAAAGTTTCTAAATAAAATACAAAACATATTTAATTTTAGAATTGGCCAGCGGCTCGAAAAAAAGTTTAGGGGAGAAGAAACATGATTAAAAAACGTTAATTAGAATCTCGTAACTATTTCACATAAGTTTTTATTAAGCTCATAATTGTAACCTGTGGTAGATTTGTTTAATATCCATCTGCAGATGGCATTATTTCAACAAAAAAATTCATTACATCAGTAGAAGTGGTTGGGAGATAGCCAATATAAACTATCAGGCATGAATAGAGCCATAGAAAGAGGCATCAAATATGTACTGATATACAAGCATTCCATATAGGGAGAAAAAGGCATTGGTCCGTAATTTCGTCTTGGTCGCCCTGTATGTTCGAAAATAATTTCCAGTTATAGACTGTTTATCTAGTTTACTTGAAATTTTTAAAAATTTTCTAACTATCGTAAAACTCGATATCGAGGTCCGACGCACTATTGCCCCACCCTGTATATCATAAATGAAATTATTATGGTAGAAGCTGAATAAATATTTTCTAATTTAGTCATTTCAATTACTTGATCTACATTAATATTATTGTTTAGAATATAGAAATGTTTCGTCACTTTCAGAAAAAATCTAAGGCTTGTTTTAAATTCAACAAGGCCTGCTACAATGAATTTTGAATACAATTTGTTTACCTTGGATGTTAAAATTTTTTTATTCCAACTTTCAGAAATATTTACCTTTTCCGAAAAATAACTTAAAAATAGAATTTTCTTAATTTTCAATAATATCTGTCTTCAAAATTTTGTATTAAAATTTCATATTGTTGGAGTTGGTTTTGACGTCTATATTCAGGATCTGTTCGCACAATCGGCTTTTCCTTTGACGGATATTTAGGTAAATTTGGGAAAATAGATGGGATTGCATTCCCTTTCAATTTTGGTTTACAGGCAATCATTTCAAACGTTCCGCATGGTAACAGGTATTTGTCAAGTTTGGTAACTTCACCAGAATCAAAATGCAACTCACATACTACACAATATTTTGATGGTGTCAATTCTCTCCTAGGGACAGCTTTGAGCCATTTCTGTTTTAACCCATCGTCCTTGGGGGATCCAAAAATACTTTTTACGCCTTTAGTTTTTACAGATGAATCGTAATTTGACTTATAACTGTGGATACAATACCGTACCGGCATGTTTATTTACATACTTTGGGTTATATGCGTACGTATTAAATAAAACACATAAAAACTCGCGAAAAATTAGATTGTATTTTAAATTATCACCACACAACATTATCTACATTCAATGCACTTTAATGTACAAGAGTACAATTATCACTTGTTAAAATCACTGATTTAAGGTAAATAAAAAGACGCTTTAATACATAAACACGTACACCAGTGGCCATTATTCGAAACAATAGGTCTTCGTGCGACGTTGCACGATTTCTTATTTCGTGGCTGGTACGTAAAGGCTATGATTATGTCATGAGACCACATTTTTTTACTTTGATACGCTATTGGGACACCCTATATGTGTCTGTATATGTCTGTATATAGGGTGATTCAGTTCGGGAGTGACTTAAACTTTACCATGTGATAGATCTTCAAACAATAAGTCGGAGCTGTCTAATTAATTGTTTTCAATAGCCTTTGCATATACTGCAGTTAGAACAGTGCAAATTTTGCCTCCCGTGCGGACTTCTTTACAGTTTTCTTTTTTATTTATATTAACAAGCCGCATTTGACATAACCAGTACAACAAAATAACCATTCGTTTACAGATTTAAAAAAATATGTACAAAATTATATATGTGTGATTTTCTTTAAATTTATTCATATCAAATTATTAGATAAAATTAGTCAAATCAATTGTTTCTAAGATTAAACAAAATATGAAATTTAAAACATTACATCATTGGTATACCGAACTTGATACATTCATTAAGTTACACCATTATCATTAATAAGCCCACCTAAAAAGTCCTAAGAAAGCTTCATTTTCAAATTGATACCGCCTACGTTAAAAATTGTGATAAATTAAGTAGAAAAGCAAAATAAAAGAATAAAATGATAAATGATCGGTATAGGTGTACCTTTTATATACAGAATTAAAATGCCTGCCGAAATTTAAGCTGGGTTTTTGGCACATTCAAAAATGGGATCAACAAACAATACTACGAAGTCTATTGTTGGCTATATTGAATGCATTGACTAAGTTTCCGGTACCGACCATTCTGAAATAGGTATGAAATCAATGAAAGGGCCCCAAAGGTACAGACTACTCTGTACGGTCGGATTAGGTTACATTTTTACAACTGAAAGTATTGCATTTATGGAAGGTAAGAATTTATTTGACAATGAATGAAATATTGTTTAGGAAGGCCATTGTAGCTTTCACATGGATAGTATTTTTGTTTTTGAGATATTTAACAAATTTTTGTTGATATCGTGATCTGATTAGAAAAAGCGGGAAAGAGTTGATGTGCCTCATTTCGTGACTTTGTTTTTTTAACATGATACAAATATGAAAGTTTCATAATCTCATATAAACATGAAAACTCATTTATATCAAGTAATCACCAGATTGCTACCAATTCAATTCAATTCAAAACAATTTTATTGACATTAAAACATAAGCAGATTGTATATTGCCCTCGCCGGACACCCGGTCCGTTGCCGACCATCCTCGCGTATGGTGGCGACGGGGCAGTTGTTAAGTGGGGCGGAGCGGGGCCGGTCAGGGCTTCGAACTAAAAATATTAAAGAATAACGCAACACCTAAAATATAAACATCTTAAATTATATAATAACGCTTGAAACATAAAATCAACGATGCATGCAAGAGCATGCGCCGTTGATATAAAAACTTTAAACAATGTAAAAATAAAAAGAGGTAAATTGTAAAAAATTGTGTATATAAATTTTGAATTATGATAATAATGCTACGACAAGCCAAGCTGCACAGTAAAAAGCTCGCCTCTAAACAATACGGAACTGGGGAGCGGGAATGTCTAACTTCCCTTATTTTGGAGTATATTGATATTTATTGTATATTATTATAATGTGCCGAAATTTACTGATGGTTGGTTTATACAATTTGGAATAAATTTTGTGGAGAATTTTGATAACAAAAACAGATTGCTACCAGAGCCTGAGCAAGAGTTCTAGAAATAAAATTTAAAAACTAGAACAAAACAAAAGAAGGTTTAGTGCCATATTCCCCAAAAAGAAACAATTATGCAGCTACGGACACGTTTTTCGGAGTTATTGCCCCTCATCAGCGTATCGTAGCTAAGGAATTGGATCTACGATGGGATAGATCAGGAACAAGAACTAAAATAAGGCTGGAAAGTTGTGTGTTGACTGTGCTCATCGAGGCCCCAAATGTGGCACATGGGAACATGAAGACACTAATTGAGTACTGTGTACTGTACTTTCCAGCCTTATTTTAGTTCTTGTTCCTGATCTATCCCATCGTAGATCCAATTCCTTAGCTAGGCTACGCTGATGAGGGGCAATAACTCCGAAACACGTGTCCGTAGCTGCATAATTGTTTTTTTTTGGGGGGAATATGGCACTAAACCTTCTTTGTTTTATTTTGAACCCCAATAAATCTATCTTGGTTTAAAAACTAGCTTTAAGTCAATTTACTGATTGGAAATCACTTACTTCAAACCCCATTATAATGCAAGGCTCTGATTTCTATTTACTCTGAAAATAAGTTCAACTTACGAATTGTCCTTATAATTGTAATTCAGCACTGGCTTGAAATAATTTTATTTTTATAAAGCTTAGAATCACAGTGTTTGATCTGAAATCAATTCTTCGCACCTTCTTTGAAAATTAAACCTCTGTTCTATAAACTATTCGAAAATTTTCAAACCGTTGTATATTGAAGATTTTGAACGTGGAATATACATTAGTTAACTTGCGAACTTTTATTATTTTGTCACCCTCTTCTTTCTTAGTAAATACTCTACAACACTGTCATTTTGTAATTTATTCAATATTCATTAACACCATCTGTTGGTAATCTTTGAGTAGCCTATTTGATGGCGGTTACAACGTTGATTTTATTTTTCGTTTTTAGCATGATAGAATTATTTAAACTTTTAGGTAATATAAGTTTTTAGAAAATGTCAAGTTCGCCATTCGATATTGTTTTATTAATTAAAGGATTATTATGTAGATTTTATAATTATGTATTTTTCTGTTCACTATTTAAATTTAAAAATTTATGATGCGTTCTCAATCAGTTATTTTTCAAGGTATTTAAAAAATCTCTGGTAAATTGATTGATTTCATAAAATGCAAATTTTCAGAAAAATAATTTTGAAAGTATTTAAGTATTTTTAATATACTCATTCAAATAATCAATAATTTATAAATGAATTTGGGACAGTCTAATTATCAAGGACTTCTAAAGAATAGTGAAATTATTTTGCCTGATAAAAGGGCTCGCCGGCATCCGCTACGAAATCGGCCGGTTCCAATTTTCGATTGGAATAAATTCATTTGTCCAATCAGTTCCGGTGATGTGGCTTCCAATTACAAATACACTCGCTATCGATATCGTGCTTGCTATGAAAAGCAAAGGCCTAGTCAGCAGCATAGAACTAAGATTATGAAGACTGGTAGAAACTAATAGCTTTTAGGTAAACTGGCCTTAGTCACCCAAGAATGTAAGTTTTTATCAGACGATTGTTATGACCCGACAAAGTTGCTACCACCGCAAAAATCCTTTTTATAAGCATTAACATTATCGTTAGATAAATTCCTGTCATTAACAGATATTTGTCGTTATTTAACGACAGAATTCTAAAATGGTAGGTATTCAGTTAAGTTAAATGTCGTTAAAAAATAACGATGGCAGTGTCGTTAAACTTGTCGTTCTTTTACGATAAGTCTGAGGATGCGGTTATTAAGCGTTGTTTGGTCTTCGAGCGATATTAAATAAAACAAATAATACACTAGCTAGGAAAATTACTCAAAAAAATCATGCATAAAAATAAAAGAAGGTAAAAATGGAATCTATAAACGTACATGTGATACATGCCCTGAAGTGTATATTGGACAGACTAGAAGAAAGTTTAAAAAAAGAATTACAGAACATAAAGGAAGTTATGACGATAAAAAACAAGAATCAACATATTCTAACCATTTAATTATAGAAAACCATTCATTTTATGGTAATTTTAAAATTTTAAATGCTGAAAATAAAAAAGTTAAAAGTATGACCTTTATTAAATCTGTTCTAAATAAATATATTATGTTACATTGTACATTTTTGCAATTTTTTGGGCCAACAAATTTTATAACTCTAAGTTATTTAAATACCAATGTTCTGTATTAAGTGACAGCTGTGTAAAAATAAAAAATTACAAATATCATATATACAAGTTATTTGTGTGTTCAGTATAAATATTGAACGTTTGATTCTAACCCAATATTGCACAGAAATATTGTTAAATAATAATGATATTGGAAGAACCACTGGAATAACTTATATACTTAAGTGATGCGACACAGCAACAATGGATTCCGGACATATGCTTGATTTTCTACCGTAATTTAGGCAGTTTTGAAGAACCGATCTAAAAATCGGTACACGCTTTTTTTTTTTTTGGATAGAAAATAATAATCCGTCCCCAGTTTTAGGCTAGCTCCTAGAAGACGCCACGTGCGCTGCACTCGATGTTTCAATCACCCTCAACCTTTTAAGCCTTACGTTATTGGTAGTTGCCATTAATGACTTGTGTCGCTTAATTATTTTTAAACAGAAAAGGTGTACTGTTTGAATGTCGCTAAAGTTAACTATTTTAGAGATATTTTCAATTTGAGTATTCGTTGCAACTTCATCATTAATGGCGGTTCGTAGGTCAAGAGATACGGAGGTCAATTAGAAAAGTTTACTGTATTACCTACCTTTTAAAGTGATTTAAATTCCAAGTCGATCCGGTATTTTTGAGATGCAAAGTGGTCAATTACTTTTTCATTAAAGTCTTTTATCTTCTTTATTAATAGTCTTTCTATGGTAAGCATAGCTAAAGAACCTTTCCTGACCCATGGTATTTCTTAAAAATGTCTTTATTCTTTTTAAGGTGGAAAAACAACGTTCACTTTCGACGGTAGTCATAGGGAGATTACACAAGATTTTTAACAGTTTGACACTTTCAGAAAAAGTATTGCACAAATTATTGTTAATAAAAAGCTCTAACAAAGCAACTGCACGTTCACTATTGGAAAAATCTTCTCGGCTATATAATACTTCTAATTCAGTTTTAAGTTTCAAATGATTTATGACTAGATACTCCGTTTTAACTAATTTAAACATATCTTGAGGAAAGCTTTTTTTATAATCTTTAAATCGATCTGCGTGAAATAACTAAGACAATGCTAAATGATTACTGAAGCCAAACCTGTTTTTGATCTCAGATGGAATTATATCACAAACTTCTAGTGAAATTCTCCTTTTTGATTCTTCCGTTTTACATCTCTGGAAAGACTGCATGGATGTCTCCTCCAAATAGTTATTCAAAATTTTATTTCTGATGTCTTCAATTTTACTATTAAAAACGCCAATTATTTACTGTTATGACATCGATATTACATTTTTGTAATTGATTAAACAATATATCACAATGAAGCATAACTAAATAAAAAAAATTTAACCAGTAAAGAAAATGTTCATTTTGTAAGTAGTTTTTTAAACCAATAGCTTGGTTTAGAGTGTTGTTTTCTGATTCATTATCAATGATTTTTTCTAAACAATCTAATAATTCTGTTCGATAGGTATAAACAGTCTCTATGCACTTTGTATTAAAATTCCATCGTGTTGGAGCCGCTTTAGCTAATCTCACCTTAACAACATTATCTAACACGGCTGTTCTTTTTGGCGATTTTCCAAAGAATGAAGAAAAGCTATGTAAATTAGCAAAAAGAATGTTTATGCTTTATCGTCATATTAGGTTTTGGACGGCCACCACCTTTGAATTTCACTCGGTCTTCATAACCCAACTTATGTTCATCTTTCAGTTTTCATATATTTTGTACAACACGCATATTTAATAGTAAACACCAAAAACACTGTTTTACTTAATTTCACGGCAAGTAGCTTCGTGCGATCGTGCGTTACCGTTTCTATAAAATGTGTCAGAGACATTGTCCCCGCCAGTGTTTTCTGTCTCTTTTGCTTTCTGACGATTCGCGCATAAATCTATTTTACTTTAATTCGTTGTAAATTCGGTCCGTAGCTAGCTTTGAGGACAAGTTGTGGATTGACCCAAGATTTTTAAATTCTATAAATGAATAATATAGAATATAAACGAATAACGATACCAAAACTGCTTAAATTACGGAAAATTATAGTTTTGTTTCTCTTTTAATAACAACTTGTGGGCGACGGTAAGTTTGGCTAAGTCGTACTTATTTTGATGTCCGGAAGCCACTGTTGGGCCACCCTGGATATTTACTTCATTGATTTAAAATAAATGATTTTGAAAATTGACATTTACTCTATTACCAACGCATGTTAATTCATGCTACATGCTTCCTGGTCAATTCGTTAAGAAACACATTTATCCTTCTCCGACTTTCTACTTCTTTAATCGGGATTCATCAAGAAGGCCAGGTTGAGAATGCGGTGGTGGCTCAGGTAAGCGCTCATCTACTCGGACAGTCTAGTGTGCTTATGCTTGGCGGTGGTCTGTGGTGCATTCCTAACATAGCCAACTTTGAATTGCTCCCACAGCCATGGTTACCCCGAAGAAGACGGTCGATTCTCAAGGGGTACAGTCATATTTTAACAAGACCGATGAGGTGAATGACAGAGTGAATCGCGTTTATCTGTGGCTTGTATGAGTTTTCTGAAACAACCTCATTATTAGGTTTTTACTCAATCCATTCTTGATGTTAATTTTTATATGTAGGTACTGTTTTTTAACGATACGGATGAAAAAAAAATGTTTACTAATATAATAAATGAACTATGAACTATTGCAGGTTTATTCAACTTTAGTAGTTGGATTGAAAATTAATTAAAAACTACACTTTAATTTTTGACATCGAATACTCAGTCAAAATTTTTGTTTTTATTTTATAGTATTTATATTTTATGATACTCAATATTTCATTAGTGCTTACTTAAAAACTTTATTATGATTTAAGGGCGTCATATGCGGAGGCAAAATATTATATAAATTTATATTATTAGTTTATTGATTTTGCCAGTCTGAAATTGTAGTGGTTTAGATAGATAAGTTGTTTTAATATAGTAGTCACTCTAAATTCTAATCATTTTTTTATATTTAAAAACGGCAAATGCGAATAGGAATTTTATTTTTAACTCAAAACTAAATTATTATTGTACAGTTGGTTTTTAGATGTAGCTTTTTTCGGTAAGCAATTTATCATTTTACAAAATAAACGTTTTTAATTTTCTATTTATTCTTAATAAAATTATAATTTAATTTTTTTATCTTTCATTTTACTAATACTGAAAGCAGTTTGGAATTAAAAAGGATTTTTTCTTATTAAAACACCATTAAAAACTAAGTTTTTAATACGGCATACTTGAATTAAAAATGTAATATTATATAAACTCGCATTAAAAACTGATCACATGATTTACTTTTAACACTAGTCAAAAGTAAAATGACAAATCGTTTGTCATAATGACATTTATATATTTATTAACAAAAAATTACAAGTTATTTGGAAATATTTATATTAATTGTACAATTGGAGCAATTAGTGTTATTTATCCCTTGTGAGGAAGCTACCTCACCAGAAGAAATTGTTTAAGTTAAACTTGGAAGCAGTGGAGGAAATACTATTAATATGCTTTATTTCTGAATTGTTAGCAATTATTTGAAGAATTGACAAGTAGTCCTCTTTGTTTTCTAACGAATCTTCCAAGTATCCTTCGCAACACTCGAACTTTTCCATCCGCCATGTGTTTTTATTGTTACATAAATTTGAACATAGTCTGCTATCAAGTTGACGGACGTCCGACGGAAACAATATCCGGTGTAAAGCTTACTATTTGGTAATTTCAAAAATCTTGCAATATCTGTAGGCATCTTTCCAAAAATATTTATTCCAACAGGTTAAATTCCTTAACATTTGTTACTAGTGTATTTAATAAAAAGACGTTAGGAGGTTGACATGAGTTGACGTAATGCTAAGTACTTATCATATATACGTCAATATAAGTCTCAGTAATAACAGTAAAGGTTCTTGAGACTCTAGTCTTGCTATTCGGAATGTTTACCACTAGTGTATTTCCTAAATCCTCAATATTGCTTTAAACTCATTTGACAAAGTTCTTCACGGCGACACCTTATTACAGCAGTTACTTTAAACATCAAATACTTGTCATCTGGCGCCTCTGGTAATAAACTTATCGATATTTTGGCGTGTAAAAATTTTTGACCTTTTTGGACGATATCCTTTGCGCTTCAAAATGCGATGCGTTTGTGAAACTTACTAATATCTTGATTGTTCTTGACATTTAACATAGCCTTTATCATTGAAAATGCGACCAAAGCGTCGAAGACTTCCAAATTTTAGAATTTTGCTCGAAATAGGCCAACATTACATTTTCACCGTACTTTGCCTGCAACATTGTTCCGATCGCACCATTCCACAAAGCGTTTGTACGCTAATTCATATTGTTGTTTGGATTATGTGGTCAACAAATCCATAATTGCCCTTATAACTGCTTCTTCAATTTCTTGAGGAATCGATTCGCTTCCTTCTGGACTATAATTAATATTGGAACTCATCATATTGCAATAGTTTTTCACATTTGACAAGCATGTGTCAAACAACGGGCAAACTTGATTTATTTATTTCATAAATCCTACAAACTACTAGAATTATGTGGTAACCATTAAAAGGATTTGAAATCTTTTTAAAGAAACTTTATTGTTCTTTTAATGGTGTTTGTAGAAAAAACATTGTATGATACACGTGTTAAAAATGACTTTATTTTGTTCCATGGAGTTGCTCCACTCGCTTACGCTCGTTTCTGCAAACTTATCCACTCCCAAAATAAAAAAGTCGTTTTTAACACTTGTATCATAAATAACTATTTTTCAACTTAACAACGCGAAAACCTAATTTTAGTTAGGACTGCAGTAAGTGAATGTACTTTATATGTAAAGGGATAGTAAGGGCTACTAATAACTTGTATCAGCTAAAAAACTGACCACTATTTTAGGACAATTTTTGATCTCACTCGAAAAAGTAAATTTTTTTTAATGCTGAACTCGAGTTAAATTTTTAACTTAATTTAGTTCTATTGCTTTGTTTGTCTTGCAAACATCATTGACAATGCCTCAAATTCATTACCTGCGAGTGAATTAGAATCATAGGGTATTTATTTTCGAGAAATTGGTAATAGGCTTTGGTCGAAATGCGTAAACAATGGTGCGATGTTCGTATTCGTGAATCCAAGAACAGAGGCATAATTCATTTAAATAATAAAGTGCAGTAGCCCGAGGACAGAGCTCTGAGGGACACTATGATTGATAACATTAATTTTGATTGACATAAAAAACAAACTGTTTTCTGTGCGACAAATTGGACTTTATTAACAAATTCGCATTCCATCTCAAATCTGTTGTGAGACACTGTCAAAGGCCTTGGAAAGGTCACATAAGATTGTCGATGTATTCATGGCAATAACTATGTCGCTCTCATAACAGACTTACTGAATATCTTAATTGGTTTCGTTATTACTTTTAAGATCTAAATGAAAGATATTTAAAAGATAATTATATTAGTTTCAAAATAGATGGATATTTTTTTATTTAGAGTTTTTCGGTTTTTTTGTGTATGACTGGTGTATGTTCGTGAAGTATCCATCCAATATTTTAACAAATAATCAAATGATTATTTGCCCCGAAACAAAGTGAAACGTTGGTTCCAGATACAACATAGTTAAAAATATGATAACATATCAATGGAAAATGTCCATTGTCACTGAAGATAAATTCCATCTTCAAAAAACCGTTTTAGTACATATTTCTTGCACTTATCCCCGTTTATTGTAACAGTCAGTTAAGGCCAGAGCAAGAGAGATGCATAAAATGTTTAATAAAGCAGGTAAAAAGATCCTCGTTAATATTTTAAGCTTGTCATATGTGTTATCTTTGACTCATCTACGAACGATGTCGTTATCTGTAACGGTAGATTTTGAGAATGTGTGCAAAAGAAAATTTCATATAAAAAATATTTCTTTTTGTTCTTCGTCTTTCCGGTTCTGCTTGTTTTTTTAGGTTCGGTAATTATACGTTTTACTACCGATTTTTATGGTGGTAATTAACGAAAGTTGTAAGGAATACGAAGAAGGAAGCATTTACGTAATTCTTAAGGTTATTGCGTTCATTATCATTTTGTCCTAATTTGGTGGATTTAACCTTTTTTTGTATTTAATCTTTGTACGGTATTGAATGTAATTCTTTTTTAATTTATTTCATTAAACAATGAAATAATTACAAATCGTAATTGTAATGGGTAACGGATTAAAATTTACTCTTATTTTAATTTACGCCAACTTAAAATTTTCTGTTCAAGGAATGTTGACACCAAAATTATACTTTTCCCCAAAATGTTTAGAGATACACATCTATGTCTCAGTAAACATAATTCGAATTAATTAGAAAATATTTCGACTAAATAATTTCAAATTTATTCATTCGATATAACCGTAGGCGTAACAGGGTGTACCAAAATAAAACGAGTTTTCTCTCAAACTATGAGAGGGAAAAAAACAATAATTTTGTTCCTTTCGTATTGGTACCTGATGTTAAGAGTACGGAGCAAGAAAAATTTTATTTACAAAATATAGACAAAACAAAACAGATCTTAACCAACATGGTGTCCTTGCCGTTAGACTCACAACCGTAATCTCGCCTGAATAACGTTTTGACCCCTGTTAAGATTTTCTTCAGGAACTAATTCGCATTCATGAATTATCCTATTTTCATGTCTTCATTTGTTGTTGGCAGATCATAATACACCTTATATTTAAACTAACAAAAAGAATCGAGTGGTATGAGCTCGGGTGACCTCACAGGCCATGGTATAAATCCATTACGACCAATCCATTTTTCGGGGTAAACTTCATCAAGTTACACATGAACTTGGTTGAGAGAGTGCGCTGAAGCACCGTCTTGTTGGCACCACACAATTTTCAGGGTATTTACGTCAATGTCTCTTAAAAGACGATGTAACTTTTCTTGTAAAATATAAATATACTGCATATGTCAAACGCCGATTAAAATAATAAGTCATTAATTGAAAGGTCGACTCATCAGTGAATAAAATTGTTAACAAAGTTAGATTAATACGTAGCTATTTACTAAGTGTTATAAACTTTAATAATATGATTTTATGACCACTCAGTAATCACATAAATTTCACTTTTTCAAGGTAATTTCTGACTCAATTTTGAAAAAAAACATGATAAAGGTAATTCAAAGCTCTATTCTGATAGATCTATCAGAAAATATACATTTAAAATAAAAAAAGTTACTTGTACTTCCGGTTAAACCGGAAGTGTATTTTTGGGTCTGGTTAAGTCAAAAATTGTATTTTTATGTCAAATATCTTGTACCTAATTTCAAATTTTTATCTAGAAAAATAAAGGAAAAAAGTGGGTACCTAGTGTCGTGAGTACGTGGTATATAAATACCAAAACCCAAATTTTAAATGAACAGAACAGTGCAAAATAGAAACACAAATCGATTTTGTAAAGTAGTTAATGTTAAAATCTGACAGTTAACATCAAATTGTTTTCATGGCCTACTAGATTAAATCGCCAGAGTAGCCCAATCAAAATATGAACGTCATGGACAGAAATATAAACGAGTAAAAATAACTGAAAATTGCTGAAGGAAATAATATAAATAATAAATTTTAATTTAACATTTTTTGTGTCCCTAGCTTGTTTTTTCTATCGCCTGTAAATTGGAAATGCATAATGCCGTTCCAAAAAATGCAATATTTGCGAATATATCTTCAAAACCTTCAGAATAGGTATAGGACATATCTTATACAAGTTGTAGGGAATAAATAGACCTAAAATATTTTTGTAAAAAAATATGGGGTATTCCATTTAAAATAAGCAAGCTTTGAAGTTTTATCAAATTGTCAAAATTTTCTAAACATCCTGTAAAAATAAATGAATTCTGCCTCAATTAGTAATTAAAATGGACCTTCTTTTGATCTGAAATGAAAAGATTTTTTTAAATCTAAAAACGGTGATGAAATAACAGTAATAAAATAAATCCTGAAACTATATTTTTTTAATTTTAAATACTTCCAAAACAGAATCTTTAGACATGGAAAATATTGCCAATTTTATAGAGAATTCAATTTTTCGAAAAAAATTACCTCCATAGTGCTCCATATATTAATTATATATTATAGAACTTTTGGTCTCATACAATTTTTATATAAAAAATGATTTTTTTGTATTGCCGGTAACAAAGGAGGCATTGGATATTGCCACACCACTGACACACCCGCACACGAATTTCCTCCAAGATCATGTGACATTACTCCATACAATTTTTTTGGCGCTTTTTTTAAGAAATCAATCTCTCAAATTGCTACTCCTGACATTGCCCACCTTCAAGTCAAAATTGCAGAGAAAATCAAAGAAATCGACAACAATCCCATTCCTCCACAAAATACACATTTAGAACAAAAAAAAAGGGGCCCCAGGGCACACGTCACATGAAACAACTAATTATTTAAAAAGCTCAATTTAAGGAGAATTGGATAGGTATCTACGAGTATAACTAAATCATCAGTAAACCTGGCCAAGGTCATTAATCTTACAGAGACGTACTGGGTATGCATCATATCATAATACTTGAATAAGTACAATAATAAAAACAAACATATTTTATATATTGTAATGTATGTTTTTGTACTATTTCGTTCGCTTTAAATTTTTTTTTATGTATTTCCTTATATTTTGTAAGCTTAGTGCACATTATTATTAAACTGTTAAATGACGTTCACACATGTACATTGTATATCTAAGTGATAACTAGAGAAATAAATAAATAAATAAAATAAATGGAAATAAATTTTATTAATACTGGTACACTTTATAAAAATATGTACAAAACTCACCTTCTTAAGCAGATTTATGAAGTAGCTTAGTTGTCATTATCACAAACTGGAGCACTTCTATAATAACTGTGTAGCATCAGATATGTTTCCACAGTTGTCTCAGTAAGCGATGTTCGTTGTGGTGAAAAAATATGTTTGTATTTGAAAAAGACCGTTCGACATCTACAGAAGTAATACAGGCATAAGTAAAACACTCTGTGAACTCACTTAACGCAGCTGTAGATGCACCATCACAAATTTGTCTTAATTTGGTAAAATCAGGATCTTTCCGTAATACACAATCGAATTTTTCAATAACGGACTTATTTTTTGCGTCATTTATAATCTGTAGCTGTGTATTTACGTCGTCCACTATTTGCAGCGATTCCACTAACGACAACGAAGTATTTTGCAATTTTTCTATTTCGTCGTGTAGTCTTCTATAATTGTTATAAATAGTTTTTAAATCTGTTTCAAGGGCAACATCTTGAAAGCTTGTCTGGCTTTCCTTAATAGCTGCAGCCTCGTTAGGGTTGAACTGTAGTGTCACAGCTTTTATTTGTTGAAAATATTCAGCATAATAAAAAGCTGCCTTCAACCACGTTCCCCAACGTGTAAGAATCGGCTCTGGTGGTTCCGGAATACCAGGACACAGTGTATGAAATGCTCGAAGCCGTTTAGGAAATTTGAGAAATACTTTTTTTGTATTTGCTATTAATGCATCTACCTCTGGAAAACATTTTCGAATCGTTTCTGCTACAAGATGGAACGCATGCACTTTACACGTAACATGTAAAAACCTACAATCGTCTCTTTGAAGAAAACGGCCCACCAAACGCATTGTCGCAGCACCGTCGGTCACAAACATCAACACTTGACTTGTTGACAGTTCAAATTTTTCAAAAGTCTCCAACACCACCCGCGTAATTGTTTCGCCAGTACACGCAGTTAGTCTTTTGCTAGCTAGTAAAAGTGGAAATGTTGGTTTAACAGGGTCGAGTACACGTACTATAACATTTAAAATAGAATTTTTTTTACAATCTGTCATCTCGTCAACACATAACAACAGCCGGTAAATTCACCTGGGGATTGTATTTATTCCAGAACTCCCGAATTGCTGGTTTATCCAATATGCGCAGGGGAACATCACAGACAAACAGCATTAACAGTAAATCAAACAGAAACTGAGGTTCCAAAGAAGACACGCCATTTTTATTTTTATGCCGGTTACTATTGACATGAATTTTACAGCCGTATTTATTCCAGCACATTAAGTCTTGATCACAAACTTTACAAATTATTTTACATCCATCATAGAATAAATCCGGAAATTCACCGATAAATTATTCACTTTATCAGCGTACGGTCGTTTTCTACTCTTTACTCTCAACATTATTATTTATTAATACTCTATGCATCGACCGACAGATAAGGTATTGCACCGACCCTGAATCTACCATCGCTTGGCCAGACTAATCATCAAACATGGATTTCTTAAACAGCAACGTTACACTGTAAACCAGAGGCAAGTAAATAAAGGGGCCTATTCACGATCAATCGTGTTGCGTAATATTGCCCGTTGTGCAACGTGAATGGTACTGATGAACATGTTGCACAACTTGTTTTGTAAAATTGGAATCACCGGCTACAAATTTGTATCTTGAATAGTAGTGTTGTGCAAATTTTACTATTCCGAGAGCCATACTGTGCGTGTGCAGAATGCCGTAATAGGTAAATAGAAAATACATACTATATTTAAAGGAATATGGTGTCGTTTACGGAACGTAAAGATATTTGGATCGAATTTATTGATATGTATAGAGAACTCGATAGAAACATACATGTGACAGACTGAACTAGCATATTTTAACCGAATATTGTGCAGGAAAGTGTCAACGTGTGTACGATTTTAAAACAATAGAGTTGCACAACAAAATGTTGCGCAAATAATTGTTTAAGATGATTGATCGTGAATAGGCCTCTTATAAATCGGCGCTCGCCAACGTAAACATTAGGATAGCAGAGAATTCATTTTTCATCTAGCTGTTGTGCGGTCAACAGTGCACAGTGCCCGCAATACGATGCCAATTTTCAGTGTTCTTTCAATATGTTATGTCTAATGATTCAGTTCACAATCTGTATATCATCCAACAAACAAAAATGAGTTTAGATATTGTTTAATTATTAGGAAGCAATGGTGCTATTTTGTGGCCAGCCAGATCTCCCGACATAACCCCTACGGACTTTTGGGTTTCGGGTTAATTAAAAATATTATATATAAAGAACGTTTTAATAACTTATTAGCCCTATCATAATCAATAATGTAATAAATGCTGTAAAGTGACGGTGTCAAAATTCATAGATATTAATGGAAGACAATTTGAACATTTACCCTAGTGTCATTATCTATTATGGGAAATTTGTTAAATGTTTTAAGATCTTTATCTGCTTATTAATAATTATTTGTTAATAGTTTTCCATAGCCTCAGTAAAATATTTTTCTTAGAAATTTGCCCACTTTTTTCAAAATTAATGGTTTGTGTTATTGCATTATTCTCAAAAATCGTGCCCAGAACAATCTTTTTTCCACATTTCATAGTTTTAAAGAAAACCCTAAGTTGGTCCACCCTGTACGTATCAATAAAACATTATATTTAGTTATTTTTATTTTCTAGTAAATTACCTAGTAGTTGTTAACTGTCTGTATATCAATTCTAAATACTCATTAATTATAATAATAATAATAATAATTCCTGAATGTAAATTGTTTACATTAAACATTAAACGCATAGGAATTTACAGAAGCTTTATGATAATTGGCACTGGCCTTAGAAATAAAACTTATTAAGCTATGTTTTAAGATATTTGGGTCTACTATGGTAGGCTGCGGAGTTAATTAATAATGTCAATTCCCAGCAGGATTCGTAGCCTACTGAGAACAGTGACTTAAATCACCCCTTCATCATTATTAGTGCACACTCTTGGGTCGATACTGGGGCTTGGTTGTAAAAAAAAAAGAAGGTGAAGCAGAAATAATTCATAAATAAACAAACACCTTTTTATTTACCAACTAATACACACCGGGTGATGTTATGGTTTTAAACCGCAATTGCAATTATATTTTAAAATAAAACCCTCAATACAGGTAAACAGATATACCAACTTTGGAAGCAGTAGCACAAAACATATATGTTTTCCCGACTATATGCCACAATGAATACTGAATTAAAAAAGA
This sequence comes from Rhamnusium bicolor, assembly GCA_029963845.1. Classification (NCBI taxonomy): domain Eukaryota; kingdom Metazoa; phylum Arthropoda; class Insecta; order Coleoptera; family Cerambycidae; genus Rhamnusium; species Rhamnusium bicolor. The sequence continues at coordinate 1,230,022 of JANEYF010001909.1, forward strand.
GATAATGTGCACATTATTTTCAGTACAACTATAGTCTGTTTAATGAACAAATAGAATTATGCCCCACCTTATAAATATGCGCCAAATTCGAATAGAATTTTTCTATTTGTCGTATTTTTAAAACCCATACCACAAGATAAGCTTAACTTGATAACTTCTTGACTGTCAAATACGTTTTGGTGTTTTGTGGAGATTACAGTTATTGGTTGCAATTCGTTATTTATATTTGCTGTTATTCACATTTACCTAATAAATAGTGCTTTTTCAGCGCTAAATAAACATTCTTATTTATATTAAGGTACGTAATGAAAACGATTAATATTGATTATATCTTATAACCACACTTTTTTTCAAGGATTAATACCAATTATGACTCAAGCGGCTATTTCTCCATCGAAAAAACGGGCATCCAGGCATTTTTTCGGTTGAAGACAAACAACATATTTTGACCATTTATAATAATAATACTAATAATAATAATGATAATAAGCAACGCCGTGAAGCAACTCGTCCCCCGTGAGAGATCAACCAATCACGGGGTCAAGAAAGCCAAGCGGCGTGTACAAAAAATCGAAGGCAAGATACAGTCGGCCAAACAACACGCTTCTCGGATCCAAAATGTGGTGGAATTCGTCAACACCATTCTCTAAATCTAACAGAGATGCTTACCATTAAGCAGCACTGTCTAGATAGGATTCGAGCACTCATGGCTGTAAAGAAAACGTTGAAGAGGCAGGTGAGGAGTATGGAGCAAAAGAATTTGTTCCATACGAATCCTTCCCGCCTCTTTCAAGAGCCACGGCGTATTGTAGATAATCCGCCGACTGTAGAAGATACGGAAACCTTCTGGAAGGGAATCTACGAAACGACGCGTCCATTCAATAGCGACACTCCAGCAATTGCACACTTTGGCTCTGTGCCACAGATATCTTAAAAAACCAGAAGTAGTATGTCCGGCAATCAGTAGTGCTACCGACAAGTCCAACAAGCACTTGTTGGTAGCAAGAACTTCGCTGCTCCGGGCCCAGGCGGCATTAACAACTGGTGGTGGATGAAATTTCCTTCCACTCACCGCCGTCTGGCGCGAGTTTTCAACTCATGGTTGAACCAGGGGCAGCAGATTCCGGAGTGGTCCCTCGAGGATGTACTGTGCTTATCCCCAAAAGGGGGATCTTTCCGATCCGAAGAATTATAGGCCGATCACTTGCCTCAAACCTTGCTACAAGATATTTACACGTATCTTGTATGCTAGGACACTGAGCTCTGTTGATCCGGTCTTTCAGCAGATACATGAACAGCGTGGTACCAAGAAGGGAATGGCAGGTTGCAAGGAAAGCCTGCTGATAGACCGCTGTATTACACAGGATTCTGTGCAATACATGCGGAATCTATCGATGGTCTGAATTGTTTACCGCAAGACATTTGATACAACATCACGGGAGCTATGGTTGCACTTGCTCGAATGTCTTGCGGTACCAGCACCACTAGTGAGATACATAGGATAGCTGCTGCCGATCTGGAAGATTCGTTTCACCATAACATCAGGTGCACAGCGGGTTACGACAGAGCAGGTGGCATTTAGGAGAGGAGTTCTTCATGGTGACTCCCTAAGTCCTCTCCTCATCTGCATCTCACTGCTACCGTTATCTGTTGGACTCCGCCAAACCCGTGGATATCAATATGGACCACCCAGCGACCGGAGGCATAAGGTCACTCATCTGCTTTATATGGATGACCTTAAACTTTAGGCCTCCGGAGAGCGCGAACTACAAAACGCTCTTAGGGTGGTCGAAGAATATACGCGGGCAATTGGTATGGAGTTCGGGTTGGACAAATGTGCAGTCGTCCACCTCAAGAGAGGACGATGCAGAGAATTCTCTGAAGATGCGCAGCTCGCAGACGGAAGCATCCTAAGACATCTGGATGCCGGAGAGACCTATACATATCTGGGTCTACAACAAAGGCACATCCAGGATGTAACACAAATAAAGGATTCTCTTCGCGGCAAGTACAGACACTGCCTCTGAAAGATTTGGTCTTCCGAACTTTCGAGGAAGAACAATGTGTCTGCAACTAATATGCTTGTCGTTTCGGTTCTGCTCTACTCCTTCGGAGTAGTAAAGCGGACGGTAGATGAGCTGCGCCAATTAGACAGAGATACCCGCAAGATGATGAATATTCACAGAAGTATTCATCCTAGATCGTCCATTCCTCGTGTGTATCTTCCACTTCAACGGGGGTGCTGAGGACTCTTGAGCCTGGAGTGTACACATGACAGAGTAGTACTGAGTATGGCATGTAACATCCTCAGGAGCTCAGATCCCCTTTTGCGGTTTGTAAAACATCACGAAACTGTAGGTGTGGGAGCAGGATTGTTCAAGGCAGCAAAAAGATCAGCAGATGAACTAGGTTTCACATTCGACACCAGGCGAGGTGTTGATGTACAGTCAGTCACTGAACTTCAGCCAAATCGCCTGAAAGCCCGAATTAGAGCTGCCGAACAGGAAAATCTGTTTCGGCAGCACGTCGATAAACCCTAGCATGGTGTCTTCTATAAGAACATAGAAACACTGGGTTGTAGTGTGTGAAACGGGGTTTTGCAACCGGAAATTCAATAGGCTCCAGCAAAATTCTATCTTTTCATTAAACGGCCTATAATACAATTATTATGAAAATGCTTATCAAAGAGGAAGCAAAACCCATTTCTGACTTTTGATTTAATTATATTTAAAGAAAATCTGTTTGTAGAAGGGTTTCCGTTTTTATTTGTAGAAGAGAAAACAGGATTTATCAACCAAGATTTATGAAAGAAAGCCAAAAAATAATTTTGGAGGTTTGTATTATATATGGTCCAGTGCTTTTAGTATCCGTTAAAGAAGAAGGTCGAAGAAAGTTGCATTTTTTATACTTTAATTTGGTCGTTCTAAACAACGTCTCAAAAGTTCCTCCTCAATTATTTACTGTGCGTAAGAGGATTAAAAAATGTGTTTTTTTCGCGAATATCTGGTGTCCTATTAATTTTACGAATATGAATGTTATCACAACATCGAAAGATTAGAAAGTTATCTACATTAAAGGCCCTTACATGTTTTGTCATACTAGTTGCAGTTTTCGAGGAAACTAGATGTAAATGTTACGACTCGAGCAAATACTTCGGAATATACTATACCTATTCACCGCATTCTTGCTGGCAAACCATACAGTTTTGGTTGGTTTTCTGCGTTTGTAAACGTATTTTGCAATGTTAGAAAATAAAGTCGCGTTGAAATGGACAAATCGTGTTGTCGCCTGTTGATGAAGAAATATATTTTTTTAAACTAAGAAAATGAATAGTGTAACAAAAAATGTTCTCGAAGTTTTACATGCAGCAAGGATTGTATCTTATGTCTACATGTATTCTTTGAATGTGACACATCATAACTATCATTACTTGTGCTTCTGTAAATTAGTGAAAAAAAATTTGTCGTTACATTCATAACCATTACCGAGTATATTATCAGGTGCAGAAGTGGTTAGGCAATGAGTTGAGGATTGGGGATGGGTATTAAGAAAACAATTTTTTGAAGCAAAAAAACATCAGCATTTCAGCTCCGGATTGTCTATTAAATACGATTTTTTTGTAATTGTATGTCTGTCAAAAGTTCATTGCTTTTCTGTTTCCGACATTTGTCACGGGCAATTTTGTTTAAATGCTTATGATGAATTCGAGGAAAATATGAGATAAGGAGACGAAGAAGAAAATATAGAAGAGATGAAAAAGAAGAAGGAGAAGATGGGGTATAAAGAGGAGGAGGAGGAGGAGAGAAAGAAGAAGTGGAAGAAAGAAATATCAGTCCATGATAAATCCTTTTCATCAAAAATTTCTTGTTTCGTTATTAACATACGACCTAATTTATACACTTATTAAGCCTAGAAGTATTTGCCTCGTCGTAACTTTTACGACTCGTGTGATAAAACAAGGAAGGACATTTTTTCCTGAAATCGCTCAAGAATGTCTACTTTCTCGGCGTAATTTCAGATCCCAAAATACGCTATTCTAGTATTTTAGTCCGTTGCTAAGCAACTATCATAAAACAGTACGAAAAAGTTACTTTTCCGACCTAAGCCGAGAATGTAACTCCCGTACAGGTTATATATATATATTTTAGACTGTAAATAAATACACGCAGACAAACCAGCTCATATTAATAATGGATTTTTTTAGTAAAAAATACAACATTAAATTTAAAGTCACATTTTTTGCAGTTGTTACTAACTCTGATGGTGTCCCAAACACCTGGACATCATCATCACTGTTCATTTAAAAAAATCTTAATATTTTTTAGCACAAGTATTAAAGCGAATTAAGCACTGAATCTGACTTTTACCATAACAATAAATATACAGTGCTTGTCATGGAAACGATTTCATAAGCAATTAGATTGAAATAAAAAAAATTTATGCATTAATAAAAATTCCTTAATTTATAATAATATTGAATGCGATTTCAGAAAGAATAGTATGTGTACCTCGTAATAAAAGCACATTTCCGGACTTCAATGTACATCGTCGTCCGGGAATGTATTTCCTTTACTACTAGATACACAATGTACTATTTTGGCAGTGCATTTGCACTAGACTATTCGAGAAAAATATTAGTTTTATTTTTAAAAATTCTGAATTTTTTTAATAATGTGGCCTATTGGCCTATTACTGTGACCAAGGTCAATCACCGATGCACGGAGATAAACTCATCAATGCTAATCCAAACAGTGCATTTCTAAGCTGAAGTTTTTGCCGATTCCCATTCACATCGCAAATACCCAACCCACAGTTTTAGATTAATTGAGAAAAATGGTACTGCAAGTAGGTATGCTCACCCTCTTCGACTTGGCCGGATCCAGATTTAAATTCGGGTCGGCTAGGAAAAAACCCACTCTCCGTTACATCACTTTTGATGATAATGGATGGATTTTTATTACTTATCTTATTAATCCAACAAATAATTTAAAATATAATCTTACAACAATTTTTTTGACTTGAAAGGACAGAAGAATTACAATAATTATATTAAGGAATTCCCAACATTTTTAATAGTTAATATAACAAAGAATTACCTGTTTTTTTATGTGTATGTTGATGTTCTATTCCGTACAATTTCTCCGGGTTTTCGTTATGATTTGCAACCAGAATGAAAGGTTTATTTTTAAAAATATGTATTTTTGTTAAAGGATTAAGAGATTATGGTCAATATTTTTTTGGTGTCAAAAGATATGAATTCTATTGTATAATCCTATTTCTTTTAGCATATAGTTAGGATGAGGTAGTTGTTAATTCCTTTTTACCTAACATATATACAGTGCGTTCACGATGAAAAGAACAAATTTGATTAAATCATAATATTTTTTTGTGCAGAAACGCTGGGACCCGTCGATTTTTATTTTTAAACTGAAATATTATGGCCTATATAGGTACATTATTGACGATTTGGTTTGTCGTCCATGAAGGTGAATTTATGCGCAAACTGCTAGTATAAAATTTTTTAATGTTTAAATGGTTATTTTAACCCCTGGGAAATATATACAAATTTACAGGTACATTATTGACGATTTTGTTTATCATCCATGAAGACGATTTTAAGGGCAAATAGCTGATTAGGAAGTTACAATTTTTCTAAATATTTAAATGGTTGTTTTAATACTGCAGGGAAAATTGTTGCATCCGAAAATATATATAATATATATGTTTTTTACACACTACAATTTTGCATGAATACATATATAATACATAATACATATGTATATACTCTCGTATCTTAAAATAATAGGTAACTATTAACATCACAAGTCATCTCCTCTCTTTTGAACTGTATTTAAAATGGTATTCTTAATTAGGCAACAACGTTTTGATCCAAATAAAAAGTTTTATTAGTCGTGTATGAAATTTTTTTAAAACTGAGTTACTGATTGCTGGTTTTCGCTCTAATTGCCGTCTTACAATTATATGATTTAAGAGGACAACAACCTGTCAGCTGTATCAGAAGTTGTATTTTAACTTACACCTTGTTTTTATAATAAATTATATTTGAACAATATTACTATTAATAAATATATCTATAATTAAGTATAAAATTAAGCCCCTTGAACTTTTCCATCAGTTTATTATTTATTTAGTTAAAGAATAAAATAATAAAAATGACAGAATGACATGAATAGCTAGTGCATAAAATTATATATTTGAAAAAGAAATTAATGGAAAACAAAAATAACAAAAAAAAAATTCTCTTGAAAATTAAACATTTTACAAAAATCATACAGAATTTATTTATGATGACATATCTTGTGATAACTCAGCATCCGCTGGACTAGTATTGTTAAAAAAACTATCAGATCTAATGAATGATAGATGAAATTAGAAAAGAAAGTTACTCCTTCTTGAGATATCGTGTCCTCAAAAATTTTATCACGTACATACACACACAAAATATATCAAGCAAAAAATAGTCGCAAATTCTTATGGGAGCCCAAATCGTAAAGGTGTGTTAAAAATTTGAAAAATGTGTTATCTGTCGTTAAAATGCATTATGGTTTAACTCCCATAAAAGTGGTACGAATAATAATAATGATAATAATTATAGGTCCATCACTTGCATCAACTCTATGCTACACATATCTTATATGCCACGTTACTGATCCAGCAGGTTGTTAGCACAGCCTACTGATAGACCACCGCAACAGCATGGATCGATTCCAGTTGCTCTTGTGATATTAGCATATTAATGAAATTTATTGAACAGCTGCTACAGCTCTTGAGGATCTTCTATTTCGGAGAGGGGTTTTCCAGGATGACTCCTTGAGTCCTATTCTTTTCTGCACTTCACTGCTACCACTGTTTGCTCTACTTTGTCAAACCTGCGAATATCAATATAGGCTACCCAGTGGTCGAAGGCATAGGATCATGCTAGAATTACAAAATGCTTTTAGGGTGGTCGAGGAGTACACGCGAGCTATTAGCATGGATTTCAGGTTGGACAAATATGTAGTCATCCACCTGAAGAGCATTCTATGAAGATCCTCAGATCACAGACAGATGTATACATGCCAGAGACCTATACATACGTGTATGTACACCACATCCAAGATGTAAAACAAATAAAAGATTATCTCCGCGGCAAGTACAGACATGGACTGAGGATAAGCCGTATCAATTAGACACAGAGATACCAACAAATTGATGAATATTCACAAAAGGATTTATTCATCGAAAAGATTCGCAGAGGAACTCTGTCTCGTATTCGACCAAGCGAGGTGGCCGGCGAGGTGCTGATTTAGAATCAGAACTTTAATCGAGTCTGAGAACCTTAATCATCACCGAAAAGCATAATCTGTGCTCGCAGAAGGTCGATAATCCCCTTCATGATAGCTTCTAACAACGTTGAGGTGCAAGTTTTATCGACAAGGCTGACACATTCGCTTTTTTAAAGTCGGGCGGCCTTACGTCGGAGACCGAGGGATTTATTGTAGCCTGTCAAATGAATGTCTTCAACGCCTTGGTCTACCATAGTCACGTAATGGGCATAGAGGTTCCTGATACTAACTGCTGTATCAAGCTATTTCATCAAGTTGGTCGTCCTAATAATCGGTGTACTCGGAGGAATAGAACCTATGTCGCTTTCAGAACCTAAGATCATACCGTCAAAAATCTACTGAGTAGTTGAAATACCAAACTAACAGGCGGTCATCTTGTGTTCCCTTCGTCTACTTAGGGCATCTACTTATGGAATCTAGTGGCTATAGTTATTTGCTAACGCGACTCTGGTGAGATTCAAGGACCACAGAAGGACCATGCGACATTTGGTAACACCAAAAAAATAAGACCATCACCAGTCCAAAAACTAACCGGAAGCGAACTTAAATGTTCGAACTGTTGAAATAGTTCCATGGTGGTCATTGGAAGTGACATTCATGTAATAAAACAAAAGCCTATAAAATTATAGAAGTTAATTTTATGTAATTATTTCAGAACGGTGCTGTCTTCTACCTCTCACCTCGAAATATCATCAGCGTCGAAGTATAAAGTTTAAGTACTTACACAAATAGTTAATAAATTAACCGTTAATTTATACTAGCGATGAGACTGATAATTACAATATAATAATATAAATTTTAATACTAAAAAGTTAACAATTGTTTGGTTACGTTACACCTCAAAGCAATTAATTCAGTAGTTATTGTAACGGTATAAGATTTTATTGCCCTTAGAAAAACTTAATAGAGAAATGGATATCTGATACCTACAAGAGACAAGTAGTTCACCTCCAGGTTCGGGTAGTTAGAAACACAGTGTAAACCTATTGTATGTTTTATACTGAAGATAAATAACATTATATTTTTTATTAAAGACTCATATAAAAATGTTATTTATTGGAATCGTAAAACATGCTTCTGTAAATACAATAGACAAATAACTATAAAATGTGTTTTTTTCACACATTTATTATTTTTCTTGTTTGGATAAAGCTAAAAAAATTATTAATTTTAGCTGCGAATTTAAACACGTTTGAACGATGCATATCTCTCATCAGTTGCGGTGTGACGTCACTCTATATACGTTTGCTCTAAGTAAATACTGTTATACTTGCGGTTTGTTTTTACAAGTTAAAATACGACGTTATTTTTATATTTCTACCATGGAGAGTGAAAAAGAAAGGAATTATAAATATTGTATTACATCTAAGTGTGCAAATACAACAATAAAAGCCTAGAAAAGTTAATTTTGTGTCTCTAAAATTAGATATAAATGGTGCATTGCTATGAAACGGGACGACCGAATCGTGAAATTATCAGAATCTAAACGATTATATTGCTGTCAGGATAAAAAAAATCAGTATTATTAGCAAAGAAACTGCTCAGCGCTCATCATGCACACGTCGATTTTCGGTAAATTGTTGGTCTGAGCTTGCACAAAGCCACTAGCCGTCATTTGCACCACTTAGATATATTAATATTAGTTATTTTTACGTAAATAATAAATAAACGCGATATTTAACAGTCGTAAACATGCAATATAATACATTCAGCCAAAGTTCTACGGTATGACGTCAAGCCAATAGCGTGGCGTTTGCGATCACGTGGTTTTGCTTGCATAAAACTTTTAATTTCAAATTGAATTATTTATAAATAGTTATTTATGATACAAGTGTTAAAAGTAACTTTTTATTTTGTGAGTGGAGAAGTTTGCGAAACGAGCGTAAGCGAGTGGAGCAACTCCACGAACAAAATAAAGTCATTTTTTAACACGTGTATCATACAATGTTTTTTCTACAAACACCATTAAAAGAACAATAAAAGTTTCTTTAAAAAGATTTCAAATCCTTTTAGTGGTTACCTCATAATTCTAGTAGTTTGTAGGATTTATGAAATAAATAAATCAAGTTAGCCCGTTGTTTTACACATGCTTGTCAAATGTGAAAAATTATTGCAATATGATGAGTTCCAATATTAATTATAGTCCAGAAGGAAGCCAATCGATTCCTCAAGAAATTGAAGAAGCAGCTATAAGGACAACTTTAGATTTGTTACCCACAAAATCCAAACAACAATATGAATTAGCGTACAAACGATTTGTGGAATGGTGCGATCGGAACAATGTTGCAGGCAAGTACAGTGAAAATGTAATGTTGGCCTATTTCGAGCAAAATTCTTAAATTTGGAAGTCTTCGACGCTTTGGGCACATCTTTCAATGATAAAGGCTATGTTAAATGTCAAGAACAATCAAGATATAAGTAAGTTTTATAAACTCATCACATTTTTGAAGCGCAAAGGAGAGGGATATCGTCCAAAAAAATCAAAAATTTTTACACGCCAAAATATTGATGTTTATTGCAGAGGCGCCAGATGACAAGTATTTGATGTTTAAAGTAGCTGCTGTAATGGGTAGACTAAGCGCGTGTCGCCTTGAAGAACTTTGTCAAATGAGTTTAAACAATATTGAAGATTTAGGAAATACACTAGTGGTAAACATTCCAGATAGCAAGACTAGAGTTTCAAGAACCTTTACTGTTATTACTGAGACTTATATTGACTTATATCATAAGTACTTAGCATTACGTCCAGCTCATGTCAACCACCAACGTCTTTTATTAAATACACTAGTAACAAATGTACGATTCAACCTGTTGGAATAAATATTTTGGAAAGATGCCTACAGATATTGCAAGATTTTTGAAATTACCAAATAGTGAACTTTACACCGGACATTGTTTCCGTCGGACATCCGCCAGTTTGTTAGCAGACTCTGGTGCAAATTTATGTACAATAAAAAGACATGGAGGATGGAAAAGTTCGAGTGTTGCAGAAGGATACTCGTTAGAAAACAAAAGAGGATTGCTTGTCACATTCTTCCAAATAATTGCCCTTCTTCTAACAATTCCAGAAATAGAGCGTATTAATAGTATTTCCTCCACTGCTTCAAGTTCAACTTCAACAATTTCTTCTTGTGAAGTAGCTTCCTCACAAAGGATAAATATTACTAATTGCTCCAATTGTACAATTAATATAAATATTTCTAAATAACTTGTAATTTTGTTAATAAATATATAAATGTCATTATGACAAACGACTTGTCATTTTACTTTTTGCACTAGTGTTAAAAGTAAATCATGTGATCATTTTTAACGCGAGTTTATATAATATTACATTTTTAATTGAAGCATGCCGTGTTAAAAATTTAGTTTTTAATG
>JANEYF010001911.1:0-40523 GCA_029963845.1 Rhamnusium bicolor
ATACATAACTTGATGCAAAAAATACAGGATGTTCCATTTACTCGCTAAATTTTCATAGTTTTGTGTTTACAATATATGTAACGTCAAAATTAAACACTGGTGGTATTCTATTATCGAATTTTCTTTACACAGCATATGGCAATGCCTACCTTATAGTATTACTGCTTGCAAATGAGTATCTTTTACACGAAGAAAGTTGGTAAAAGTTATTAAAACCATTACACCGTCAAAATTCTTTAAAATGCGTTGGCGAAATTTATTCATAGTATCCTGCATGCTTTTGACTCGAAACAGTTTATGCCTTTTCGAAAACTATGAAATATATTAGGTACTCCATTTGGTGTCGGCAAAAGCATATCGACTTCCGTATAACCGAAGTGTCAAATGCTTGTAATTATTTTAGCTGGATTGACCACACTACCATTATAATCCAGTCACTTAAGCCAAAAAAGAGGGTCAACCTCGAATGAGAGATACGTTGGGTGTAAACTTGTATAAACCTTTATTTTGGCGTTCTAAAAGTTGTTCAAAAAGTTCATAAAATCTCGTGTCCGCGTCGTAAGATATTCGAGGTCAAAGGTCACAAATATCTCGCATCCTATGGTTTGAATGCCATTTCCATTTATTATAAAAAATGTAGAGAATAAAATTCTACAACTTTTTGTTTCAAACATTTTTTTATATATTCAACCGTTTTTGAGATAGTGGGGGAGAGGGGGCCGCATTTATCTACTCACTGCTGCAGCAAGGTCAACCAAAAGTCCCGGTAAATAATAAGTTTTCTATAAATCATTAAAAAATATATAATTATTAATAATTTGCATTGTTTATTAATTAATACATTATATTTAACGATATTTCTCATTTATCTAAAATATATTTATTTAATATTATTTACCCTTCCGTGTAATCAACTGTACAAAAATGGTTGTGGTTCACGGTGCGGAAGCAAGAAATCTGGGTTGCAATGTTCTTTAGCTTGTGGCCATTGTAATGGGCAAGAGCACCAATATTTCACCCGTATCAAAGTGATCTCGATGAAGATAGTACATTTGACCCCGAAATTCTCGAAGATCTAGAGATAAATATCCTTTACAAGGAAAAAGATGATAATAAATTGGAAATTTTCGAGCGACCGGCAGACGATGATGAAGAAGAAGAAGAAAAATAATATTCCAAGCCTTTTGAATTACAAAAGTTTTTGAAAAACTTCCCTACATTAGACCTTCAATCCGTAATTAATATATTAAAAAGTTTTCTAAATAAAGATATAATTAAAATGTATTTACTATATTCTTTTTCTACTTAAAATATAATTAACATATATATTAGAATATAATTAAAATATACTTAAAGTATTCCACTCAACAATTTTTGATTGCACGAAAGGAAGTAATATTAAACAAATATATATTCGATAAATGAAAAAATATCATTAAATATAATGTATTAATTAATAAACAATGCAAAATTATTCCATAATTATATATTTTTTTAATGATTTATAGACTTTATACGGCGTATTATTTACCGGGACTTACGGTTGACCTTGCATTATGCTGTGAATAGGTAAGCGCGGCGCGCTCTCCGCTCTCTATCTCAAGAACGGTTGAGTATATAAAAAAATGTTTGGGACAAAAAAGTTGTAGAATTTTACTCTCTACAATTTTTATAATAAATACAAATGGCATTAAAACCATAGGAAGCGAGATATTTGCATAAAACCGATTTTTTGTGACCTTTGACCTTAAATATCTTAAGACGCGGACATGAGATTTTATGAGACTTTTGAGACAACTTTTAGAACATCAAAATAAAGGTTTATACAAGTTTATAGCTTAATATCTCTCATTCCGAGGTGAAACCTCTAATGTAACTGGACTATTAATAATACCCTAAATTCTCAAAAATTTTCTGGTGCGCGCTTTTCCCTATATCGATCGATGCAATTCCAGTTGCTGAGACACCCTGTATATTTGTACAAATATTAGATAACCTCTCGAGGAGATTACCAACTGTACAACATAATGTCATATATATTGTAACCGTTTACAAATAATTTTTTTAAATAATAAGGTGGGCAGGTAGAAGTGACATTATTAATTAACCTCTACATTGTCCAGATCTTACGCTTATGATTTTTTTTTAATTTCTGGAGAATCTAAAAAAAATGTAGTTTATAAGGAAAGGTACAACCTAACCATAGAAGAAATTTAAATAAATATACAACAAGAGATTGAGTACATAATATATTATTTTGGATAAGTTATGACAAATATTTTGAGAGATGTAAATATATGTAATAATAAAGGTATAATAAAAAATTAAATACCAAATTTTTCCACCACAGAGGGTAAAATTAATTTACAAATAGTAATAAATACTAAAAATAATACCTAGATAAGTTACTAAATTTGCAATCCTATCACTTTATTTAATTTAGGGTTAAATAAAATTGCCACACACACTTGGTGATTTATTAATGTGTATACAGAGAAGTGATTAAGAATTAATTGCAATTGCCCACTAATAAAATATTTTTACCGAATAAATGGAAATCCTTATTGAAGACGTCGCGTATACCATTCACAGACGTATTTCTAGTTATTGCCTTCGTCAGTGCGATTATACAACGTCAACAAGAAGGATTTTAGAATCAAGAAGTTTTTCTGTGAAAGTAGAGTACTAACAACTTAATGGTAACTACATCTACCAGTGTCAATCACAATGTAATAAATTGTAAAAAGCTACAACAAAGTAATCTTTCATAGTAAACACCAAACGTTGGTTATTTATCGGGTATTTATCAGGCCTTTACTGAAGATGCTGACTAAATAACGGTCCAGTGAAAGCCCATACTTTGATTGTTACTGGGTTATTAATAAAGGTATAATAAAAATTAAAACACTAATATATTCCAACAGAAAGTGTAAAATTAATTTACAAATAATAATAAATACTAAAAATAATACCTAAATAAGATACCAAAGTCGTCATCCTCTCACTTTATTTAAATGAAAATTAAATAAAATACACTTTTTGATGATTTATAAATTTGTAACATACAAAGAGAAGTGACAGCTTTAATTGCGATTGCCCACTAGTAAAAGATTTTTACCAAAAAAAAAAAAGGAAAAACTACTTAATGGATTTTTCTTCTGAATTTTTTTGTGCTTTTAACATGAATTCTACATGTAGTAAATTAATCGGAGGTTCATAAATCTGGAATTTTTAAAAATGTTTCGTTCCATAATTATTCAAGATCAAAATTGTTCAAGATATAGCTGGCCACCCTTTATAGTAATAATCATAATCAACAATCATATAAGCACATTCATTTAGAATGTATATCGAAAAACCCATAATAAGATAAGATATTCTTTATTTATCCATAGATAGATAGTATGTACATAAAAAAAATAGATATAAAAATAATAGTTACAAACTAGTACTAGTTTACATAATATAGACATATAATATAGAGAAACCTGAAAGAACCGGAAGCAACATCAATTTGGCTTTTATAAAACATAAAAGTTGACTCTTAAATTGGTTAACGGTATTACTAGTCTTAATTACGTGAGGAAGAAGACTGAATTGTACAACTTCTTTGTGGAACAGACTTCTCATTGTACTACTCCTAGAAGTTCTTTTAACATAATAGTTATTTGCACTAGCCGTTCGTGTGTTACACATGTGTACGTCTGTAACAGGCAACAATTGTCGTATGAGATATTCCGGTAAAATGTTATTAATCATTTTGAAAATAAATGTCATAGTTTGGAAGAGGAGGAACTATTTAATGTTAAGCCATTTTAATGTATTAAGCATTAGTTGACTGCTAGTGAAGCGGTTGCATCTTAGTATTATTCGCATTGCCTTATTTTGGAGAACCTAGAGTCTACTAAAATTTTTACAACTTGTATACAACACAGAACAGCAATAGAGAAAATGAGGTAGTATTTAAGGTATTATACACAGTTAGTTTAGTAGTAGTTGATATAAATGAAGCCACTCTGCCGATTTTCTTTGACATATATTCTATATGTTCGTTAAATTTCAGTTCACGATCAATTAATTATTAGGCCTAGATACTTCATTTCCTGAACAATTACAAATTTTTTACTATTTAACCCGATACCAAGATTTAGACTAGCAAAGTGTTTATATAGATAATTACTCACAAACATAAATTTGGATTTTAATTCATTTACTTTTGGTCTATTGATCTTAAATTTTTCTGTCAATAATTTTAGTTCTAAATTAACAGTACTTACCATTTCCTCAAAATTTGTACTCTCTTAGTAAATAAGAGTATCATCAGCAAAAACATGGATTTTACATTTTTGCAACACATTGCCAAGGTCATTAATATAAAGAATAAATAATAATGGACCCAGTTTATAATGGTGTTTTAAAATCCATGTATTTTTAGTTTTAATAGTAGTATATTATGGTCAATTCTTTCAAAAGCACACTTAAGATTAATGAAAACTACGCAAATTCCAACTCCTGCTCTATCCAACAACTGCTTCCAATCTGAAATTACTAATTGCAAAGCCTTTTCACATGAATATTTATTACGAAATCCCGATTGATATGTGCATAGAATATTATTTGAATTTATGTACTTGATTACTTGATCATAAACTATTAATTCTAAGATTTTTTTTACAAAAAGGCAACATATTTACTGGTCTTAAATGTTCGGCCAGATTCGTATTGGGTATTTTTGGTGTAGGTACTACTGCAGATGTTTTATGACATTCAGGCATAATACCCTTTTTCCAGACTCAAATTAATCAAATTTAAAAAGGATACCCTATTATGTGAAAATTTTTTTTATGATATCACATCCGATATCATCAGTGTTATATTTTTTCTTTATTTAGTCACTATTTCTTGTAGGGTTATAGCATTAAATGATGTCATGCTAGAATTTACACCCGGTATAGATTCATTAATTATATCAATATCGACATCATCTGTTCCTATGCTTATAATAATATTCTCAATACTACCTATATAATACTGATTCAATACATCCGCCAAGTTGCTATTATATATTACTCCATTACAGTTTAAACTTTGCAGAGCGTGTGCCCCGCTTTTTTCCCAACTAACTGCTTTAAGCTTTTCCACATTAATTCTGGATTTGACTTATTACTATCTATATTTCTATCATAAAATAGTGTTTTCGCTTTCTTCATAACTTTTACAGTACTCTTTCTTGTCTGCTTGTAGTAATTTCATTCCTCATCCTCGCGTGTAAAAACAAATCTTTTGTAAGCCCTATTTCTATTTGCAATAGCTTCCCGACACATCATTTAACCATCTATTTTCAGCTACCTTTACTTTTATAATTTTCTTTTGGTGCTGCTATATTTAGTATATCTAATATATTATTTACAAATGTCTGACTACAATATTTACATCTGTGCAAGAATACTCCCATTCCTTTTTAATTAACAAATTTGTCATTTCATCAAAATTGATCCGATATCTAATTTCCTTTGTTTGGTATTTTGATAAATACCTACTGTTTTCTACTTTTACTTGAATTATTGAATGGTCTGTTACGATATAATTTTGCTCTACATACGCATTTATTGTATAATCATTACTGACAACAAGATCAATTACTAGAATTACTTCTTACCCTAGTAAAATTTTGTATAAACTGTTTCATGCCATAATTCTCAATACTTTCCTTAAAATCATATCATATACATATCTTCAGAATCATATCATATACATATCATATCATATACATATAACAATCAGGAAGAGGACTGGTAGCTACTACTGCCTCATGGATGGCAGAAGGACATTATGTAGAGACATACATAGGCAAATAAAAGCAAACGTATAAAATGAGTAACGAAATACATAACGCTTGATACAATGTATTTTTCAGAATGACTGAGGTCTGCCATGGCATTAGCATACATGGTCAAGTCACATCTAATATTCATTCTGCATTCGTGTCTGTTAAATTTGTGCAATTTAATCATATGTTTGTACAATGAAAATAAACGTTCCACCTGTAGTGATGAGAATAATCGAGATACGAGACGATAATCAAATTAGTCGGTTATTTAAATTTAATAATAGATAATCGATTATAACTTCGCATTACTAATATTAGCAAAATAGTAGAAAATAAGTTGTACACAATCATTTTACGATGAATGCGACGGCGCGGCGTGGCGTCCGATTCGATTATTCTCTCGGTTTAGAATTTGGAACCTTCGATTGATGAACACGATAAAGTAGAAAGTAGGTAATGATGGATTTAATTTAGCAAACCAGATACAATAATTGGCTAAGCATAACGTTACTTTTATAAATAGTTGCATACTTAGTGTGAAATAATTTTAAAGTAACAGTTTAAGTTTTAAATAAGTAGTTATTGTTACCTCTTTATAAAGTAAATAAAACATAAACTACTCCAAAAATTGGTACGTAATACTATTTATTATAAATAAATGCACTCAACATGATACAAAATTAACAAATAACTATTTGGGAGGCCAAAATTACTAAAACTAGTAATACTAATATAGTCGATTATTAAAATATCTCGATTAAAAATAATTGATTATTGAAATATTTCGATTATTTCCATCACTAATAATGTTCACGAATTTTAGACATTGTTTTGTATCCCAAGTTAACGAACCATATGCCAAACACCACAAGAGTAACTGTACGCGGTCGTCTCGCTAACTGAGGAACAATAGCAAAATTACGTGTAATAATATATACGTTTATCCCGGCTTTCGGCCTCAATACTAGTTGCATATATTACAGGTATGTAAATAAATATATACATATCAATAAAATATAAATTAATTAAGTTATATGAAGGCTCTTTAAAAATAGGATTTTTTTATATAACTGCCAGTCCTGAAAAATGGTAAATATTTTCGCTCCCCTGTAATAATGAAATAGTAATAATCACATTCATCATCAATATTTATTGTCACCGAACGGTGTATAAAGAAAAAATATTTTGTATAGAAAATGTGAATATAAATCCAGTATTTTCGAAAATAATGTCTGTTTTCAATGACAATGTTCAGCTGGTTAATGCCCCAAAAAGACAGTTACTGTCCATGTTTGATATGCACGCCGTGTATATTGAAATAAAATATAGAACAACGAACACAGCATAAAATAATCGAGACTATCACCTTGAAAAATATTGCAATATTTTATAATAAAAGTGGAAAACATGTATCACAGGAAGATATAACCTTTTCATCAAATCATCAAAATATCATTTTGAATTGGTGTTTATGTGATAGATTAAATAATAAGATGTCTGAAATCATGTCTCATTTAACTTATTAAAATCAATATACTGCTATAAATATACGTAATTTACATTCTCGCCCTATAGAGATCGAGCCAGCTCATGAGATATACGACTAGCGGTATGCGCAGTTTACAGTTGCCCGTCTGAACACGATGTCCGAGCGAAAAAAGTTTGATAGTAAAAAAGAAGGAAGAGAAAATGAAAGTGAAAAGTTTTTCTTAGTTGCTTGACATCATTGTACTGATAATTAACATAAAGTAAATTATTGCACTGCATAAAAATTCTTGTTAAATAAAATATTTATTTAATTATATTTCATCGCTTCGTTCGATTAGATCACTGTTTATAATAATAATTATGTAGTACTGCTTCTCAGTGTCAGATAGCGCAGCCATTTTAAAATAGTATTTTAATTATTTTCTGCATTCAAAACAGTTTTAATAAATTATACTTTGCGAAAACTAGACATTATGAAATTGTTTTTATGCTCAAAAAGACCCCATTCTTAAGAAAGACAATATCCTAACCTATTGTAAAGAGCACCTTTTGACATTCGCGCTGGCAATAGATGGGCGACTGTAAACTGCGCATGCTGCTAGTCGTGTATCTAGTGGGTTGACTCGATCTGTATAAGGAACCATTATTAATAATCGATAACAAAGATTTATTGACACATCATTTCCAATAACTTATTATTATTTTCAATTACCTATGACACATCTGCATATTGCCTAGCTGCCATATTTGATTCACTGACTCTCAATGTCGCACACGTTTTCAACTGCTAGTTACGATATAAATTTATCATAGTTGTAAAGGCAACTGCTTTTTTGGTCATATTATACCTATGAATAAACAACTCAATCCTTATGACGAAAAATATTTATACACATTATCCAATGTAACACATTCTTTTCAGTATACGATAACTTCCTTAGAATTTTCTCTTTTCTGTTTGCATATTTCACAAAGCTTTCGTTTAGGCTCAATATTAACAGCGACGATTCGCTTATATGCCTTTTGTCATTCACTGCCGCTTTATCTACACATTCCACTAAAGGCCTGAATCTTTAGTTGAGAGATTAAAATCGTTAGAAGAATAAGAGAAATGGAAATACATATAAAGAATAAAGAAGACAAATACAAAAATGCTATCACTTCTTCTGTCGTTTAACTCGAAAGAAAGGCCTCCGATATATCCTCTGGGTTGGATAATAACATTCTTTCATAAAAATATATTGTGAAGCCAGTTTATAATACTGTAAGCAATACGAGCTTGCAACAATTAAATACAGACGAACATGTAGTAGAATAATTAATGATTTTACTATCTAGGGCAAAATTAAACTGTATTATCTTTTGTGCAGTAAATAAAAGTATGTGACTTACAACTATTAATAGCGAAATTAAACTTGGCAAAGATGTTGTTGTTGTACTATTATTCTTAAAGGACATTTCAAAAGTAACTAAAAATGCATGTTGTATTACAGACAACGTCTTATAAAATTGCCGTAATTTTTACAACTAAAGCCTCAAATGTGAATTTTAGCAGAAAGTGGCCGAAATAGAAGTTTTCAAGGACAAGAGAGTGATGGTGTGGGAAAGAACATTTAGTTCTAAGGTCAAGAAAAGGCAGAAAGGAGGTCTGTGAACTTGGCAATACAATCATCGTTGCTAATTACTCAACCCATACTAGTATTTAGCACCTACCCATTTAGCGCCTTCTGAATACATAAAAAACGAAGGTGCTAATTGTTTTATAAAAGTTATTAACAATTTTATATTTTAGTGCCACTTCAAACCACCTCCCCATGCATCGGTGCAAAACATATACCATCATTTAACACCCATTTAGCACCCTCTGAGTATACGAGAAAACCAAAAGTGATAACTATTTTAACTAAGTTATTAACAATTTTTGATTCTTGAAATTCTACTTGCATATCGGAAACAAACAATATTTTATTAATTCCATTAGTTTGATGCAATTAAACTGTTTCGATGTTGTGACAGATTAACACAGGTTTTCAATCTTTTTGAAAAACATTTTATGAAGAACTCTTTCTGAAAATTATATTTAATTGTTAGGTTAAACCGGATTTTTCATACACAAGTATTTGACTCCACCGACTGGACTAGTTGGCTTTGAATCGATATTGCTTACCTATTTTATTTTTTTAAATATATGTAACTATGTTTGCACTTTTTTGTTTTATTATAGAATAATAAAATTGTAATTTTACTATGGGATCTATTTTGCTATACAAAGTAACTAAGGAATATATCACTAACTTATCGCAAGCATTAAACATTTTTTACCTCGCGCTGTCTTACAATTTCTATTTCCATTAGGTTTATTTCATCTCTAGTTGTTTCTTTCAACATTTTGTGACGGTCAAAGTGATGCCACAATTAAACCAGCTACCGAGGTGGTAGTTGGGTATGCTCTGGCTAAACTTACATTGCATTACCTTGTTATGTTAGACAATGCTGAACCACGGGCTAGAGAGGTCACGTTAGCTTTATTTTTTACCGTTTGTGAATATGAGAGTGGAGTTGATTTTATTTTGAGCAGAAGAGAAGTATTTCTTGGAGCACCAGATATGAATGTGATGCCCAAGGATAGTAGCAGCTTGTAAGTAAGAAATTAAAAGATATGGGAGCTGTGCCCCAACCACTGGTAAGGTCATCTTAATTAACTTATAAACTAGGTACCTAGCCACGATAAGTGTCCACCGGTGTCAGCTAGAGGTGCCGCTAATGTGCGACAAATAATTTGACTTTAATGATTTGCAAATATGTCTATGTTTATGAACTGTATGTATAAAGTTTATTTGACTTTTTTCTGTTGACATCAATAATTAGCGCAATGAGAGACTGTTGGAAGTAAATATACGTTTTTCCCTCTTTTTTAGCGTTATCAGTGAGTTTAATTAATCAGAACTTTGATAAAAAACACTTTTAAAAAGAGAGTGGCGCCTAACAAGATATTCTATATGACCTGGACAATTTTCATTAGTAAATTGACTGTTGCCTACTGTTTTTCTTATGTACTTAGTTTTAAGTTTACGAAAATTTTCTAGTTAATCGCTCGCTTCCCCGCCCAGAGAAAAGAGCCTCAATTTGTTTTCCGTTATAATTGAATATATGTATTTGTAGACTAAACTTCGTTTCTTAGTATGTTGGTTTTACTATTTAAAAATGTCGAGGGAAAAACCTGGTCATTATAAAGTAGGGATTAATAAGTAATTAAATATATTTTTGAATTTTCTACTTCAATCAAGCTCAACATACATTTAAAATCTAAATTAAACAATCAATAAAGCACTTGTCACTCAATCGGTGCACTAATCAATAATTTATTCCGGCTAAGAAGCACTGGAAACTTCACTTTCATGAAACTATAGGCGTATTTTTGTACATAAGTTTATAAGTTAATTAATATGACCTTACCAGTGGGTGGGGCACAGCTCCCATATCTTTTAATTGCTTACTTACAAGCTGCTACTACCCTTGGGCATCACCTTCATATCTGGTGTTCCAAGCAATACTTCTCTTCTGCTCAAAATAAAATCAACTCCACTCTCATATTCACAAACGGTAAAAAAGCAAGCTAACGTGACCTCTCTAGCCCGTGGTTCAGCATTGTCTAACATAACAAGGTAATGTACATATCATAAGTAAGACAACCATAAGAGAACATACTTGAATGTAAACTCCTGACCACGCCACACATCCTCTCAGGGCCGTGGCTGCCGAGCGTATGTCCCCGCACATTATACGAAAACATCATCCGTTCCCCGCGCACTCACACAATTCACTCAGATACAGGGGCAATACAATAATATTTAATGATATTATTTCAATCGAATTTGGAATTTAATGTATAACTCGAACAATTCGATCTAATTTATAACAAATGTGGTCCAAATTATTTGTCTCCCAGAAAACGAACCGTTACAACTTCACTAAATTTTTCTGTGCAACCAGATATATCTCTAAAAATGATAAACTGGGCATCTAACTGGGTATAAATCCTATATGTTTTCAAATCAAGTTTACAATAATTTTTCCTCACATAAGTGAATTACTCATAAAATTTAAAAAAGTAGCATCGAGAATGCTACACCATAACACAACAATTATTTAATAATAGTAAATAGGGATTGAATTATTCTACTATGAAACCATATTCATCTTCAATACATATTTATTACAGAGAAGTATTGGTGCCAAACTATCTAGTAATTTTAATGAATTAATATCTAACAATTTTATCTAGTTGTTCAATTTAAGATACTATATGCCTTTGTAAAGGATAAATAGAAAAACGTAAACTACAACTCCTTTCTATCTTTGACAAAAGATAAAACATCAATTTATGTCATATTTAATTCTACTTTTTTATGCTGGTTAGGATATGTTAGGTTAGGTTAGTTTTTTATTCTCCTTTTTTATGTTGATAGTGTTGATACTGAAGTCACGTTTTGAATAAACAATACTGAACTAATTTTTTCAATGTGTCAGGTGTTTTCCTATATTGAAAATTTTTAATTATCAGTATTCAAATTCCAATGTCGACGCTCGATGACCAAGCGTCAGCAGAATAAAGCCTCATTGGTTAGTAAATGCATCTCTGTGAATAATAAATAGTCTTAAACATTAGATATTTCTCACCCACTTTATTCAACACCGTCTCGATCTATACCAATACTAGTTTCTGCCTAGTGCAACTTTGAAAAATTTTTGGTTCAAATTCACAGCTGAAGTTGTAGAAGATCAAAGTTAAAAAAATATCAGTCACTTACCAAGATGGATACCGTAGCATGAACAGGACTTTTGCGGAATTTTGATTTGTTGTACAGGAGCATTATCCTCTGCAAAGTGCTTATGTTTTTGTTATTTTGTATTTTGCAATACTTCCCTCAGGCATATCCTAATAGGGGCCACACTGTATATGCAGTTTCCACATGGAGTGGTCTGAACAGGATAAGGCAATCTCTGAATAATATTTTATGTTGATCCCTGGACTGATCATCCTGAGAATCTGAGGCCTCTGGATGTTTATAGAACGGACAGTTCCCATTTTCTAGTTAAATATCATCTTTCAATGGGGACTGAAATAGCAGCATTGTGTTTTGATGACTAGTAAATATTTTCATCTATAAAGGCGTGCATTGTGATGTTTCATAACATGCCTTGGTAGCCCTTTATATCAATGATTGACGATATTTCAGGTGAATTAATACGTAAAGATGTCTTTTGTTTACCTTATTTGGTAAAAATAAGCTTTTTTGTGAAACCATTTTTCATAATACCTATAAATAAAATATCTGATGTGACAGGCAGATAAATTTCTTGCACCAGTGTCCTGATTTTAAAAATCAATCTAATTTAATTCTTGGCTTAACTTAATTAAATTTTAAAAGAATACTTTGAATTGTTTCATTAAAAAATCAGTGTCCTTATATACGATTAATAACAATTATTCACATCATATTTTTGATAATTTCTTCTTATTGACATATTGACATTTTTGTAGCTAAATTAGACATTTCAAATATCAAATTGTCAAGTTTACTTAACCCCATTTTATGAGGTCTAATGTGTATAAAATTTGAGTTTATCAGCTTTATTTAAATATTTGGAAAATATATTTTATTGTCTTGCTATAATAGACCTAATTTATAATCATTCATCAAGAATAATTTTTTTTGTAGTCAAATACAAAACAGTGTAACTCACTTATGTTATTTTTAATTCTAACTACTCTGTTCAGTATTGAGCCAGTCCTACTGAACATAATGTGCATTTTTTTATATTATAAGTTTCAGCGTATTGGCAAATAACCAGGAAAATAATTATTTAAAAAGATATATCTTATTCTTATCTGTGATAATTTTTTGTCAAAGTTAGAAAATAATAATTAGCAAAAGTTTATAGCATTATTATATTTCACTTCATTCCATATTTTAAACTTTTACCAAGAAAAGGATACCTAATTTGTTTTAAATAATTTTTTGTGCTTGTTGCATAATTTTTGTTTTGAGACAGTGCTTTAATAAATTCACAACTACATACATAGGTATTATACAAATTTAATTACAAATCTAACGCTTATAATTGATAAATGTTGACAATTTCTTTTCGACTTTGCGATCTCTTCGTCTAATACCATAAGAACATAATGATTTATTCAGTTTAATAAATTCAAATTCATAAAATAAATCCCATAAATAATAACGTAACTCGTGTATTCACGGCACTTATGCTTCGCTGTGACGTCATGGGCAAACGGAACATATTTGAGCTTCAGAGCTTTAGCATATCCGTGTATGTGTATTATGGGTGTTACACATTCACCAAATTTAATGGGTCACCTAAAATGTCGTTGAAAATCATATTTGTCAAATTTGGGAGGCTCATTCAGTGTAATTTAGTTTTTGGTTTAAAAGCACATATTTTAAAAGTAAATCAACTCCTAAGTATCCCACAAAAGTTTCCGGTTTATATTGCAATTAACAACTGAACCAGAGCAATTGAAAATTTGAAACCGCCCGCGCAACAGCGTGACGTCACACCAGTCGAAGTGCCTCCAGCGATACATGCCACCGCATGTTTCGGACATTAGTAATCGCCTCCATCGCGGCAGTTTATTTCATTAGCTGATCTGGAAAGAGCACGTGTCACGCATTTTTCAATTCTTTGGTTTATTAAAATAATTTTAAAGTTTAGGGCCATTATGTGTTCAGTAGAAGACAGCTTTATTAAAGCTGGTTCCGGTAATTTACCTGAGGTCGATATTTTCATGGTAATGGAATATTTTAATAACAGTAGGGACTACATAAGCGCTGAAATGAGAGATGTAAAAATGGAAAGTTAAGTTAATAGTAATGAGTAATACCCTAAGTTGGTTTACTTAAAACCTATACTACTTTAAAATCCTTTATAATTTGCTGACCACTCACTCGCTCACTGATTAATCACGATCCTGCTCCAAATGCATGTTTTCTTTCAAAAATGAATATTTTCTTACATCCCTGTATTTAAATAAATACTTGGATAAACAACAGACTGTTATAATGAATCACTGGTTACGAGGGGTGTAAAAAATTACTTACTTTCAGAGAAAAAAATGCATTTTTAAGTCATTTTCCATAATTTTTTGAGTACCACTGGTCTTAAATATGTTATGATGATGATATTTGTTTTTTTTTAATTTTTACATTTATAATTTTCTAATTTACCTTTTAAAAACACCCTCAGTCTCCTTTCGTTAACACAGTTTTTTTTAGTATTTTTTATTCTCTTGTTGTGATTTGGAATTCGCACTTATAAAGTATCTAAAAGTACGCCAATGAAGCTAAAAATTAACCGACCTTTAACTTTGACCTGGATACTATTTATTGCAAGTTTGGTCAACAACAGCTTCTTAGTTTAGAATAGATGTAGCTTTATCGTGCAGTACAAGAAATATCTAAAAACGTTTTACAAAAAAATGAAGAAACGACTGGGCTGGGGCGTTTTTTATTATGGGATGATACCTACTGGGGTAGATTTTTTTTTCTATTTCTCTTTCGGTGTAATCAGAAATATAAGTTACTTTTTCATTATTTTTGCTGTAACCCGAACTTTAATACTATTACAAAAATCACCTAAATTGATATGATTCAAATATTAAATGTGTGGCATGAAAATTATCTATTGATACTTTTTAGATCGGCAAGACAAAAATATGGTTCTTTTTTTATCATTATTCATATTCAGGCCGATTCTTATACTAGCTTTACATGCAGCCACTGCCGCTGCTACTCGCGCTGCCCGCTGTCCTGCCCTATAGCAGCCTTGAAGAAAGTGACTGTTTACATACAGCTGGTACGCGTATGGAGGACGTAGCGACAGCGCTCTGGCATGAGCAGTGGCAGCGCGAGCGACGTGTTTACATACTCGCGCTGTCCACTTCCCTGCCCAATTCCCTGCTCACTTTAGCTGCATGTAAACCCGCCATTAGATGTCACACAATGCATTAAACAAACAACACACAACTGGTTTGCAACGGCTGCAGCACACGTATTGTGCTTATCCGCCAGCAGCCTGTTGGTGCGTAGGTCAAGAGTCGACTGGTGTGACGTCACGCTTGGCCACGCCTCGTTTCAGTGCGCGCGACATTCAACTATTAATTTGAGGCAGAAGTTGAAGAGAGAAAAATCTAATTTTTTACAATTTTACTATTTGAAACATAAACTTTCAAACAATACGATAAAAAATTTTTGTTAAATGAGCCTGTTAAATGAGTTATAGCGGATACACACATATTCACAAATTTACGCACCTATTCATACACACGAATCGACAGCCATCATTCAGAAAATAGTCAGAATGGATTCAAGAGACTCATATCATATACATTAATCAAAATCTCGACGTCGAAGATACTTTATACTGGGCGCATGAAAGTAAAAACCTGCTTTGAACATATTTGTTTAGAAAAAAGTCACTAGTTTTTCTGCAATTCAAAGAAAATTCAAATTTATTGTGTACAAATAATTAATTTGGGAACTATTAAAAGTAATCATTTACACAAATGAAAGGCTTAAATTTTGAAATACTTTTTTATCTACTATTCACTATCCACTACGCTGGTTTTTTATATGATAGGATCTAAAATGTTATAACTGTCTTTACATAACGCAATAAACCAAACAATAGCTAAACATGTAGAATTTTTTCAGATAGCTTTAAGGTAGGGTAGATTTACAATATACAGGAAGTCTGGAACTGACATATTGTTAATTGCTTTTCGGGTGATTGTTTTGTTACGTAATATCTGAGATATGGTTTTAATATTCCTATTTGCGGTATACGATCATTCAGAGTTGTTTAAATACACCTCATTGTAAAATAAATATAATATATAATATTTTTCATTGCCAACATTCTAAACCGCTTTATTAATGATGGTTGAATAATTGTAAATAAGTCGGCGCGGGAAGTATTATAGGAGAGATGATATGAAACACTTGTTAATTTTGATTAGAAAAATATCTGATGTGGCCAGCACATACCTTTCTTATACCATCTTGATCTAAAAAAATCATTCTATTTAATTCTTCACTTACCTCAATTAAATTTTAATAGCGTACCTTCAAATGTTTCATTAAATTTTTTAAATAATTAATTATCAGCGTCATTCGATACTGTCAATAATAATTATTCATGTAATATATTTTATCTAACCCCGTTATGAAATGTCAAGTTTTAAATGCATTTTTGACGTTACGAAACGTCACATTTTTCATAACTCAGTCCCATTACATAACTGAGTGATGTAATGAATTTTTACGTAACTGATTATTATCATTTTCCTATTTTAAAGCGGGATTAGATAAAATTTTGTACTTAACACGTTATGAAAAAGTAATTTTACTTGACTCATGTAATTTGCAAAACTCGCTCGCTTCGCTCGCTCGTTTTGGCAAATATTACATTCGTCAAATAAAATTAGTCTTTTCATAACTGGTTACGTAAATAACTAGTAATAATATCTTCTTATTGACATTGGCATTTCTGTAACTAAATTAGACATTGCAAATGTCAAACCGTTAAATTTATCCTAACCCCATTTTATGGGGACAAATATGTAAAAAATTTCAGTTTACATCATCTTTATTTAAGTGCTTCGACAATATATTTTATTGGCTTGAAATAGTAGACATGATTTATAATCTTTCATCAAGAATATAGTTTTTTGTAAAGGCAAATACAAAAAAAGTTTGGGTTCCGTGTACCTTGTACCTCCTTTCAGCTGGCCTATTTTCTCGTCACCGAATTTATCATTGTCTTCGGCCATTAGAACGTGTAGCAAATTTGAATGCTTTATCTCAAAAACTGTGGCTGTTTTCGCGATACAACAGACATGCCGACAGATTTTTTTTCCTTAAAGTTATATTATGTTATAATTCGTCGGGATTCGTCAAGAAATGCAATACAAATTTTTAATTTTTTTTCCCGAAATGGTACCTTTTTTTCTTCTTTCATTCATTATGTCTTCTGGTGGTAACACATTTAACAAATTTAATGTGCCACCTAAAATGTCGAAAATCTTAACTGCCAAATTTGGGAAGTCTCCCACTAGTATTTTTGAGTTATCGCGGATATACACATACACACACACACATCCACACCTATACCTGTTCGCCAATATTTGCGACACCTCGGCATAGGCCGCACATGTGGCATCTTTTAAACTGTACATATGGTAAATATAGCGGCAGCGCCACATGTCTGTAGCTCTTTTCCGTTTATTGATACACTCCATACAACTCTAGAAACTGAAATACCGACTTGGGACACCTGGTGTCATGTTAATAGCAATCCATACCGTGGGTATGAAAGAGCCATAAATATTTATGAACATGTAGAGTGTATGATTGTGTAATCAAAATACATACTTATGACAAATGGCGCCACAAGTAGGCACAACAAAATTACACATTTAGATGTATATGATTGTATAATCAAAATACATGCTTATGACAAATGGCGCCACAAGTAGGTACAACAAAATTACACAGTATATGTATCTTTCTGTTTGAAGAATATCCACTAAGACCATGTTGCAATAAACGGTAAAATCCAATTTAAAACTAGAAATAGTTACAAACAATTTTTTTTCATTGGCATTAGTTAATTCATTTTCCTTTTTTTTTAATTTTTGGTACATAAAAATCAGCTTTAAATGTCAAAGGAAAAGTCGGAAGTTGGTTTTCAACAGAATATTACGTAAAATGGAAAAACTATTAAAAAATACTGTTACGCCACTGGACTGTGCAGACTGGTTAGATTAGGCTGGAATTGTACACGAACGGCCGGGAATATTCTGGAGTGCTCTAGACCGAGAGAATGGATGTATAAATAAGACGCACGGTGGGCCGAGATTTAATCTTAAGTTGAACGTGAGCGAGTAAAGAAGTAATAAGAAAGAGACTTATAATTGTTCAAGTGTAATTATAGTTAAGACAGTAATTAGTCTATTGTTGTTAATTGTTAATTAATAAATAAAGTAGTAAATAAGTGTTACCTGGACTTTCAATCAACGAATCTACGGGAAGAGGTGTTTGTGTGGATAGCAAACACGTAACAATTTGGTGTCGGAAGTGGATTGGAAGAGAAATTTCTGGATTATTCGGAAAGGTTCTACAGTATTCTTCTCAGAAATTAGTGGTAACACGAAGAATTAAACTACTGGATAGTGTTTGAGGACTATTTCTGGACTGAATAGTGATTTTAAAGTGGATTTCGAGAAGATTCTAGAACATTCGATATAGAAATAGCTGCAAATACGCGAGTGCCGCTAGTAATAACGTGTTGTAGACTGAGAAAAAGGACTACTAGTGCAAATTCGGGAAAATTCTAGAACATTCTATTTGAAAACAACAGGAGATACGTGAATTGTGTCGACGGGAAAGTGTTGTAGACTTGAAAACAAAACTATAAGTGATTTTTAGTGACAATTCTAGAATATTCGATTTGGAAACCACAGAAGATACGTAAACTGTGTTAACAGGAACGTGTTATAGACTCAAAACAAGACTTATTAGTGATATTTCGTGAAAATTCTCGAACATTCCATTGGACAATTAGTGGGGATAAGTGAATTTTATCAACACGAAAGAAGTATAGACTCTAAATAAGACTTTCTAGTGCTGTTTCGAGATTTTTCTGGAACATTCCATTATTAAAATAGACGTGATAGCAACATTTTACGGACTTTATAGTGTAATAAACTTTATTCTGAAATTGATTTACGTGTCGTGAGTTAATGCCAACAACAAGAAGTATGGCGGAGAAGCAAACACAGGACATGCTTGCAGCATTGTTACAACGGATGGACGAACAAGAGAAAAGACGACAGGAAGAAAAAGCAGAACAAGAGAGAATACGACAAGAAGAGAAAAATGAACAAAGGAAAATTATGGAAGATCAAGAGAGAAAACGTCAGGAAGAAAAAGAAGACTTGACAAAAATGATCGAAGGCCTGGAAGTAAGACGACAAGAAGAAAAAGAAGAACAAGAGAGAAGACGGCAAGAAGAAAAGGAAGAACAAGAGAGAAGACGACAAGAAGAAAAATAAGAACAAGAGAGAAGACGACAGGAAGAAAAGGAACAGCAAAGAAAGGAACGCCAGGAAGAATTAAGACAAATTATGGAGGGACAACATCAAGTCATGCTCTCGGTCACTCAACAATTGAAGGAAGATGTACATGCTGAAGTCATGGAAGTTAAAGAAGAAGTTAGTGAAGTTAGAGGAGAAATAACTGAAGTTAAAGGAAAAGTCAGTGAAGTTGAAGGGGAGATAGCCCGGTTGAAACAACAATTAAGAGAGAAGGGAGGCCAGTTAGTACTGTAGTCTGGTGCTAGGTTACAACCACCTTCATTCGACGGTCAAAGTTCATGGTCAACTTATAAGAGACAATTTGAGGCAGCTGCACGTTCAAATAACTGGAACGATGAGGAAAAAGCAACAGCATTGGTATTAGCACTAAGGGGCTAAGCATTAGATCTGCTCCAAACAATTCCTGCCACACAGCAACAAAACTTTAGCATTTTGGAGGCAGCGTTAGAATTAAGATATGGCGACCAACATCTCGCCCAAGTATATCAGGCTCAGCTCAAATCACGCAGACAACGAGGTGGAGAAAGCCTCCAGGAGTTCGAAGCTGCGGTAGAAAGATTAGCCCATCTAGCCTATCCTGGTGCACCAATGGAATTTCAACAACAGTTAGCAGTTGGTACATTTATTGATGGAGTAAGGGACCAGGAAGTTAGGCGAATTTTTAAGTTGGCCAGGCATAAGCTTAGTAGTGAGGCTTTAGTACATGCACTGGAGATTGAGGCTGCCTATAAGGATACCACCCAATCAAATCCGAGAGTACGAGCTGTGAGTGTGGAGGAAGACAAGCCAGACAACACAACACAAAATCTGATATCTGATATATACAAAATGATCACCCAACTACTGACAAAATCGAACTCCCAGCAGAGACAAGACCAACAACAAAATAGTGGGAGGCCGAATGGAGGCATCCGTTGTTATAGGTGTGGCAAAGTGGGCCATATCAAGAGGAACTGTCGTCAACGCAGCCCAGAAAGGGTAAATGCTGCTGTGGTTGAAGAGCCTCAGGAAAACTAAAGATGGCTGGCAATTTGGGGGCTGCGCTGGCCAAGAGATGTTGTGCCCCCCGAGAAATAAATGTTTCCCAACCTCGAAGAGTTCAAAGTAGTCTGTTGTTGGAGGGTTATGTAAATAAGAAGAAATGTGTGTTCACAATCGACACAGGAGCTACGTCATCAATAGTACGGGCAGGATTCATAATGGGTTTCAAAGTAAATAAAGAACAGAATGGATTAGTCATCCGAACAGCTACCGGAGATAGGGCGGCGGTTCATGGGGAAGTCGACATGGAGCTGCAGATTGGCCGCTTATGTTTTAAACATCAAGTTATCGCAGCTGACATTACCGATGACTTCATTTTAGGATTAGACGTTATGGAAAAATATGGATTTGTACTTGACGTTGGAGAACGAGTTCTCAGGATTGGAAATGAAGAAATTATTCTTTCAACGGCAGATGAAAAAATTCTATAATATTAGGCTACTAACTTCAAGGACCATAAAAATTCCTGCAAGAACAGAGAAACTAATTGAGGCAGTCCTGGAGGAAAATTCTGTAGGATACCGCTTTGGCCTCGTTGAGAAGGATGACTCAATTAAAATAACAGACAATGTGATCCTGGCAAGGACTTTAACACAGACTTCAGACAAGATACCGATTAGAGTGGTTAACCTAAATTCACACTCAGTGACGTTCAAAGAAGGCGAAACAATTGGCACCTACCAGCCAGTCACATGGATTGCGAGATGTGAAGAACAAATCATTGAAGCTTCGTCTACAGATATGGACCAAGAAGTTGTAAAGATGTTAAATGCCCAGTTAGAACATTTAACTCCAGATGAACATAGAGAAGCTTTAAAATTTTTGAAGAAGGAAAGCACAGTATTTGCAAAGGACACAGAAGCTCTTACAAAGACCAATATAGTGCAACATCGGAACTGGTGAATCATCTCCTATTCGTCAACCACCTAGGAGGCTCCCATTGGCAAAACAAGAAGAGGCTTCTGCAATGGTACAGAAGATGCTTAAAGACGGAGTTATTGAGGAATCAACCAGTCCTTGGTCGTCGCCAGTAGTTTTGGTTGCTAAGAAAGATGGAACATTAAGATTCTGTGTTGACTACAGGAAGCTGAATGACGTCACAAGAAAAGACAGCTATCCGTTACCCCGAATTGATGACACACTAAGTACGCTGGCAGGTTCACAGTGGTTTTCCACTCTAGATCTTCGAAGTGGATATTGGCAAGTGGGACTTCATCCAGATGACAAAGACAAGACAGCCTTTTCGACAGGAAGTGGCCTTTATCAATTCACTGTGATGCCTTTCGGCCTGTGCAATGCGCCAGCGACTTTTGAAAAATTGATGGAACTGGTACTACGAGGACTAACTTGGAAGACATGTCTAGTTTATCTTGATGATGTGATGGTTATGGGACGGGATTTTAAGGAGCATTTGAAGAACCTTCAAGAAGTGTTTGGAAGAATTAAAAATGCACACCTGAAATTGAATCCCAAAAAGTGCCTGATGTTCCAGAAAGAGGTAAAATTCCTAGGACATGTCGTGTCTTCGGAGGGGATAAGAACAGACCCAGACAAAATTTCCTCAGTACGAGATTGGCCGAGGCCTTCAAATGTTCACGAAGTACGAAGCTTCCTTGGCCTATGCACTTACTACAGACGATTTGTGGAACGATTTGCCGATATTGCGAAGCCACTACACCGGCTTACAGAAGAGAAGATTCAGCACCAATGGACACAAGAGTGTGAAACATCGTTCAGAACACTAAAATCAGCACTGCGTTCGAGTCCGGTTCTATCATACCCAGAACGGAAAGGTCTGTACGTATTAGACACGGATGCCAGTAATTCTGGACTTGGATGTGTTCTTTCCCAAATTCAAAATGGACAGGAAAAAGTAATTGAGTATTTCAGCAAGACGTTGTCGAAGCCAGAACGTAACTATTGTGTGACACGGAAGGAACTATTGGCCATTGTCAAGTCCATAGACCATTTTCACAAGTACCTATATGGACAACACTTTAAGGTTCGGACCGACCATGCTGCATTAAAGTGGTTATTGCAATTGAAGACTCCGGAAGGCCAACTAGCTCGCTGGATAGAAAAACTGCAGCAGTACGATTTTAAAATCGAACATCGTCCTGGAAAATGCAGACGCTCTCTCCAGAAGACCCTGTCGGGAAGACTGCAAGCACTGCCACCGGGTAGAAAAACAACAAGGGATAATAATTGTAAACACCATTAAAATTGATGTTCCTGACGATTGGACAAGAGAGACATTAAGAGAAGAGCAGTTAAAAGATCAAGAAACTGGTCCTATTCTGGAATGGAAAGAAAGAGGAGCCCGACCAGGCTGGAAGGACATTTCAGACAAGGCAGTGGGACTGAAGGCTTTGTGGGCACAATGGGATTCCCTTAGAGTAGAGGATGGACTGTTGAAAAGAGCTTGGGAAAGTCCAGACGGGAAGGAAATTTCTTTGAGATTGGTAATTCCCAGGTGTCGCATATCAAAAGTACTCCAGGAAGTGCATAATGGAACATCTGGCGGACATTTTGGCATCAACAAAACTCTCACTAAAGTACGCGAATGATTCTACTGGGTGAACAGCCGTCAAGATGTGGAAGCTTGGTGCCGTAAATGTGAAGTTTGTGCGGCAAGTAAGGGGCCACGGACAAGAAGTATGGGCCAAATGAAACAATATAACGTAGGGGCTCCTTTTGAGCGAATTGCGATCGACGTAGCTGGTCCATTCCCCGTGACAGATGATGGGAACAAACACATCTAAGTTGCCATGGATTATTTCAGTAAGTGGCCTGAAGCTTATGCCATACCCAACCAAGAAGCAGCCACTGTCGCTCAAGCTCTGGTAGATAATCTAGTATGTCGATTTGGCGTGCCCCTAGAATTGCATTCGGATCAAGGAAGAAACTTTGAATCAGGGGTGTTTCAGAAGATGTGTCGCCTACTGGGAATTCATAAGACAAGAACAACAGCCCTACATCCACAATCAGACGGAATGGTGGAGAGATATAACAAAACCATGGAGGAGCACCTATCCAAAGTGGTTGAGAAACATCGGAGAGATTGGGACCGTCACTTACCTCTTTTCCTTATGGCATACAGGGCCTCCATTCATGAAACAACAAAACAGACACCGGCTCGCGTGATGTTTGGACGTGAGATTAGACTGCCATGTGACTTGGTGTTTGGCACACCGGATGCGGAGCGACTTTCCGTAAATGACTACGCCGATGAAGTTGGTGAACGGCTAAGGAACATTCATGAGCTGGTACGAGACCGAAATGCCATAGCAAGTGATCGCATGAAGGCTCGTTATGATCTTAAGGCGAATTCAGGAGGGTTCCAGGCTGGAGATTTGGTTTGGCTATATAACCCACAACGAAAGAAAGGCAGGTCCCCGAAGCTTCACCTGCCCTGGGAAGGTCCTTACACTGTGGTCACCAGACTACACGACGTTGTATATAGAATTCAGCAAAGTCCAAAATCCAAAATGAATGCACATAGAGAGATTAGCCAAGTATGCAGGAAATAATGAATGGCCTAATCGGACGTTTAGGGCTTAAGAGGGGGAGAGGTTACCCCCCTGGCATATTCCCCCTTTTTTATTTTGTTTTATTTTCCACGACCCGCCCGCGACTAACTTATGCGCCCCCCACTCTCGAGGAGGTGTTTTTTTATGAGAAGCCCCCGGCCCCCCCAATTATTTTTTTATTTAATATGGGCGAGTAAAGAAGTAATAAGAAAGAGACTTATAAGTGTTCAAGTGTAATTATAGTTAAGACAGTAATTAGTCTATTGTTGTTAATTGTTAATTAATAAATAAAGTAGTGAATAAGTGTTACCTGGACTTTCAATCAACGAATCTACGGGAAGAGGTGTTTGTGTGGATAGCAAACACGTAACAATACATATTTCTAACGTTTCGAAAACTTAATCTGTTTCTTTTTTTTTTAATCTGTTTCCTCCCTCAAAGTTTTTAGATTGTTTTTTGTAATGTGTAGAATTAATTCTACAGATATAGGGTGTTTCAAAAAACATGTATGAGCGCACAGCTAAAAATTCGCAATCCAAAAATAACAGAAAAAGTTCTTATAAACGTCTCCGGAAACACTTCGTTACTGAGGTACAGAGTGTTAAAAGATACAAAAGATCGTTTTTCCTAAAAGACCTAAAAATTGCTTGGAAGGCATTAGTTGAAACTTGGAGTAAGTATGTATTGCACAGGAAGTAATTTTGTCACTTAAACGAATTTAATTTATTTCCATCAGGGGCGTGCTTATGAATAATGAATATGAATAATGAATAATATCAGTAATATTGCTGTAAAGAATAAGGTACGCCACTGTGTTTTTGTTATTTTCATTAAGGCTGGGAATTTTCTAGATTTTGGTAATCGAATATTCGTTTGAAAAAATATTCGAATATTCGAACTATACGGATATTCGATATTCGAATTATTCGAATAGGTATTCGAATTATTCGGATATTCAAATATTCGGATATTCGAATTATTCGAGTATTCGGATATTCGAATAATTCGAATATTCGACTACTCAAATAATCCGAATTATTCGAATAGATACCCGAATAATCCGGATCCTCGACTATTCATTATAATAGGTATAGCACTGAATACTAGTGAATAGTGAATACTCTATTTGAATATTTGGTTGGATAAACCACAATAATAGTCGTGACGTAATCCACTAAGCAGGCAATTTGATTTGCTTTCCATACCCACAATAGGGTATATCTCCTGTACATGTGCTTTAAGGGTCAGAATTATTTAGTTAGTATTTTATTTTAGGATTGAGGCGCTATTGTTCACATTTAACTATTCAAGCTTAAATAAAACGAAAACAGAGCTAGTTTATTATACTTCTGTGTCATAACTATTTTTCCTTTTCGAAAAAAATAATAGTGCTCTAAAATTAGAATGTTTTTAAAAAAAGACGCATATTGTGAAGGTAAAACAAATACATGAAAAGTCAATAGTTAAATATTTACAGGTTTTCTAAAATTTAAAATTTAATTTTAACCCCTGCCTTAGTACAGTAAGAATAAGGTCGAGGCGAGAAAAAGATGGAATTGTTTGACTGGTAGTAAAACGTGCCACTAATGTGGTATATTTATATATTTGGATTCTAGAATAGGTACCTACCTATACCTACTATCTACCTACTTTGGTTGGATTCATACTGCATACCTATTCATACATAATTTAGCATATTTTAATATTCGAATACTCGAATATATTCGAGTATTCGATTATTTCGAATATTCGAATATTCGAATAATTTCCCATTAGAATAATTCGTATTCGAATACTCGAATATGCGAATACTCGAATTATTCGTATTCGATTCCCAGCCTTAGTAAAAACCTAACTACACTCGACTAACTACTCAGCTTATTATTTTCCGCTCATTTCAAATATTACATTTTAAAAATTTTGTTGTTTTTGGGATATACTAAATGGATATTTTTTATGTTGGTAGCTTATATAACTCCGTTTTGTTTAATAATTAATCGATTCAGTAAAGTAAATGAAACATACCTACTGAATATCAAATTTGTATACGTGGTTCATATGCTGTGGTTTAAGATAAAATTAGGCAAAACTGACAAAACACTTTGTATATTGGTAATGAAGGTTGTTAGATTGAAATAATTTGGTCCCAAATAACCTATGGGTTATTACTTACTAGTGAAAAGAGAACTAGAAACTGCTTCGGAAAATTTTAAAAAAAGTATAGGTTTTAATGGAAACCTATTTTTTGCCGATCACATTTAAATTGTATAAATGTTTACATTTCAACATTAATTTTTTTCATAGTATCACTTTTTTCGAAAAATTTTTGAATTTTTTTGTAAAAAAATATGTTTCTTGTGTGTATATGACTAACTAAGAAAGAAATTAAATAATCAATGTTATTGCGAAAAAACATGAAGATTCATTCGATAATTAAGAATTATTTGTTTAAATAATTATTAGCAATATTTTTTTAATGAAACAAGTTAAAGTTGTTACGATTAGAAATTCAATAGAGTAGTGGTGAGAAGTATGAAACTTCTCGTATGGTCTAAATGCTACTATCCGACAGACATCATAGATGTCTCTGTGGCGGATAGCGACTTGCGAAGCAAGTACCGAGAGCGGCGACCTCTAGCCCAGGTAGACTAAACTACTGTTATTAAATATGATTTGAACGAAACAACTACTCAGCGAGCAAATACCCCGACCTGCATTGAATTACACCTTCAAATCATGATAGATCGATAACCAATATCATTTGTCAATTCCTAACCAGACATAGACCAGTTTCGAACTTATTTGTTCTCCTCAGTATGCCATAGGTTATGGAACAGACAAATGATAGTGGCCAACCTGCTAGTCATATACTAACTAAGGTAAATTGAGTAGTGGTGAGAGGTATGAAACTTCTCGTATGGTCCATAACCTATGGCATACTGAGGAGAACAAATAAGTTCGAAACCGGTCTATGTCTGGTTAGGAATTGACAAATGATATTGATTATCGATCTATCATGATTTGAAGGTGTTATCCAATGCAGGTCGGGGTATTTGCCCGCTGAGTAGTTGTTTCATTCAAATCATATTTAATAACAGTAGTTTAGTCCACCTGGGCTAGAGGTCGCCGCTCTCGGTACTTGCTTCGCAAGTCGCTATCCGTCACAGAGACATCTATGATGTCTGTCGGATAGTAGCATTTAGACCATACGAGAAGTTTCATACCGCTCACCACTACTCAATTTACCTTAGTTAGTATATGACTAGCGGGTTGGCCATCATTTGTCTGTCCATAACCTATGGCATAATGAGGAGAACAAATAAGTTCAAAACCGGTCTACGTCTGGTTAGGAATTGACAAATGATATTGGTTATCGATCTATCATGATTTGAAGGTGTAATCCAATGCAGGTCGGGGTATTTGCCCGCTGAGTAGCTGTTGCATTCAAATCATATTTAATAGAAATTCAATGAAAAAATTTTCATAAAATTTATTCACTACAGACGGTAAAAACCTAACTGCACTCGACTAACTACTTAGCTTATTATTTTCCGCTCATTTCAGATATTACAGTTTAAAAATTTTGTTGTTTTTGGGATATACTAAATGAATATTTTTTATCTAGCTTATATAACTCCGATTTGGTTAATAATTAATCGATTCAGTAAAGTAACTAAAACATACTTACTGAATATCAAATTTGTATACGTGATTCATATGCTGTGGCTTAAGACAAAATTAGGCAAAACTGACAAAACACTCTGTATATTAGTAATGAAGGTTGTTAGATTGAAATAATTTGGTCCCAAATAACCTATGGGTTATTACTTACTACTGAAAAGAGAACTAGAAACTGCTTCGGAAAAATTAAAAAAATATAGGTTTTAATGGAAACGTGGAAGACGGCATATCTAAAAAACCACTAATGAAGAAAATGTATTTATATACGCATCAGTATAAAAAAAAGCTTTATCCCTATTGGCATTTTTCAAAAAAGTCTACTGACAAAGTTACAGCGATTGTTTGTTACTTTTGTTCAATCAGTTGTGCGATTTAAATAAAATAATTCCTATATTACTCTGTGTACTCGTAGTTTATAGAATCATCACAGTGAAATACATCAGAAAAAAATCTTCGTAAAATTTTATCCAGTCGTTTATATTTTTGAAGAAGATACATTTTAGATGACTCAAATTTGCACATAATATCAGTAAAGCTATTTTATAATACACACAATTCTGTAGAAACTATTAAAACTTATCGATGATTTTTCAATGCATAATAAATAGATACTCAATGTAAAGTGCGAAATTTGTAAATAAATTAATTAAAAATACTATATGTATGGGTACATACACAATCACCTTATTAGATCAGCTTACTGGAAACAGTCGAAACTCGTGATTTAAAACACACATAGTGTAACCGTCTTTTGGCGGAATAGAGAGAGATACGCATGTGTAGTTTAATGTGTGTATCTTAACAGATATAAAGACCGCATTGTGGTATTTATTTATTATTCACGATTGAAGCGCCATCTATCCGTGAAGCTTCTGGTGCCACAGTGATAGCATTGTGTGTACCACATACTAAAATCCGCATTGTGGATACATACACACGAGAAATTGAAAGTAGGTATAGATCGGCTTGGTTTGAGATGAAGAGTCCAAAAAACATGATTTACTCTGTGGCAACGCTTGTATGGTACCATAAAATTGAACAGGTGCCAGACTACAGCTCCTTGCACGCACATGGTGCCATAGGGAATGTAAAACAAACACACACACACACGCACGCACGCACGCACGCACGCACGCACGCACGCACGCACGCACGCACGCACGCACGCACGCACGCACACACACACACACACACACACACACACACACACACACAATGATGTACAGGAAAGAGCCGGCTACCAGCGTGCTTGCAGTGATGTTTTTGTTGAAAGCTTATAGAATTGATAAACCAACTTGTCTTGAGCAGTCTGGGACGTATACGTACACCCGAGACTCAAAATTTAGCTAAGAAGAGCAAGAAAGCAAAAGGTTCAAAACGTGATACTCGCGGTTTGAGTAGAAAATTGCCAAGAAGCTAAACGTAGTACTTGCGTTTCGAATGCAAAATCGACAAGAAGAACGAATAGGGTCTGACTATGCATTTATAGTTGAGGTAAAAGGCGGCTGCGCTCTTTTTTGGGCGTCCAGCCAATCAGAGGCTAGCTGATTTTGGTATCCGATGACAACTTTGTCATCGGCTGGACACCACAAAAGAGGCGTAGCCGCCTTTTACTAAACTATAAAATGCTACACCGACCCTATTCGCGCTTCTTGTCTGTTTTGCCTCCAAAGCGAGAGCATCACGTTTTGACTATTTTTCTTGCATTTACTAACTCAAACGTATGTATACATTTCCAACTGTTCTAGACAAGTTTACCACCAAGTCTCTAAGCATTCAGCGGCATAAACTCGCATTGTGCCTTGGAAGGGCCGATGTCACTTTGTCACTCAGACACAGGTGAGTCCGCCAAAAGTGGCCATTTGTCACTTTGTCACTGGACCCACCAAAAAATTATTGCAAGAACGCTGATAGCCGACTCTTTTCCTTTACCATCGTTGTTGTGTGTGTGCTAGTAATATACTGTTTAGTGAACGTGGTGATTCCTTTTGCTTCTGTGCCGCTCGCTTCCCCAGTGCAGCCGCGCCCTGCGACTCGAGGCCGACGCCGGACACAAGACTCACAGGTGAGCTCACGTATCAGTGATTTATGGCTTCACAACAGGTTTAGACTCTGCCAGAGACAATAAGCTCCGCCGCATCACGACGGACGATACTCACTTTTAGTGCACTTTCTATTTCACAAGCCAAGTCGGGTTGCTGTGCGACTTGCTTGCTCCAGACCAGCCTAACTTATTTCTTAGCTTACTTTCTAACTAGTGTAGCTCAGCCAAAGACAATAAGCTCCGCCGCATCGCGACGGACGCTGACCAAATTTTAGTGCACTTGTACCAAGTCGGGTCGCTGTGCGACTTGCTTGGATCTGATCTGTTTAACTTGAATTTTGTGTAAGTTCTTGAACGGCCACACAGGCTCACCGCTTCTCGGCGGGTCGGTCCAATTTTAGTGTACTTTTAAATTTTGTGCAAGCATAGACAGAGACTATCACATTGCAGAATCTAAGTGTACCAAATCAGACTTTAGTGTAGAACCTTATTCAAGTCTGCCGACATTGCAATAACGTTTTTTAACCCTTTCACACAGTGCAGCTTATAAACACTAGTAATATTAAGTTTAACATTAGCAGGAACACATTCTCACATAAGCCACCAGGGTATTAGCGCCCTGTACAGGACTTATCTACGCTCTCTTACTAACAGCAAAGGTATAAGCGCCTTAGCACCACTATTCACTAACCTTCTTCTCAACTCGGAGAGTATTAGCGCTTTCTCGAGCCCTTCCTGGTCCAACTCTCGGTGTCCCTGGGGTATGAGCGCCCTACAGCACCAAACACAAATAGACTCTAGTAAGTGTGAAGAGAAGAAAGAACACATGGAGCACCCGAGGACTACGGTGACCTTCGAAATAGGCAGTCTCACTACCACTATCACTGCTGTCCCCTCCACTGCCACCATCCTCGACGACACACAACACAGCCGCCCAGGCTCTGACGACGAGGTCCCGCCACTATATGGATTCACCACAAATGGAACACCAGAACATGCCATCTCGGGCCCACACACTGCGCTCCGCGAGCGCCCCGACCACGATCTGCCTGAGATGGTTGATATAGAACAAAGGCTGCAATGTCTTGACACTACGGCACGGGAAAGTCGCGAGCTCTGTGCTCGCAGCGGCTCCGTCAAGGACTCGCCGCGGCGACGTTCCACGGAGCACTCTCGAAACCGTAGACAACTTGTAAAATTGGAGTTTGGTACACCGTGTAGAACATTCAGATAGACAAGCCGTATCGGAGCTTTTATTAAATTGGAATCTTTAGAACGGATCAGTTTTTGTTCTTACTATGCGCTAGTTTTCGTCGTGGAACCGAAAAACAAATTTTTAAAAATAATTAAAACTTTAATAAAACGTATATACAATAAGCGAAGTTGTCTAACAAGTGGGTTAAAAGTGTAAAGCACCTATATTTATAATGTTTGCTTATCGCTAATCTGATAATCGTTCAGGGAATAAAGAGATAGTACACAGGATATAACTTCTCCCCGTTTAAGTGAAAAATTAATAGTTTAATTGATTTTTCAAATAACTATATCGTTAGGGTTTTTATTATTCAAATTTATTCGTTTTAAAAAGTATCTGGTATATATCAGGTAGACGATAAATATTACAATAATTAAATACAATAGTATTGTCCAAACAGAGGTTTTGGAAATATAAGCAGGGCTATTTATATTATTTAGTTGTTGCTTTTGAGATTCTAGTTTTCTCTGCGTTTTTAATAATTGATGAATATTAATTACATTAAGATTGAGTGTGCTTGTTGTCAACAATACAACAACATACAATACAACGGAGAGGAATAAATTACCGTGTAAACACGACGACACACAACAATGGACTAATCTCGCGGCTCGCTTAAATTTGTCCGCCGGTCGGTCATTGCATCACAAGGCATCAACCTGCTGTTGCACCACTGAATAGCCGCACAACTTGACAGCTTTAGTGATGACTCAACAAACTTACTATAAATCTATCATATCCAGTAATATCCTCGAATGCATATGGGCCAGTAATAATTAGAATTTTGGATCCATATTCTCCTACATACGCACATGTGTAACAATCTTTTGCACCAACCCAATCAACACTGCAAGGTCAAAGGATAATCAACCAAGAGTACACAATGCAGTAAGATATTCCCTGGTTGCAACCGCCAAGCTAAACTTAACCATAGCTAACCCGAAAAATTGCTAACAATTATTAGTTAATAGTAGCAGGCTTAAATATTATTCTAATGGAAATAATTGCTTACCATGCAATAATGCTGCGGTTGTACTCTGAACAACCATATTCCAGACGTCTATGAAAATACTTCACGCCTGCAGTTATATTTTATGGAGGATATGTTCTTGTTGAGCATCTAACATAATTCATCACCGTTTCTTCTTTCCTTTTTTCAATATCCAAGCAACGCATCGCATAA
The DNA here is from genome assembly GCA_029963845.1 of Rhamnusium bicolor. Taxonomy (NCBI): domain Eukaryota; kingdom Metazoa; phylum Arthropoda; class Insecta; order Coleoptera; family Cerambycidae; genus Rhamnusium; species Rhamnusium bicolor. The sequence continues at coordinate 32,231 of JANEYF010001911.1, forward strand.
ATTTGCTAACATCATCACATCGCACATTTGTGGCTGTAATTGATGTCTGATGCCCTGTAAACACGGGGTCTTTCAATTACAGCCACAAATGTGCGACTGGCTTCCTGTCAGTGGTATCCTTTTGTGTTGTTGAACCTAAGTTGTGCCTATCCTTACAACTTATAGCCGTCATGATTACGAGTAGTGACCAGAAAAGGCGAGGATCATCTTTTTTGGGGCCTCTTTTTCCTGTTGACTCATCCCGCTGCGACCTTCTTCTCTCTTGGTAGACAGAGCTTAGTTGACTCAGTGGAATATTATCCGATGCCCCCTTCACCCCCCCCCCTCCCCTCCCCCCCCCCCCCCCCCCCCCCCCCCCCCCCTCCTTCCCTTTTTTTTTTTTTTCCCCTTTTTTCCCCCCCCCCCCCCCCCCACACGTGTCGACGCATTCATCCTTTTTTGCCAGTGGGCAATACCCATTATCCTTTTCTTCAAAAAAAAAAAAAAAATATATATATATATATATATATATATATATATATATATATATATATATATATATATATATATATATATATATATATATATATATATATATATATATATATATATATATATATATATATATATATATATATATATATATATATATATATATATATATATATATATATATATATATATATATATATATATATATATATATATATATATATATATATATATGTATATATATATATGCTTGCTTGCAAAGATACTCTTGCATAACTGTTGAAAAGCCAATAGCCCTCTGGATTCTGAACAAATATTTGAGTAACAGAACAAGTGTCTGTTCAGTGGAGCGGCAGAAAATGGCTGAGAGATAAGCGAAAGGATTTTAAGTGATCCATTTTTCACCTCAAATTGTGTACTGTGTAAAAGAATCAACCAAATTATACCGTATTTAGCCCGTTTTATTCTAATGATTTTGTTTGTTCAACCATTTTCTGCCGCTCCACTGAACAGATACTAGAACAAGAGATCTATTAAAAAGAACTGTAAAGAGCTAATTAGAAGTTTTATTTGCAGTTAAGATCTTCAGCTCCAGAAGTGATTTTTCCTATACTATGAGCAAATGGTTCTCTTGCAATGTCAAACCAATTGAACCTTAGACATTCCTTTTACTAACAGTTTTGCCTGTAAAAGTTCCTGTATCATACGTTCTAATTTGTCTCTTCCCATATTGTGGAAAATTTCAGGTAGTATATGCCATTATTTATATTGTGCTTCCTGTATGAGTAAATGGATGTCCTGCAACAGCAGATCGTTTAATTGCATTGATAAGGTATATCTTAAAACTTTTATCACTAATGTGTTTGGCTTTTAATTGTGCTGTTAAATCTTCTAGTAGTCCTGTTTCTTGATTTCTTAGGTAAGTACGTATAGTGCTATCAGCTAACCCATTTGCCTTAACACCTGCCACATAAAATAAAGAATTTGTTTTGGAGTTTCCCCCATTTACCTAATGAGCACCTGACACCATTAATAAGAGCAGAGGTACCACGGATGGCATCATGTGCTTATTCAGCAGTTAATACAGGTTTCTCATTCTCTGGCTTTCTTATATGATGAGCAATAATTACTGAAGCTCCAGTGTTATTTGCTAAATCAAATAATAAACATATTAAACAATCTTAGGAGATTATTTAATGTGTAAGCAGCAAGATCAGCATTTATGTCTGAATGGATAAACGATGAAAGAGGATCAGACACAACTAACTTCAAATCTTCAATTTTCTCAAGTTGTTTCATTACAGATTCGAATTCAGAAGACTTCAACAATTTTACCACGAACATATATGAGTATTGTAAGTGATCCTCTAACGTTTGGCAGTGGTACAATAAATAGTTTGTCTTTATATTTTAATCTTTCACACTTAGGATAAAGTCGTTCTAAGTGGTGGTGTACCTCACCTGCATCATCTTCTGCTAAAAAAAATCACTCCTGATCCATGTTCAACAACAAGTGAACCAAAACCACATACTTGATTTGTATCACTTGCAACCTCTGTTTTGTCAGTTGGTGCGTTTTCTCCTGACATTGTTGTTATAGCTGTGATACCTTGTTATATCAAGCTTTCAGCATATTTTTCTCCTTCAACCAGAGTAACTTTATCAGACTTTAAGATTTCTAGAATGTTGTAGAGTAGCCTTATTTCTGGTGCAGCAAACTTAGATTGTTTTACATCAAAAGGGTTGTATACTTTTTTCTTTCCAGGAGGATCGGATCGATAAACTTTTATAATGACGACCATTTTCATCATAATAATTCCAACTCTGGGTAATAAATTTCTCGAAGTCTTCGTCAACCTTTGCACATTTGTTGCCATATCTAAGTCATTCATTTATAGAAGTCATCACTTCACAAAAGTCTCTCTTTGTATCTTTTCCTTGTGCACCTGCAAAATATCAAGAACATCACCTTTCTGCCCAGTTGCAAAATCCTGCCAGAGTCCAGCTTTTATACCAGTTAATGTTACTTTGAGGCTTTGTCCTTTGTTACCATGAATATTACCTACACGAAATTCATCACCATGGAAGGTACTATTGGGAAAAAGGTAAGAAAGACAAGATCTTAAATTCAACACTAGTTGTGTCTTAATCTTCGGACATTGTATGAAACACTCATAATTAAACTTTAAACTATAAATTCGGAGTGATTCTCCTTGTTCTATACAGGGTGTTTACAAACTTGGGAATTAGGATAAGTATATCTTGGTATAATAAATCGTATGGTGCATAAGAAAACCTGAAAAATTAGAAAAAAACAACTGACCTTTTTCAACAAAAAAGTGCGAACATGTTGAGAACTGCTAGAATCGAGGTTGAATGTCCTGTCCCAATATACAACAAATAACACAATCACTGTTCAATGTTGTCACATCCTTCGTCAACACACAAAATGAAAATCTTGTTGTTGTAGAACGTGAATGAACTCTTTATACATGCAAACGGGTAAAGTTAATTCTCCCGCATGGTGCTCCATACAATCCGATTAGACGTACTTAAAGTTAGATGGTCGCCTCTACCAAAATTAAAATGTTCTCCTCAGCGTTCAGATTACACCAAGGCCTAGGAGGACCTCCATCACGTTCTCAATGGAGCCATAACTCAGAAATATCGCTTGCTCGTTGTACAAGGGGTACAAATCATGCGGTATTTGGTGCACCTCTATTTAGAAAACGAAGCATACGTTGAGCAGTTACAGAAAATTGACGACATATTTGACCATAAATTAACATCGCCTTGTTTATTAATATATAATAATTATTACTGCAATACTAATGAGAAAAACACTGTAACATAAACCGAATGAAGAATATAAACCAACACTATTTTGAACAACAACTGCTACAACAGAATTTTGACTTACGGTGAAGATCGCCATTTTTAATCACTGCACGCAGAAGCATTTGTAACATTGGTTGCCTACATCCCAGTGTGAGATATAAAACAACCCCAAATAATAATTTGTGCGTCATATTCATAAATTGTAGCTAAATTAAATTGAGTGATCATCAGCTCTTGCTTCATTTAATCTAAAATAAAGAATTTTGCACTATATTCAATGCATGTGATACATATTTTACTTGACTTCTATGTAAATTAACATTGGTTTATCGATAAAATTGAGTTGTAATTAAGCATAACAGTATAACATTAATTTGCAAATCTTGAAAAATTGTTAGCAACAATGCTCTTATTTTCAACCTGAACTTATTTTTGCCACTAAGCTATAACATAAATAACAGCAAAAAATTAATAATATATCCTTTTATGTCACTTTTATAATGGGCACATTCTTGTTTACTATTTTAAATTAAGAAAACTTAATAATGATTCAGTAGAATTAAAGAAACTTTTGGAAATATATTATTTCTTTATTTACAGGAAAACGGTAAAATGGAAAAAACATTTAAGTTTCAAAAGTTTATTGTTATTACAGATATGACAGAAACAATTTACTTTAATGAAAATAACCCTCAACACTGTTTTAAATTTTTTTGATCAGGACTATGCATAAATTAGTTACCAGTGACTTCCTATGGGAGCCGTGTATCTCATTGTGTAGCTAAATGCAGTATGCAGTGTTAATAATAATATAACACTATTTACCATGCAAATCTAGCCACAGCCATTCAACTCAACCTGATAGTAAAATTCATAAAATTTAATTTGTGTCTGCTTTCAATAAAACTTGTATAACATAATAACCTATTAAGAATAATTTACAGAACTCTATTATTCAACATTTATTAATTAATTTCTTTTACTAGTTCAATGAGAATATATCAACCCTAACTTAAAGATGGTGTAGTTAAGCGTAGAAGTAGATTTATATTTCTTACAAATATGAAAACATTGATACTATCAAATACAAAATGTCTAATAAATATACAACGGTAATTATTAACGGTATCAGAGTTTAGGGCTATTAGTTAAAAACCCCAATTTCAAATTGATGTGCAATTTTACAAAATGAGTAAGATACATAATTAGTTATTATAGTGATATGCTAAGTACCTAATACGGTCGAACTTCCCTGTAACTCAAATATATTGATGTGCCCTTGACATATAATTCGTTAGTAGGGTGCTAATACCCGCGATGGGTCTCCCCCACCACATTTGTGGTGGGGGGTAATTAGAGTAGTGAGTAATTACAGTGGGGGTGGGTAATTAGAGTAATGAGTACTTAGAGTAGTGGTGGGTAATTGTAGTAATGAGTACTTAGAGTGGTTGGTAATTATAGTAATAAGTACTTTAGAGTGGTGAAGGGTAATTGTAGTAATGAGTACTTGGAGTGCTGGGTAATTGTAGTAATAAGTACTTAAAGTGGTGAATCGTAATTGTAGCAATGAGTACATAGCTTGATGGGTAATTAGAGTAATGAGTACTTAAAGTGATGAAACGTAATTGTAGCAATAAGTACTTAGCGTGGTGGGTAATTAGAATATTGAGTAATTACAGGGGGGATAATTAGAGTAATGAGTAATTAGAGTGGTGGTGGGTAATTGTAATAATAAGTATTTAGAGTGGTGAAGGGTAAATGTAGTAATGAGGACTTAGAGTGGTGGTGGGTAATTGTATTAATAAGTACTTAAAGTGGTGAATCGTAATTGTAGCAATAAGTACTTAGCGTGGTGAGTATGTAGAATCATGATAGGTAGAGTAGAATTACTTAGAGAAGATACAGTACGTCATTAATACGCATAGATGAATATTACGAATATTACGAGTATTATTTTAATTGCATCTATTCAATATTAATAAATGAAAACAATAAATATTTGTTTTATAAAATAATAAATTAATACGGCACTGGGATTGTGTCAACAATTAAAAGCGATGCACGAGACTACGACGTATTGCATCTCTAAATAATTGCACCCTCATTCGAGTGGTGGATTGTGGTTAAATGTGTAAACGTAAGATGTGACGTTGCAACAATAAGTAGAAATGTGGTGGGGTTGCCTTAATCCGTCACGTTACAAACGAGGGCGAGGAGTTAATTAACACACAATACACATTCATTTACGTTATTAGTCTACTACAGAAAGGACGTAGAATGTATATGTGCTTTTCTTGTGGTGCAAGTTTTACGCGTTGGAATAATTTGCAACGCCATCAAAGGCACTCATGTACTAAGTTGCATGATAATGGACCTCAAGCAAAACTGCCTAAATTGGAATTAAATCCTTCAACGTCTACAAGTATGCAATCATATAATTGCTGTAATGTAACTTTAACAGCTGCACAAATGAATTCTCATAAAAGAACATTGCAGCATAGAACAAAATCGTGTCTTCCTTTGATGAATGGTATAGAAATTTTTCAGAGTGTATGTAAATACAGGATTGTAACTTATCGAGTGCATAGGGAAAATCATCATGTAGACTACGTAATGTTCTTCAATGAAATTAGAAATAACATATTAAATCTGCTTGTAGAAGTGTTGAAAATCCATAAAACAGTGAAAGTAAATATGGAGATGTTTTCCAGGTACACATTACAAACACATGAAATATTTGAAATGAGATCATTTAATACTTCGAATAAAATTTTAAACGAAGCTATGGATTTGAGTGATGTTTTGGATACTTTTGCGGATGCAATGGTGGTACAAACTACAGAATTCCAAGAACGTGATTCAGGTATGTTAATATTTATTTAAGCACGAACAGAATAGATTAATCATTATTTATTCTTTTAGGATGGGCCCTCGAGCAAATCGCATTTGTCGAAATTAACGTGAACAAGTATAGCCCTCTTCGTGGTTCATCATATATTAAATTACCAAAATTTATTGAAAATAAGAAGGCGGTGGTAAATGTACATAATAAAGATCAGCATTGTTTTGCCTGGGCTGTGACCTCGGCATTATATCCTGCAAGTGGCCATACTTCTGATTTATCATCATATCCACATTATTCAAAAGTTTTAAATGTTACAGGTATGAATTTTCCAGTAAAATTGCGGGATATTTCGAAATTCGAGGAAATGAATAATATTTCGTCACGCCGTTACGTTTCGTCGGATCGAATTCGCCCATAAGACTTTTTGCGTCTTTCGCGACGTAGAACGACGCGCCCTCCGCGATTTTGCCGAAAATCGTTTTCCAAAATTAGCCCCCCCTCCCCGACCCCGCAACCCCCTCGATTTTTTTCCGAAACCCCCTGCCGAACGACGGCCCCCCACGAAAGCGCGTTCCTTAATTTGCATATCTACCATATTTCTTGACCGTGTGAAAAAAAACGCGAAAAAGCAATTGATTTGATCCCTGCACAGGCCAAACGGAGCGTCGTACGCGTTTAGTACCTCTATACTTTTTTTGTAGGTCTGGCCATTGGCCTTTACCATTTGGGGGTCGCGACCCCCTCGTCTCTACTCGGGGGATGTAGCTACCCCCCTCTACGCACGCCAATGGTGGGGGTTGGGTCGAGATGGAAGTTTTTTCATGTCGTGTGGCCCCCATGGCCCCCCACGGGGTCAAAACGGGGCTCGGAGGCTCGGTGTAGGCTACTCTTGTTACTCATTTGGCGGCAAGGGGGGGGGGAATTTTCTGGGGCGACGGGAAGAGCTATCGAAGCGAGCTCGACGGCGTTGTACTCGTCTAGTGGTCCCATACGTACATGGAGGCGACCACTTTTTCGAAAAACGATTATTTCAAAATTCACCCCCCACCCCCGCGAAAACGGGCGGACGAACCATCAAGTTTATAAGGGCAAAACGTGCACAAATGCACCCCTTTTACGTAAAAAATTCGTCGCGCCCCCCGGAGCACTTTAGACCCAACTCGTGTTCCTCGTTAGCGGTATATAATAATGAAATTATTTCAACACCAAAGAAATGACTATAATCACATTTATACAACCACAATATCTATACAATTTCGTGTTGACAAATACGGGAAACAAATACCTGAAAATATATTAAAATTTGAAAATTTTGAGAAGCAAATGCAAGTACCATTTGTAATGTATGCTGATTTTAAATCAATTCTAAAACCCATTCATACCTGTGAGCCAAATCCCGAAAGATCTTATACTAATATAACATATAAACATGAACCTTACTCTTTCGCATATTTAATAAAATTTTGACGATTCTCTCTCCAAGTTTGAGTTGTATCGAGGGTCTGACGCAGCTGACGTTTTTGTATCCCGTATAGAAGCTGATGTACGGAACATCTATAATACACATATGAAGGATATAGTTCCCATGGCTACACTTACAGCGCAAAAAAAGAAAAAACTTTCGGGATGCGACCGATTGCGGTATATGCAAGAAACCTTTCGAGTTGAACGATGTGAAAGTAAAAGACCAGTGCCATTTAACTGGTAAAATAAGATTCGGTGCCGCATATTCTGTGTGTAATTTAAATTACAAATTACCGAGTTTTATTTCAGTTATATTCCACAATTTGTCGTCTTATGACATTCACTTGTTCGTGAAAACACTATGTGCACATGAAGATAAAGTTGATGTAATAGCACAAAATAAAGAGAAATATATATCCTTCACAAAACACCTTTATATGCATGATTACGTCAATAACACGGGTCAGACAAGAAAGAAATTTATACAATTACGCTTCATCGATAGTTTTAAGTTCTTATCGACATCGTTATAAAATTTAGGGAAATTTAGTCGATAATCAATTATTAGTAACTAGAAAATTTTATGCTGATAATATAAAATTTAATTTAATGAGGCAAAAAGGTATATTCCCTTATAGTTCTAGTGGACAATTTAGAGAAACTAAATAACCGAGA
>JANEYF010001913.1:0-67483 GCA_029963845.1 Rhamnusium bicolor
ATATATATATATGTTCAGAGAGTAGAAACCAGATTACAGTCTATGTTAAAAACAAATATTTTTTAATTTTTAAGCGGGGATTGCAGTCATGCCATATAATAAAAAGAAAACTCTTTTTTCTGTTCAAGCTTTCGAAACTTTTATTGTTTCTTCATCAGGAACTCTACAATAAATTATGATTAATTAAACTAAGTTATGGAAAAAAGTGAAAAGTACTTACGAAAGGGAGGTTAAAGAACAAAGTTGTATTCATTGAAAACTACAAAAATTTCTTGACGAATTGTAGAAAAAAACACTAATAATTAATTGTTGGTAATTTACTACCACTACTATGTAAAATTAACAACATTATGAATGGATGACTAAGGATCCATATTGATTTAAATTCTTAGAATTATAATAGACATGTATATTTTTATGAAGTAAAATAAAAAAGGAATTTGGATATAAAAACTTGTTAAAGTGAAACCAAAGAACAAAGACAGCAATAAAAACCAACACCCCCTAGTCTTATATTTATGGACATGATTATTAATCCAATTTATAAAAGGAGTTCTCATCTTATTTGAATTCATTTTATTAAAGTAATATGTATTTATAAATTAATTTTGTTACCAAAATTATTTTTTTTTTTTTGAAGGTATTTTGTTCCTTTTTAAAATAATTACATCTCCAAAAAATTAACAAAAGTTCTTTTTAAAATTTAAATTTTAATAAAAAAAATAATTTATGTTTTGATGATTTTACGCATTATTGGTTAAAGACAAGGAAGTTTTTTAAAACAAAAGACATTTTTTTGGGAGAGAAACCGGCTTCAACCTTCCTTCCCCTTTGCCCAAAATTTTTCCATTTTTAAATAACTCAAAGCCAGCAACAAAACAAAACTCCAAACACCAAAACACTACCCCTCCCTTTTCTATTTTTCAAAAAAAAATTAATATTTACTTTATTTTTAAAAAGTTATTTTGATATTGTTTTTTTTGTTTCACTCTAACAAGTTTTTATATCCAAATTCCTTTTGTTTTTTATTTCATAAAAAAATATATAACTCTAATACAATTCTAAGAACTTAAACCAATAAGTACCCTCCAACATCCAATTATAAAAAATTTTTTTTTACATAACAGTGGTTTTGTATTTCCAACAAATATTTAATCTCGTTTTTTTTTATAATTTGTTAAGAAATTTTTGTAGTTTTCAATGAATACAACTTTATCTTTATTCCCCCCTCTAATACCTCTCACTTTTTTCCATAACTTAGTTTAATTAATTCATAATTTATTGTAGAGTTCCTGATGAAGAAACAATAAAGTTTCTTGAAAGCTTGAACAGAAAAAAGAGTTTTTCTTTTATTATCTGTCACATGACTGCAATCCCCGCTTAAAATTTAAAAATATTTGTTTATATATATATATATATATATATATATATATATATATATATATATATATATATATATATATATATATATATATATATATATATATATATATATATATATATTTTTTTTTATATTTTTATAATGGAATCAAATCTATTTTAAATTAATATCGAGCAACCACGCTAATCGCATTAAGTTTATCATTTAAATAATGAATAAATTGTGATAACATTTCTGGAGCACGGTATTGCGATAAGAATTTTGTCCCTTTATCACCACTCTCAAAACGCGAGAAGTATCAAAAATTCATAAAATTGTAAACCGAACTAAATCTCTCTCATCAGATTGATTGATTTCTGCGCTACTTTGAAACAATATCAATTCATGGAACGTCAACGTCGACCATCCCTACGTCTTCGCCTGTTAGTCGGTCGGCATCCCTGCTAAATCCTGCCATCCATGTAATCGTTATCATTTTTATCTGTGATATCTCGCATTTCATAAGTTGGCCTAAGTCAGTGCGTTTCGCGGTGGTTTCGGCACACGTACGGTGGTATTTAATTTTTTATTTAGCCCGTTTGGGTGTCGCGGTGGATACTCTTTTTTTTGTTCCTAATATGTGCGAACTAAAATTTTTCAACCGTTAACAGGGTATGTATACTTATGTAGGTAGTTTACTGCTTGGTTGTTTATGTGCAAGTACGTAGATATTTATTGTTGCAAAATTGTGACGGCAAAGTGTGGGGGTTGCAAGAAATATTGGTACAACTTTTGATATTAATTGATAATAACAAGATCCTCCAAAATTTTCCGTATTTTTAAAAATGTAAATCTGAAATTTGGGAAGTATTAATAAGACACAAAAACACATGTCCTGACGCCATTTTCAAAATTTTTGTTCTTCCTGTTTTACCGGTTTTTTTAATAATTACACCGGCAGACAAAAAAAAGTTGTTTATAAATTTGACGCTACCTACCTCCCGATATTATTTCGACTCCGCTGCGAATTTGAAGTCAGTTTGGACCGTACACCCTCAAATATCGAGTATAATGAAAAATCGTAAAAAATAGCGAAAATTGGTGTTTCGGTAATAAAAAAATTTTGTGGATCTAAACTGCTCAGTTTTTATGTATTTCGATCCGCTGAATACGAATCTAAAGTATATTTAGACCATAAGCCGTTTTAAATCTAAGTAAATTGTAAAAACCCTCGAAAATTGCTAAAAATGGCAAAAAATTGTGATTATGTTGATGAAAAAAATTTTCATTCTGTTTATACGTCATTTTTTATAGATTTTACAATTTTTCACATTTTCAGATTCTAAACGTGTATTTTATGTATAAAAAAATACAAGAAACGTATTTAATCGTGTTTCATAGATTTTTTACAATTTTTTCAACTGCAATTTTTTGCTATTTTATCGGTTTTTTGCGATTTTTTGAGATTTTGAGGGATTAATGGGCCAAATATATTTCAGATTCGGATTCAGCAGATCAGATTACATAAAAATCCTCTTCGATCCGGGTCTACAAAATTTTTTTCATCAACATAATCACAATTTTTTGCCATTTTTAACAATTTTCGAGGGTTTTTTAGAATTTACTTAGATTTAAATCGGCTTATGGTCTAAATATAATTTTTAGATTCGTATTCAGCGGATCGAAATACATAAAAATTAGGCTTGGTTTAGATCCACAAAATTTTTTTTATTACCGAAACACCCAATTTTCGCTATTTTTTACGGTTTTTCAATTTACTCGATATTTGAGGGTGTACGGTCCAAACTGACTTCAAATTCGATTCAGCGGGTCGAAATACGTGTCGGGAGGTAGGTGGCGTCAAATGTATAAACAACTTTTTTTTTGTGTGCCGGTGTTATTTATTTGGATTTTCAATGAAGCCAAAATTTGTCTATATAACCACTTTGTCAAAATTTAAAATCAGTTGGATAATGTGCGGCTATGGTCGATTTTCTGTTTATCACAGATGGTCAAATAGTTACAAATTTCGCGAGGCAAGCTGTGGACTAATTGCAAAACACAATAAAGTAAATTCTGATAATAATATTGAGTAATCATAATCAAGCACGATAAAAAAAACACACCACATAAATTAGACAACCCCCAAAACCAAAGCCGAAACTACTCGGACAGGGGTTACACAGTTGAAAAAAACGCAGATATAAATAATATAGACATTTCTTCTTATATTTATTTTTTAAAATGCTATAATTGATTGACCGTTTTCTTTTTAAATGCTTTTTCGTAATAATTGCTTATCTGATTATCAGTTAATGTTCTAAAAAGAATTGTTGCTATAAGTCTAAAGATAATAGAACACGATTGCATATTTTAATTTAGAATCATTTTTCACTGTGCAACTTTCAAATAGGTGTAACTTCATAAAAAAGGCATGAAATCTGTCGACATTTCCACCAGATTCTAAAAAAAAATTTTGCAAATATTTTACAAATTGTCTAAAAAATAACCTGCGAGACACAATTTTTGCAAATTTCAATCGCTGTTTTTTTTTTTCGCAAAACCTTGATTTAACTTGATAGTTATTTTACCAGAATGGGAACTTATTTTGAACTAGATCGGTTAACGTGAAAATTATAAATACCTCGTAGGGAGGCCCCGAGTGAAAAAGTTAAAAACTTCAGTGTCTGAACGAGTCACTGGTTAGCTTTTTCGTTAACAGGAACTAAACATAATGATAAGTTTTTCTTGAAACTAAGGAAATCCCTGATAATTATGGAACTTTCAACGATTGTGGCAAATTCTAAGAAAGATAAATTGCAGTAATTGATAGCAAGGCATCATTCTGGGTAGTGTCATTTATCTGGCATTAACGGTGCTATACTTTATTCACTTAAACTTTGCAGTGTTACAGGGTTGCGACGATTTAAATCAATTTGATTTAAATCGTGATTTAAATCATGATTTAAATCAACTGATTTTTTTAATTTAAATCATAATTTAAATCAAGTTGTGTAAAACCAGTAAATCAAACTTCAGAAAATTCAAATAAAAAAGTATAGTTTTTTTAAAAGCTAGATACAAATTAAACTGAAAAAAAAATTCAAATAAAAAGAAGAAAAGAACAGTTAGGTTACACATATAAAACAAAAGTTACCTTCTTGAATGTACATTATAAATTAGGTGCCTACTTAAAAGCAGAAACATAAAGTAAACAAATTAAACAGAACCAACTCTGAAAGAAAATAAAACATGATTTAGTCCAAAACAAAAATTTTAAATTAGGTTAATTATTGTAAAGTTTGTACAAAAAAACTAATTTAGCTGCTTTTTTCGGTCCCTAAACGTCCAAGATCCCCTTAAATAAAATAAACAGTTATTTAGATTTAGAATATCTGCAGTTAAATCAACTTCCTGCACTTTTCATGATGGCCTTTTAATCTTTGAACAAGTCCTTGCATTTCTTTTCTACAATTTTTACACACCGCTATGTTACTGGTTTTTCCTTTTTCTGTTTTTTTTAATAAAATTCCCAAATTTTGTCATTCTTCCTTCGGCTCATTTTTTATTTTACACTTCAGTCTCGCGTCGCCTCGGCATCTATAAAATTAATGAAACCGACCACCAAGCTTGTCAGAACAGGAAAATGCTGATTTTTTATTGTTTGTGTGAAAATATAGACCATATAGAGAATTTTTCCAGTGACGTAAATAATTTATATGTGCAAATTGGTAGTTAGAGAATACAAAAAAAATAGTATATGGAAAAATCGTAGTTGTTTTCAAAAAATCAGAGTAGAACTGGAAAAAATCAAAAAAATCAAAAAAAACCTGATTATTTTGATTTTTTTAAATAAAAATCATTGATTTTTGATTTTTTTTAAAAAATCATGATTTTTTCCAATCCTACAGTGTTGTGTTGGACTTCGTGAGCCAAATGTCCAACTATGACCAAAGCTTAAGATATAAAATAAACAATGGAAATGAACCGCTATAGGAACTTTGGACTTGTGTACATCTGCCTGCCGTCTGCACCAATTATCAACGCACATTTTGTTTCCTATCCTGGCTAACGCTGCAAAGTTTAAGTGAATAAAGTTTAGTGTTACTTGGAGTTCCTCAATCAAGAATCTTGCCATACGGCATGCGGCGGCCATGATTATCTTGTTGTGCAATGGTTAACAGTCCAAGACGATGAGGTGAGAAGTTGACAGTAATTAGGTAGTGATTGGAAATATTTGGTAGATGTTCAGAATTAAAAACTGAGTGAATTGATCCAGTTTCAGAGTCTACCGACTGGAAAAGTATGCAAAAAATTAAAAAACGTTTTTAAAAAGGTGCGTCGCACCCTTCGCCCAAAACGCTGATAGAACCGTAATAGATTCGTCGAAGTTTCATAGGACTAAAGTTATAGAGGACAAAATTCCCCAAAAAAATTTCTGCGACGGTGTATTGAAAAATTCTAAAAAAGGATTTTACACGGTTTTTAACGAATTTTTAGAATACTTAAAACGAATTTTAAGAATTTCCTCTAATTGTAAGGGTGCGACAATTTTTTTTTTTAAATGGAACACCCTATATTGTTTTACTTAAAAAATGGTCCGTAGTTTTTTGAACCCAAAAATGTATGATTATTGTATGTTTGCAAGTATAGTTCTTGAGACATTGTCACATCGCGGGAATATGTAACACAATACCATAAATCAGGAGGGCCATGAACCGAAATAGTTTAAAGAAACAATAAGTAGTTTGTTTGACAGGTCTGACGTAAGATTATTATTTTATTAAGACACTTTAAATTCCAAAGTATTTGGTGTCTCTAATGGTTGATATGGGATATTCTTTTGCCAAAAGAAAACAAATATTGGAAATTTACCTTATCAGCAATAAAAACAAGTCTTTAGTTAAAAGAGAATATGCAAGAAAATTTCCTCAGAGACGCGTTCCCTCCAAGAACACCTTCTCTAATATTTATATCAAGTTTAGGGATGGCGAATCTTTGAAAAATAAGAAAAGAGAAAACAGAAGCCCAAAATAGGTCAAGGTATGGAATTAGATGTTTTACTTTTTTTTTTCTGAACACCCCAATAAATCTACAAAGGCTGCTGCAGAAGAATTTAATATTTCTCAAGCAAGTATAAGTAGGATATTAAAACGTCACAAATATAAGCCTTATAGTATTTTGCCAGTTCAGCTTTTAACTGAAAATAACTTTGCCGACAGAAGAGCTTTTTGCAGAGTCGATAGAATGGAAGAGGTATAACACAGTGATGTGGTATTCATCAAAACACAATTGTATGCCCCGTATTCATTGATGGGTGAATGCAGTACGTTATTTGAATATTCTTCAGGGTGAATTGAAAAACTATTTAGATACTATTCCCCGTCCAAACAGGAATTCCGTTATTTGGCAACAGGACGGCGCTCCCTCACACTCTGTACGCAACGTAATGGAATATTTGAATGAGAGATATCCACTTTGGGTAGGAAGATACGGTCCTGTACATTGGCCTGCTAATAGCCCAGACCTGAGTCCTTTAGACTTATTTCTGTGGGGAACACTAAAACAAAATATTTATGAAAATGCGTTTTATAATAACATCGACGAGCTGAAGGAATGCATTTGACAAGCAATAGAAAATTTGCGACAAAATGATCAATTATTTGAGAATGTGAGAAATGAATTTATAAAAAGATGTCAACTGTGCCCTGAGAGCAAAGGAGGATACGTAGAGAACATATAAACATATTGCAAAACTACTGTATTAAATACGTAATTATGTCGTATTAATTATCATTATATCGACATTCTTACGATATTTATTGTAGCCTTTTGAAGTTGTTTTTATTTTCTGTTGTTATTTATTGTTGTTCATTGTTCTTATACTGTTCGTCATTTATTAAACTTTGTTTTATTATAACAAAGGTCATTATTAGATATTATATGTTTTCGCATCAAAGAAATATAATTTTTTCTATTAAAAAAAAAGATACCACGACATATCTCGAAAACAGTAATGATACAATAATGATACATTTTTGTGATTAGAAAGTAATGGACAAATTTTTTAAATAAAAAAAATACATTTAAAAAAATCATGGTTTTTTCAGCAATCTTCTAATTTGACAAGTTTTTTAAAAATTGTTTAATTATTGTAAAAAATTCATAAAAAACCGTGTAAAATCCTTTTTTGAATTTTTTGATTCGATGAAAATTAAGAGAAATAAAGGGGGTGTCAATTTTAGGTGACTAATCCTGTACATTTTGTAACCATTGAAACGAGTCCAAAAAATTTATGGGTGTTCTTCGCATTGTGGAGAAGTTTTCCGCAATTGAAAAAAATGTTTCGACCTAAAAATACAAAATTTGACAGCTCCGCGAAAAAAAATTCTCAATTTCATCGGGATTTCACCAGAATTAAAATTAAGATGTCTTTGAGATTATTTATTGTAAAGCAAAAATATTTTGTGCAAAAAAAATCCTTATATTTTCCTGAAACCAACTCATATGAAAAGATTAAAACACTTTGTTAATTCTTCATTTGGTCACGTTTAACTTAAATGTAAGTTTTTTTTTTTTCTTTTAATTTAAAAAATTATAAACACTTTTTTACTTGTCTTTTAAATCAAAATGGATTTTCACAAAGTAACTTCATCTTCAATCAACTTTTTTAAATGTAAGTATAATTTTTCCTTGTAGATTTATTTTAAACTAACTTATTTGGAACCACATAGTTTATATTTTTGTAGCGCAAACAAAAAAACTTTATAAAGTTTATTTAATCGGGAGCCTAGGCCTAGCCTAAGCGTTTGAGAATTTATATGTGCAGTTACTAACCTCATATAAAAGAAACTAAATGTAAACAAACCGTGAATTTGATGAATATGGACATCTCGTACCATGTGACTGTCCGAGCCAATAAAAAAGATGACATACCTGTGGCCAGACTCTACTTGAGTTACTCTAGTGTTACTTATCGAACATTTCGGTAAAAGTAAATAATGAGGACAGTAATTAATGTTTATAATGAGGAAAAGCCTTTAATTTCTTAGAAAAATGCGTTCGGTATTTCACCAACCAAACTGTTTTCTATTGCTGTAAAATTACCATATGCAGAGCAAATTATATTTTCATACAAACAATAAAAAATCAGCATTTTCCTGTTCTGACAAGCTTGGTGGTCGGTTTCATTAATTTCATAGATGCCGAGGTGACGCGCGACTGCAGTGTAAAATGAAAATGAGCGGAAGGAAGAAAGACGAAATTTGCGATATCTAAAAAAAAAAACAAAAAAAGAAAAACCAGTAACGGAGCAGTGTGTAAAAATTGTAAAAAAGAAATGCAAGGACTTGTTCAAAGATTAAAAGGCCATCATGAAAAGTGCAGGAAGTTGATTTAACTGCAGGTATTCTAAATAACTTTATTTTATTTAAGAGGATCTTTATAATGTACATTTAAGAAGGTAACTTTTGTTTTATATGTGTAACCTAACTGTTCTAGCCTAAGATTTTGAAAATTTATATGTGCAGTTACTAACCTCATATAAAAGAAACTAAATGTAAACAAACCGTGAATTCGATAAATATGGACATCGCGTACCATGTGACTGTCCGAGCCAATAAAAAAGATGACATACCTGTGGCCAGACTCTACTTGAGTTACTCTAGTGTTACTTATCGAACATTTCGGTAGAAGTAAATAATGAGGACAGTAATTAATGTTTATAATGAGAAAAAACCTTTCATTTCTTAGATAAATGCGTTCGGTATTTCACCAACCAAACTGTTTTCTATTGCTGTAAAATTACCATATACAGAGCGAATCAAATTCAAACGATGCACATTTTGCTTATTATAAAAGAGCGGGCTTAAATTTAGTCTTGTTCAATCCGTATCTCTAACCGGTTAATAGTAAATTATTATTATTGAACCATTAAACCCGTTTTGGTATTTGGAATTGTAACTTAGGTGAGATATTTTACGTGCTTAATGTCATTCATAAGCTTTCGAGACACTCTTCCTTCCTACATGATTGTAACCTAAAACGAAATGATAGATACCTATTCCTTTTAAAAATCTACACATTTCTAATGACAACTTTCGATTTATTGGCTGGATATTGGGTGACCTTCCGATTAGAAAGAATCTTATGTGCACCTTGTGAAAAAACAGTTTTTTCGCATTTGAGACACAAATTGTCATTAACCATGTTTTGGAGTTTAACATTAAATTTGTAACAATTTTGACACGTCCAGTTTTCTTGTTTGTTGTTAAAAAAATACTATTATATATCCTTGTTTACTGTCTTACCTGTAATAGAAAAAAATATACTAATCGTGATTTTTTTCTGTTTGTTTTTAATTGTAGCAAGCAAGGGTTATTAAGAAATAATAATAATGAGATAAGTAACTGAATAAAAATGTGTTGAATGTTCTAAATATAAAAAGGAATATCAAAATGACAATCTATTTTCTTATCTTTATGGCAGACAACCCAGCATTTATATATTATCTATTTTTATGCATATATACGGAATAATTTTTTTAAATATCATTTAGATACACAGTAGGTTGACTTTGATATACGTTGTTTGATTATTTGATAAATGAATCTGATAATTATATTATAACCAGACACAGAAAGTTTATTAAACTCAGGGAAAAGATTTCTACATGCATACGTTAAAGGGCAGATATTTTTGTGAAGCGTTTCCCAAAAAAATACAAGTACTCTTTTTGGTAACGCGCTTGGTTTAGTCGATCGACTGTTTTGGTGAAGGTGCCGGTTTGCATATTACAAATCCAAATGTTGGTAGACGCAATTCAAGGAACGTAATATTTTCTACAAAAGAAGGACGTTATATTATTTTTCCAACCGTTGACATGCTTTTTTGTATGCGGTTTTATTTTTAACAGAAAAAGCGAAAAATGACCATCTGAAGTCTCTAGAAACGGCCTGTTATCCGATGTATGCTGCAGCCAAACGCTGAGTATGTACAGGTTTAGTTTTATGGGGGGTTTATCCCCATTTTTATTTTTATTTTTGATCGATTAAAAAAATTTAAAAATTGGTCTTACATGGTTTTTTATGTAGATTTCACTCATGCTAACAGATTGGCAGTATCATTTTAAATGTGCAGGGTCAGGGGTTGGAAAAAAATCATAATTTTTTTAAAGAAATCAAAAAAAATCATTGAGATTTTTATTTAAAAAAATCAAAAAAATCAGGTTTTTTGGATTTTTTTTTGATTTTTGTCAGTTCTACTCTAATTTTTTGAAAACAAATACGATTTTTCCATACGCTATTTTTTTGTATTCTCTAACTACCAATTTGCACATATAAATTATTCACGTCACTGGAAAAATTCTCTATATGGTCAATATTTTCATACAAACAATAAAAAAACGAATTTTATGAGAATTTTTCTTTTTTGCTTTATCATGAATAAAAAATCAGCATTTTCCTGTTCTGACAAGCTTGGTGATCGGTTTAATTAATTTCATAGATGCCGAGGCGACGCGCGACTGAAGTGTAAAATAAAAATGAGCGGAAGGAAGAAAGACGAAATTTGGGATTATTTTATAAAAAAAAAAAAACAGAAAAGTAACAGAGCGGTGTGTAAAAATTGTAAAAAAGAAATGCAAGGACTTGTTCAAAGATTAAAAGGCCATCATGAAAAGTGCAGGAAGTTGATTTAACTGCAAGTATTCTGAATCTAAATAATTGTTTATTTTATTTAAGGGGATCTTTATAATGTACATTTAAGAAGGTAACTTTTGTTTTATATGTGTAACCCAACTGTTCTTTTCTTCTTTTTATTTGATTTTTTTTCAGTTTAATTTTTATCTAGCTTTTAAATAAACTATACTTTTTATTTGAATTTTCTGAAGTTTGATTTACTGGCTTTACACAACTTGATTTAAATCGTCGCAACCCTGTACAGGCATACAAAAAAAGTGCATTTATTTTAAATAGAACACCCTGTATATTTTGACAAATTTCGTTTCCTCGAGTCATTCTGATAACAAAGTGTATACACATATTGCATAATTAGTTTACTAGTTTTTGTATTATTTTGAGTTGATTGTGGATACATTGGAGCAAGCGCTATTTTATAACACGTATCACAATCATCAATTATGAAGCAAATCAACAAACAAAACAAAATATATTAATTGTTAAAATAAATTGCATAACATTTTCAACATAACCATCATTAAGCTCGATGCATTTTAGACAACGTTTTATAAAGGTCGAACGAATTTTTTGAAAAAGTGCTACATCCAAATTTAGCAAATTTACAGTCTCTTCAATTTCATATTTTAGTTGTTCAATATTTTCCACTGGTTCACTATAATTATTTTCTTTGAGTGTTCCCCAGAGAAAATAATCTAGGGGATTCAAGTCTGATCTCCGAGCAGGCCAGCGAATAAGATCATTTTTTCCTATGCAGAGACGATATTTATCATTTAAAAAAATCTGTCATCTCTCTAATATTATGAGGTGGGGCACCATATTGCTGCCAACAAACCCTTAATGTATCTAAGAGTGGTAACTCATCTAAATTATCTTCAACATTAGTTTGTAGAATGTTCAGGTAAGTCTGGTGTGTTAATTTTCCACCAATAAAGAAAGGACCAATAATCTTAGATTTATGAATTCCACACCAACAAAACACAGTTCTACGCCCTTGCTTTTTCACTTGTGCCACAGCATGTGGGTTTGGTGTTGCCCAATAATGCGTATTTTTTTTATTAAATATGCCAGACGAAGAGAAATATGATTCATCCGTCCAAAAAATGATTTCTAACAAATTTTCGTTTTCATTAATTCTGTTAATCATTTCTTCGCAGAATAATCTTCTGCTTCGAAAATCAATTCCATTCAAATGTTGCACAAGAAGTATGTGGTATGGCTTGTAATTATATTTTTTTTATAACCTTCATCACGCTTGATTGAGAAATGTTTAATTCTTTGACAGACACCGTCGAGCCGGTGCGGTTCCTCTATAATTTTAATAAAACTTCCGTTAAAACTGTCTTATTTTTTTCTCATTTTAGAATGATCCAAAGATTATTAGCAATAGATTTGTTATTAAATTTGTTTGAACGTAATTTTTGTAGGTAGTGCTTCACCCGAAAATCTTCCAATAAATTCCCTTCTAGATTCTGTCATATTTTTATGACAAAATATATAAATTTCCTCGATAATGCGTCCTTTTTCAATGGCATAATACATTGTGCTAAAAAACTAATTAAAATCTCTTTATAAAATACAATTAACTAAACATCAATGTGCAGAAATAATGACATTTAGCAATATTTTCATTTGTTTACGCAGCCTACTTTGAATATTGCTATTCGTGCTATTCACAACTACTATTACCTATTACTATACTATTAACAAAAACTTCTTTGAGCAAGAAAATAACCTAAAAATTCTTCAATAAATTACACCGACACACACAAAAAAAAAAGTTGTTTGTACATTTGACGCCACCTACCTCCCGACATGTATTTCGACCCGCTGAATCCGAATTTGAAGTCAGTTTGGACCGTACACCCTCAAATATCGAGGAAATTGAAAAACCGTAAAAAATAGCGAAAATTGGGTGTTTCGGCAATAAAAAAATTTTGTGGATCTAAACCAAGCCTAATTTTTATGTATTTCGATCCGCTGATTACGAATCTAAAATATATTTAGACCATAAGTCATTTTAAATCTAAGTAAATTGTAAAAAACCCTCTAAAATTGCTAAAAATGGCAAAAAAATTGTGATTATGTTGATGAAAAAAATTTTGTAGACCCGGATCGAAGAGGATTTTTATGTAATTTGATCTGCTGAATCCGAATCTGAAATATATTTGGCTCATTAATCCCTTAAAATATCAAAAAATCGCAAAAAAACCGATAAAATAGCAAAAAATTGCAGTTGGAAAAATTGAAAAAAAATCTATGAAACACGATTAAATACGTTTCTTGTATTTTTTTATGCATAAAATACAAGTTTAGAATCTGAAAATGTGAAAAATTGTAAAATCTATAAAAAATGTATAAACAGAATGAAAATTTTTTCATCAACATGATCACAATTTTTTGCCATTTTTAGCAATTTTCGAGGGTTTTTTACAATTTACTTAGATTTAAAACGGCTTATGGTCTAAATATACTTTAGATTCGTATTCAGCGGATCGAAATACATAAAAATTAGATTTGGTTTAGATCCACAAATTTTTTTTATTACCGAAACACCCAATTTTCGCTATTTTTTACGGTTTTTCAATTTACTCGATATTTGAGGGTGTACGGTCCAAACTGACTTCAAATTCGGATTCAGCGGGTCGAAATACATGTCGGGAGGTAGGTGGCGTCAAATGTACTTTTTTTTTGTGTGCCGGTGTTATTTATGACCAAAGTAAGAGTTTCTCACAGACACTATCAATGGTAATATTTCTCTAACTAGGCTTTTTCAGATCTATGTTCATAGAAACATTTTTTCAGATACACCCTGTATAGAGTAACCTTAAAAAAAGTGGGTGTATAGAGAAAAAACTGTAAAAGCGGATAGTTTATGAATACATTGTATAATTACTTATCAATTATTTCTAGTAACTGGTATATTTATCATACCGCTGGGAACTTAGACTAATGCAAAATTAATTTAGGTAAAAAAGCAGAGGGAAAAATAAATTAACTAGAATATATTAACCCATACATAAAATATGTTTAATGACCTATACGCTCGCGTTTAATCTACTGACCACACACGAAAAATAAACCCATTTTTTGTAACGTTAATTAATGGTTGAAGATATCAGATTAAAGTAACACGTCGGAGCTTTGAAAAAATAATTTATTCTAATTGAAATAGTGTCTAGTTGTTCATGTTACTTTGCTTTAATGTTCATGTTTTTTGGTTTGTAAAAAAATCTTATATTTTGAGCTTCATAATTTATTCTATTTGACCTGTTCAGTCTACCACATGTAAAAGTAATAAAGTAAATGCTTACTAATTTTTAAATTTCCACCCATTGTGAAGTGAACTCTGTAAATTTCTTATTCATTGACTGCTCTACATATTTCAATAGTTTCAGAGATACCATTCCTGGATTACTAAAACATTGTTATACCCAAAATACAAGCAAAATGATTCCGTTTTCTTTCCGCACAGTTGTTAACGGAAGGCTTGTTCCCCAGCCACTCCTGGACGAGTAAAGAAAAACGTACAATCGTTACAATGTTACTGACAAATCGGTGTGTCCACCAACACATATTCTTCCCTATACCAGAGACAACCCTGAGACGCGCAAGTACGTGCTAAAATTTAATCCGCAGTATTAAATTGGTCGATTGTAATAGAAGGTGAAAGTAGAGGGCGCAAGAAGCAAACGCCCGCGAAAATTCAAAACCCCCTTTTATTATTTTATTGATATTATTTATAAGCTTTATTTCTGTAGCAGTTGGTGATCGTTTGTGGACCAGAAGTAGTCGATTAGTTGTTTTTAAATACTTCTATTCGCTGGATGTTAAAAACTAACCGAGTGACTATCTCTGATGATCCACAAACGATCACCAACTGCTGCAGAAACAAAGCAATTTTAAAGTTAGAATACAAAACCAGATGTCAATTAATTTTTATGTTAAACTAATCAAAAGGTTAATCGTAACCTTGTTGAACTGCTTAACATAAGATTTAAAAGAAATATGTTTTTGTATTGGATAATTAACATAACACTCAAAACACAAATAGGTAGGTAATTATATTTTGTACAAAATTTATTAAAATCAGAAAACTACAAAAAAAGCAAATTTAGGACATTTAGTCAATATGTTACAGAAAATATCAAGAAAACATGATAGTTATTTATGCAACAAGACCGGAAAGTGATTCTTTACTGGGCGAGCTGGCAATTTCCATTGCAAAAAAGCCCTAGCGAGCCAAGTAAAGTCACTTTCTGGGTGTGTTGTGTCCAATGCTAGACCTGTAAATATGTCATTTCCACTCAAAAAATTGGTCACAGTTAAATTTCTAGAAGGTGGCAGATTATATCATACCTATTGAACATTTTCCTTAATGTCCATTTCGTCAAATAGCAACAGACACAGTTTATCTTGCCCATTTGTTAAACTGTTGTTATGTCTAAATAAGTGATCATTAATGCCAACATGGAATGGGACCGTTTCCAATAGTGAAATTAATGTTCTTTTTGAAGGCATCGCGACGATCTTTGACAATAGTTTGTAACACTTTGGACTCCTTTTTAGAAGTGCCAAGGCTATCACCTTTTCTTCGATAGTCGATCTCCTACCTTTTTGATCGCGTTTGGCACAGCGTAATTGGGAAATGAGGAAGTTGGTTGTAGTATTTGACATCCCCCTTAAATATACTTCTGACTACTGATGAGTCATCTAAATTTGATAGAGATTTGATGTCATGAGCCCTCTGCTTGCATATGACTTTTCAACTTCCATATATGATCCTCCTTCTGACAAATCATGTTCATAAGTTTAACTTTTCTTGGAGTAAAGGTTGTTCTTGAAAGATCGCCAATGCCTCTAAACACTGATCGTTTTCGAACGGTGACATTCTGATCTGATACAGAAGTGCTGGGAATGTCCTCCAAAAAATTCACTAGCTGCCTTCACTATGCTAGGAAATTCCTCCGCCAACTCATAAGGTATATTCTATAGTAAAATGAGATAGATATTAGCGACCATGTTTATTGGTTCAAATCTATATTTCTTTATTTTGAATAAATTAAATGATAGTAAAAATTCTGCGATAATTCTACCAAGCTAATTAGTAACAACTATGGATTGATATCTAAGGACCCCTCACCACCAACATTTTGTAAAACACATATTACCTGCTCGCAGTTGGTATGTTGCCAACTGACGACATGGAAAAAGTGTGGGGACTGCATTGCGGGTCAACCTATGACTACTTAGGTCGACATAACTCTCAACAGTAAAATGACGGGAGCATATCCTATAATTTTGAAGAGTTTCTTCAGTGTAATGTATACCCATATTCTCTTGCCAAATTTTTGACCTGTAAAACATACAAAACTGTGCTGTTAGAAATGTTGTTAATTTAGTGCAGGCCTTAATTTACCTTTTCCAACCTTGAAAGAAAATAATGAAGTTTTGCCACATCGTCCTCCGAAGAACCACACACTTAACACAATCTAATTCGTGACTCTGTGGCCATCTCAAACAAAAAATAACCTACAACCAATTTCAAAGTTTATTATGAGGAATGAAATAGGTAAAGGATACAGTTAGCACATTTTCTAATACTGTTTATCCTTTCTGATTAATATATAGGTTAGATATAGCGGATAAAATTATTTATAATTTTATAACTTACCAGTTATATGAAATTGGTAGTCTTTAAGAAGAGAAATAGTCTTTAACACACAAATATCACAAAATACAACTAGAATAATCAAAATCACGACAAAATAACAAACACTTCTTTCATCAGTTCAAGTTGACAGATAAATACCACAGAAAAAGCGCGGGATAGAACAGAAATGACAGCAGTGCAAGTGCTTCCCTCTACTTTCACCTTCCATTTTATCGGACTAGGACAGCTATATTTGACTATTCTTATATTAAATAGAGATAGCGAATAAATGTTAATATCGGACAACATTTTCTATCCACTTGTACGTCTCAGGTTGTCTCTGCCTATACCATAACACTGTCTTTCTGAAAGCTACTGTGGATTGGATAAATCTTTGACATATATCTCCCCCTCTAAAAGCGGCTATGGATTGATTAAATCTTTGACTTCTCTGACATCCTCCAAACTCGTAGACGTCTGTTGTCACTGTGCATGACCTCTTGCCCATCTTAAGTAACCAATTCTATGTAACCAGTCAAATAATGAGAAGGCTTTCCGTCCCGTCCTCGATGCTTTTGTCTGCGGATGCGGCCCTATCATATTACAACGCAACGCGGAAAACCTTAACTACCACAACGCCAGATAATACAATAAACTACGATTACTACGAGTTACATAATTATTTTACAGAATTAAAACAATACAATTAGAGTTCGTAGTAACAACGCAAGCAACGGCGCCTAGTATATTGAAAATCTAAAATTCTGTTGAAGAGTCAGGCCTTGAACTTCTTGTCGCTCAAACTTACTAGTTTAATTAATAATTGCCGCGGACAAGGACACGCTAAGTTGTACAGAATTAAAAAAATACATTCACTATATAAAAGAAAGGTAAATATTACAGCAGGCTTGCTTTATGATAGGTAAATATGAATAAAACTGGCCCTGTCTAGTTAAAATACCTCTCTGACTGTAGGGCTGGAACTAGACTGTAAAATGGCAAATTTATGCATAATTTGTTTAGGTCTCATTTTTACGACATCTAGGTCATATTTTTTTATGATAAGACAGCATCTATCGGACCATTGTTGATATTGATTTAGTTATTCACTTAAGCTGTTATAAAACATAGATGCACGTCATAATGATACAATAATAAATGTCATATATGGGAATAAAAGTTAACATTTTAAAAGTAGTATAAAAGGCAATATGCCATAGTATAATACACATTTAATAATGCAGTGTCTTGATCACACTGCCACAATCCTTGAGCTTGTGGATGCAGTAATTTGGTTTGTTAAGTTTTTTTATAAACCTCATGGATTTGAATATGCCAGCCGAGTTTTGAGTCTATTGAAACACCTAAAAATTTAACGCTTTATCTAAAAGGTATGATAATATCATTGAAATTTAGCATATATCAGGCGAAAAGTAAACGCACACAGTTCTGTCAACATTTAATATTAGATTGTTATTGTTACAATAGTCATCAAATTCCCTCATAACAGCCATAGTTTTTATCAAGGAGCTCCGCAAGGTTCGGTGCGGAGATACCAAATGATTTATCATCAGCGAACATAGCACATTTTCATTTGACATGAATGATGGTAATTCATTTACAAATAGTTAAAAAATAAATGGCCCTAGCATGAACCCTGCGGAACGCCCAGACTCACTTCATAATCTTTGGAAATAATGTCATTAATTTTAACATGAAGCGATCGATCAGTTAAATATGACATAATCCAATAAAGAAACATTTCTCGAATTCCAACTTAAACAGTTGAGGGAGTCGAAGGCTCATGATAAGTCAAACAATAATCCTGTGACTAACTTTCTATTGTTCATTTCATCTAAAACAAATTGCAAAAATTGTACGGTAGCTGTGTCTGTGGAACAGTTTTTCTAAAACCGTGATGATGAGATAATAGTTTGAAAGAATTTAAAAAATCCCATTATTTCGTTATTTTTGAATAACATTTAATAATGATGTCAGTCTATAATGTTTAGGTTCTAAAGGAGCATTTTATTTTTTATGTGGGGATTATAGTTGCTCATTATAATATAGATGGAAAAACATCCGCCAGGGGACCAATTCTTGAAAGTTATTCGTTTGCTAGCAAATTACGTAAAAAGTTATTCTTGAGTCATCGTTGATTTGCGCATACGTTAAAATGTAATCGCTTTATAGCGAGCAGTCTTGTTACAGTCGTAAAATGATACAGGTGTAACATAACGAGATTCTTCAGATTGTTCGCTAACTCCACAAGAAGTACAAATGTCAGATAAATTGGAACCAACTGGTCTACAACAACTGTAGCAAAATAATTTGGAAAATGTCAGCCACCTCTTAAGGTGATCGACCCATTTATATTCAGTCCAACCTTATTCAGAGATGAATTGTTATTCAACCCAGTTCATTAAATTGGGTAAATTTATCTAGTTACCGGTGTATCACATTAGTTCGATTTTTCAACTATTTGTATAATTTCAAAATAAAAACGAATGTGCCGTCGATAACTTTCCATTAAACTTAGGCAACTAGATTTTCCCAGTTTAATGAATTTTTATTATTTGAACTTTAAGACTGTTTTCCTCGATTTTTTTCAAATAATAACATATTGAAAATTTTATAAGGTCGGAACCGGAATAAAAACTACTACCAAAATCAATAATAAAAAATATAGGTTATTTAAAAAAAGAAGTCGATGACGTCATAACTTAGGAAAATAAATGACATAAGAAACTGAAAATATTTGTTGAGTTAAAATCGCTATACCCCTTCGAGATTTTTTCCAAAAAAAATTAATATCAACGGAATTACTGAACTTTTGCGTTACTTAATTTCCACACTGTATAATATGTGCTATATTACTGAATATTGGGGTGAGGCATGTGTCAGCGACACGCAAAAAAATGTCGTTACCACGTGAATAATTTCAAAATAAGCACAGGTACTGCGAAATGATATATAAATCACGCAATATCACGAAAATTTTCATTCATATTTCACATGAAATTTTATATACCCTATCTGAACATCGAGTCCAAAAAGATTCAATAAAAATGATTAACCGCATATATTTAATAAACAGTTGAAAAGTACTAAGTGGGTGCTTATTTTCCTTTTTGGTGTTCTTTCAAAATAATTCTAATGTTTCGGAAAATATAATTTATTTATATTTTATTTTATTTATTTATTAATCTAATGTTGTGTATTCAAAATAGTTCTTTTACATTTTCTTTCTTAGATGGCTAACATCGATATGAAGTCGTTTTTAATGCATATTTCTTTATAATTAGAGAAAAAAATGCATATAAAATTTCTAAGAGAGCTTAGCTGAAAACATATCGTATTTTCTTTTTTCTTTTCTATTTTTTATGAATAAATAGGATTTTGAATTTGATTTGAGTTTGATTAGAATTTAATTTGAATCTTATCTGAATCTGATTCATGTGTAATATGTTATTCGCCAGATCAAATACCCTGTTACAAAAATTCTGCTATACTTTTTATACAGGGCGATCCCAAAATAACCCGAAGAAAAATCCCGCCGGTTACCGATGCTCTTTATAACAGCAAATAACTGTCTTATTTGTCCGATAAGTAAGCGATCGTAACTTACGTAATCCATACCTATAGAGCAACAAAAAATTATCGCATGTTTCTGAATAAATGAAAGAAGTTCCGTTCGTTAATCATCTAATCACTCAAAAAAAAATGTTTAGAAAAATCCTACTTTAGAAGATAACCTAGTGTGTTTCTCTCTCCGGGAGGGAGTCTGTTAATCGGGAAACAAGTATCATTAGGACCTATGTAATTAGGAAAAGTCTGTTTGGCAGTTAATGGCACCGTGTGTCGGTGATGAAGTTAAAGTAAAGAATCTTCAAAATGCTCACCCGGTTTTTCTATATAAGCTCTGCCTGAATTTTTTGAAAACATTTTGTTGAATGCTATCCGCAGCATTTTGGACTCTAGTTGTAGTTCCTAGATCGTATTGATTAGTGTTAAATAATTTAGTTGTTTTATGTGCCGCCATAAATAAAAATCGCATGGAGTTAGATCTGGTGATCGGGCAGGCCATGTTATTTTCATTTTCTTCTGGCTCACTGTTCCGAGAAATTCTCAGTAAGCCAGTGTCGTACGTTGCGTTGTTTATAAAGTACCATATATCCCGACGTATAGCAAGAGGCACATAGTCGAGAAGTTCGGGCAAGATATTAATTACAAATTATAGGAAGTTTGCTGCAGTCATGCGTGATGGCAAAATGTGGGGTCCTTGAAATAATCATCCACTATTCCTGCCCACAAACTGGATGAAAACCATTCCTGGAAGCTGTGTTCTCGCATAGCATGTTAATTGTTAATTTGTTATTATTAAAGAGATACTACTATATTGTTAAAACAGGAGATTAAGGTGTACCAGCTTAACCACTAGGCCAGGGCACACATTTTAATTTATTATGCAACAGAACAGAGTTGCAGATTTATGCCGAGTTACAGAGTTATGACAAAATGAAGTATCCCGAAAATGAATTTAAATTTTTAACTGAAAATATAATTTATATCGCCATGTTCCAAATACAGCTGACAATCTTTAGATTTCGGGTATTGTACAAAAATCTTTCTAAATTCCTATTTGCGTATAGAAATCCTTAGATCTAAGGAATAAATCCTTGACTTGGCAACACTGTTTGTAGTTGTTAATATATTGAGCCCTATTCGATTTTTTTTCTTTGGCTTATCTCTGAATCACCCTGTATATCTAAATGTAATATGACTTCACCGTAGTCACTTTAAGTATATCAGGAAAAGAAAAACAATTATACCTCAGATAAAATTTCAGCAAGTATTGAATAAAAGCGTAACAAACATTACAAAATAATTCCACGTCATTTTCCCAACCTAGTATTATAACAACTTTATAATCTAGCTCAACACGTGTCGCCAAGATAAAGTTTTATGTCGATAAAACTCACCTTAAAATACCATGTCATTAAATTGTGAAAAAAAATACAAGAAAATTAAGATATATATTCGACATTGTACAAAAACGTTCCCGTAATAAATAAATAACTGAAACCATTGTGTAACAATGCTAGATTATCAAAGTGAAAAGATGACGGGCATGTGTTTATTTTCTCACAATTATAATTTTACAAACTGTATTACTTATTTATTTTGTATTTCGATTAATATTTCTGTAGGTAAGGACATGTGCGCGAAGGTAGATTTATATAAAGTATACAAAATAGTTGCATAATAGACATATCAATAGGTATATTAATCGATTGACTTAATTGTGTATCATTTTTTATTTCTATAAAGTAATTGATCACTAATCAAGTTTTAGAAACGGTCAGACAACCACAACGGTGTTCTGGTCTTAGATATGTTAAATCAAGGTCGTGTTTTTATCATTTATTTTTATTTGTGTGCATATAATTAATCACAGCGATGAAGAAATACAGATTTGCTCAAGCAGTAGTTTAAGGGCCGATCTTTACATATTCTATTAAATCTAATTGACGAATAAGTTTACAAAGAAATAGTTATTGATAAAATTGTATCCAAAGAAACTATCCCGAATAAACTTAATAGGAGATGGAAAGATCGGCCCTAAAGCCACTAAGTGTAAAGTTTTTTTTGTCATGTCATCTTTAGGGAATTGTGAGGTACACTTGATTTCAAAAAAAAAACTGGTACAACTCTTGTAATCGAAAATCTTAATAGTTTAGTTGTGTGCATATGTCTGTAAATAGGGCTGGCCAGGCATGTCGAGAGGGGGGTGGAGAAGAGGTGATTTACCCCGGACCTGGGTTTTTTGGAGGAGATCTGTTTTCTTTGCGTTTTTAAACTTATTAAACCTTTCTCTTTTATTTTATTCAAATGGAATTTTAAAAAAATAATTAGAAAATAACTTTTTCAAAACATTTTCAAGCCTGCCATATTATTGTTTAAAAAAATAATATTTGTTACGGATAATTCTACTAATGGTTGTAATTAAAATACTAACTGAATAATGATAATTCTATTTTTAAAATAAGAACACAAAAATACCACTTGAGATTAAAAAAAATGTAAACAATGCAAACTGAACATAAAAATACAATAAAAAAAAAAAATAAATGAACTTCAATTACGTAATACAGAATTAACTAATATTTTGTCATTGCTCCATTAGCGTGTAAAACTGCCTGAAGTCTTGCAGGCATGGACAAAATCAGATTTCTTGCAAGGTCAACTTCTTGCGACAAGTTCTCCCAAGCGTCTTCAATTATCCCTTCCAATTCTTGGGCATTATTTGGATGGTTATTTAATTTTCTTATATGTTTCACCATTAGTCCCCATACATTTTCAATTGGATTTAAATCCGGACTTTTAGATGGCCACGGTAACAACTCTATGTTTTTATTAAGAAACCGTTGCCTGACACGATGGGCCGTATGTATGAAGCAGTTGTCTTGTTGGAAAATAAAATTATTTTCCGGAAACACCTCTATTACTGACGGCAACATAATATTGTTTAATATTTCAATATATTTAATGAAATTGAGATGACCACCACTGTTCCAACACACACCTAACCCATTTAGGCTCATCCAAGCCCAGACATTGACTGAAAACCTTCCTGATATTTGTGGATCGAAAGTATATTTTTCGTCGTATCTAGTGAAGGAGGCCTATATACGCGAACATGTCCATCGTTACAGGATTTAAAAATCTTTTCGTCAGAAAAGACAACTTGTCCCCAGAAGTTTTCATCATTGATTATATAGTTGAGTGCAAAAATAATCCTACCCTGCTTCTTTTCTTCTGAAAGTTTGTATTTTTTACTGAACAACTCTTCAAGTCGCTTTGTAGTTTTATTCTTCTGCAAGCAGTAGATACCGAAGCAGGGAAATTTGTCTCTGAAATTGCATTTACTGCAGTCTGAAAAGGGTTTTCTATTAGGTAATTTATAAGATTCTCATCTTCTTGATTATTGCTCTTTCTGGGCCTACCGGAACCAACTTTACGGGATACCGTTTGGTTAGTTTCCCATTGTTTTTTAACACTCATTATCGTGGTTTTACTCACATTGTATTCAGCAGCAAGTTTTCTTATGGACCAACCATCTTCAATTTTAGAAACAATTCGAAATTTTTGAATATCTGCTAGATGTCGAACCATTTTTAATAATGCCGCCACTGATTAACGTCAAAGTGACATTTGTAAGATTATTAATATCAATCAAAGAACGAATGATTTACATAGCTAAAAGAAAGTGTACCAGTTTTTATTGAAATCAACTGTATGCAAAAAAGTATTTGATAAAATTTTTAAATGCCCCAACAAATATTTTTATGAATGTAAGTATATTAGTAATTTTGTTAAAAAAAGTGTTTGTTTAGATAGTTTGACTAATGTTAAAAAAATGTTTCTTAATCCTTTCCCTACTATAACTTATTTAGTATTATTCAAATTTTCAATATTATCAAAAGTAGTAACATTTTTATCGGCAAAAGGTTTTTTTTTATAAATGGATCTCAAAAATAAATTTTTGTTTTAAAGTTTTTGTATATATGTAATTTGCTATGGTTAAAGGTATTTAATAATAACGACAAGATGTGCATTTTTAATGTAAAAAAAACTTATCGAGAAGAACGTCGAGAGAAAGTGATGAATTTTTCTAGTGTGCCCTGGAATTTTTTAAAACTTGTAAGTCTTGATTAAAATGATTAAAAAAAGTCATGT
The DNA here is from genome assembly GCA_029963845.1 of Rhamnusium bicolor. NCBI lineage: Eukaryota > Metazoa > Arthropoda > Insecta > Coleoptera > Cerambycidae > Rhamnusium > Rhamnusium bicolor. The sequence goes on from JANEYF010001913.1 coordinate 24,449, forward strand.
TTATTGTTATTTACATTCATTTAGATTCACTGTTTTTTTTTGTTTAAAACAAAATATAGTGTTAAATGTCAAATTAAATTTAAATTCGTTGAGCAATCAAATTATTCATTTAAATTAAATCTAAAAGAGAATGTTTTTAATTAGTAATAGTGAAAAGCAGATACGATATGATTTCATGTTTTATTGAGCACAATAGAAATTCAAGACATGTAGAATAACACGATAAAATTAAGATTTTTATCCGACAAAATTCATACAGTTTTGCAACTTAGCGGTAATATTAGAAAATACACAAGAATCAAGAAAGAAAAGTTCGCACCCCTACCGTGATTGCATCATCTCTTAAATTTGCAAAAACCTCCTCCATATTCGATTTAGCTCGTTTATCTGCTAAACCATTCACTTTTTAGTAATAATATCTCTATACAAACATGTTCTTTATAAAATTTGCTATGGAAAATGTTCCATTCATTTTGTCCGTGGAATAAATAGTAGTCTTTGATAGTACTCTGGCAAATGCGGCGCGATTATGGGTGTAAGTTGGAATGCTCCGCATTACATACACCTATCGCGGATTTTGATTGCAAATTACTTGAAAACTATTAATTTTATAGAAAAAGGTCAGAGGACTTAATCTATAGAGCGGGAAATGGAGTATAAAATACGCCTGTTATGGTTTCCTCATTGATTACGTCAATGCATACCCAAGAAGTTCCGTAAGAAAAATAGAAACAGCCAGCGGTAGGAACTAATATAAAACTCAAGTTGGGAGAATTTTCAAGAAATGTAAATATAAACCGTTCTGTTTTCGAAAGATTCATGGTCTTCATTCATCCTGGTCATACAATAAGAAGACTTAAATTTTGGAATTGGTAGTTTTAGGGCTGATCATGCCATCTCCTATTAAATTTATTTGGTAGATAGTTTCCTTGGATACAATTGTATCAATCATTATTTCCATGGAACATATTTTTCAAACATATTTAATGGGAAATGGAAGATCGGCCCTTAACTTGCTATATATTTCAATAAAATCAACGTATATATGTATATGTATATACATCAATAGAACTGAGTTGCCTGTTGATTTTTGTTTAGTTGGTGAGACCCATAACGAAAACGATTGTCACGTCTTCTATACTTCGTGGAATAAAAAATTACGTATTTACTTTGCTTTTGGTTGAAATAATCACATTTGTCACGCAGTTGTCTTTTCTTTATTTATGTTTTAATCGGTTTATTATAGTTACTAATCCATCAATGTGTTTCTAAGTAATAATAAATTTGAGTCGGTAAATGGGGTAAAGAAATCGTATTCTTAGATTCCGTTAAAATTTTAGTCACAATCTTATCAGTTGTAGCTTAAAGTTTAATAAATAATAAAGACAACATAACAGACAAGAAAAAAATAAGAATATTGCAAAATAATGCATTTTAGTTTGTAGCACAGGCAAATTAATTATAAATACAGCGTTTGACGAAGAAAAATGTGGAAAAGCCTGGATTTTGGACGAATGATAATACATACTCGAGCGAATCCATGGAGCCCCTCTAATGATGGCTTGCTTTCCCCGCTATATTGAATTAGATATGGCGAAAAACAGTTTTTCAAAAACTATACATCTCGTGAACCATTAATCCCAGAACCGGTTCGGTTTTTTTTGCAAATATATGCGGCACTAAAGAAATTGGCAAAAAAAGTAATACGGTAAAAAAGACCGTTTCGGTGCCGTGTGAACGGGCTCTATCTGCGATCGTCTGAAAATCTGCTCACTTGAGTTTCATCGGTGAATAAGACACAATGCCATAATTCTCGTAATTCGTTTTGTGTTATGAATATCTTGTTTTCAACACATACAATATAATCGGCGCTTGCACGTATTAACATGCAAATCTACCCTTTATTTATGTAAGATAACCCATGGAACGAGAGTAGCTTACATAAATAAGCTAGTGTTACAATTGTTACCTTGGATATTATATTATGTTTAGTGCCGATCTTTCCATCTCCCATTAAATATCTATTTGATTAATATGTTCCATGGAAATAATTATTGATACAATTGGAAACTATCTACCGAATAAATTTAATAGGATATGAAAATATAGGCCCTTAACAACAATTATTAGAATTCACTACTGAAAGATATAGGGTAATTCGGAAATAAATTGAAGAAAAAAAACCTGGAATATAAAAGGGTATATAAACAGTTTTGGTAAATTTCAGGCAAGTAAAGAAAGTAATAAAAGTATCTTTGAAACCCCCAGTTACCGACGCCCCTAATAACAGCAAATACCTGAATTATTTTATTTGCAAGAGAGACCTCAGTATGCATCTTATATTGGATATAACTCGCTTAAAGTATGTAGCTACCTCAGGGGTCTAATTTGGGTCCACTGCTGTTTCTTTTTATTTGTTAACGACTTAAGTTCTACAATACAGTGCCCCCAACCTGAGTCAGTTGTACTGAACATAATGTGCATATTATCTTTTTTTGTAATCCAAGTTTCAGCGTTTTGGCAAATAGCCGGGAAAATAATTGTTTAAAAAGATATATGTTATACTTATCTGTGATAAAATTTGTAAAAGTTAATAAATAATAATTAACAAAAAAATGTTCAGTTAATATTCTTTTTCATTCCACTCTACATATTATTAAATAACAAAATTGACTGTCCTGATTTGTTTTCTTAAATGAACTTTTATGTACCTAGAATACAATCTAGACAAAATATTACATTTTATAATGATAGAGCTAGGACAAATATATTGATAAAATCTCCAATATATGTTATGGGCAGAAATTTTAACATTTCCCATTTGTGTGATATCAGTACCTGTACTTTAAACGAGTTAACTAGTAAGGCTGTGAATTTGTATAAGAAATTGGTATAAGCACCTTTTTTTTATTACATATATGAATATTTGTTTTGTGACCAGTTTAGTGTGTTCTGTATGTTTATATTTCTATAAATTATAATTTTTTTTTACTTTTTACTTTTAACTACTTTCATAATGAAATTTGTATTGCTCTGTAAATGGCTTTTTATACTGTTGGGCAATAAATCTATTATTATTATTAATATTATTATTTATCCGATAGGTAAACGATCGTAATTTGCGTAATTCATACCTAAAAAGCAACAAAAAATCGATTGTAGAAGAGATTCTCACTTGGAAATGAAATACGTTCTGTTCGTTAATCACACAGAAATTAAAACAAAAATTCCACTTTGGAAGCTAACCTAGTACGTTTGCATTTTCCGGCAGGGAGTCTATCAATCAAAATGGCCGATGTAATTAGGAAAAAAGTCTGTTTGGCAGCTGTAAGGTGTTGTGTATAGGTGATGAAGTCAAAGTAAAGAATGTTCAAAATACTCCCTCTGATTTTCTTTTTGCAACAGACAGTCTGAATTTTTCAATAACGTTCAACATTTGCGGAACATGCTAAAAGTAATTTTTTTAGTTAGAAACATATTTCCGTCGTCACTCTATTGAGTTTCAGAGATTACCAAAGACTCGCTTTTATTTTTTAACATATCCAAATTGTCGCCTATGAATGATGACGCTTTGACTGCATCGCTTAAGATGCAGCCTATATTTTTTAACTTGGAAAACAATATTTTACATGTGTACTTGAAAATGTGTGGGTAGATTTTAATTTTCAATATACATAGGATGCAGGTTATGCACGCACAATAATTGTTTTTGATATTTTATTATTTTTGGAGATATACCTAATCCATGCAATCATAGGGTCAAGGCTTCCAACCTTCCCATCGCATGCACCATTGATCCGGTACACATTTGCATTGTAAGGTCAAGAGCTCGATTCATAAATGACACATAACTCGTAATAGCTAGTCATAATATCAAGCGGTCATAAATTTTTAGCTACGTGCGTGCTGATCAAGCTGTGATACATATTACATGGGGAGGGTAATTATATCCGTTCGCTTTGATTTAGTTCGACGTTGTTATGTGAACTATTATCGGCATTATGAAAGCATATTTTGATAATTGTACATGGCTTAATTATATTTTTTTGGGCGAGGTGAATACCTACATGGGCGTAGTCTAGAAAATCACAACCCATTCTGGCCCACAGTTTATAAATTAGAAATTCTTAAATAGATGTTTCATTCAGTCATTTGGTCAGGACTTTGGCTGTTGACAGTCAGTTCTTCGGGTTTATACAGGATGTCGGGAAAAAGGAGGCCGATCCGGTAACCATGGACTCCTTGATTCCTTGAGCAAAAATAAGAGGACTTTCACAATTCCATTTTTCATTTTACACCTCCATGTTTGATATACAGGGTGTCAAAATTTGAAGTTTAAAACTAATTTTTTAAATAACGAGTATTTCGTAAGATATTTATTTAAAATTTTGTACAATGCTTTAACTTAAAGCGTCATATCTTTTGAAGAAAAAAAAAAACGAAAATTAATTGGCAAATAATCAAAATAGAGGGGTTCCAGCACAGAGTGTAGGTAATCTGTGGTTCCAGTACACACTGACCCCCAGTTTTTTAGTACCTGCGCCAATGACTCCCAAACTATCCTTTTTTAGGTGAACTATCTGTTTTGGATTATTTTATGTCTGGTTTTAACGGTAATCTCACAATTTTCAAATACTAAAACTAATCAATTTATCCAAATAGGTATAAAAGTATCAGTAATAAAGGACAAGCCAAAAATAAGTATTTCTAAAGTCAATGGCTCCCAGACAAAAAATTGATAGGCGCAATGGATTCAACAGTCTACAATTATTTAGAAATTAGAAACATTATAACAACATAACAAATTTAATACAGCTTATTTTCTTAAAATTATTCATAATTCGTTAATAACAAAAAAACAGTAGAAATAAAAGAAAAAATAGTCAGTCTAAAGAAATTGTTCGATATGACCTCCATGTTTTTGTAAACACATACAAGCTCTCTTTATTAAAGGAAAGCTTAGACTTTGAAAAATATTTGGCTTTAACCTGAACTGCCCTCCGACTTGAAGGATTCTTTCTCTTAAATGATTCTCGCTAAAAATCGGAACCTGATACACAAAATCTTTCATAAGTCCCCAGACTGATTAGTCCAAGGGAGTAAGGTCTGGGAAACAGAGTGGCCACTGAACAGGAGCGTCTCGACCCCGACCCATCCAGGGATAGGAAAGATTTGATTCTAATAGTTTTTAACATTTTTAGAAAACTGATGAGGAGCACCATCTAGTTGAAACCAAATATTTTGTGTTACATGAAAAGGCAATTCTTTTAGTAAATCAGGCAGTGTGTTTTGAAGAAATTGCAAAAATGAATGACCAGCCAAGTGTCCTGGTAAAAATATAGGCCACAAAAGACAATTATCTACGACGCCTGTCCACACATTGACTTTAAAGTTTACTTGATGATACGTCTCTACTATGACTTTAGGATTTTCTTCAGCCCATATGTGTGTGTTATGCATATTTATCGTTTCGTTTTTCGTAAATGTAGCTTCATCAGTAAACAACATGTTTCTGATAAACCGTAGATCTCGGTTATTGATTCCACGTAACCATCTACATAATACAAGTCTTGCTTCGAAGTTTTGAGGCAAAAGAGCATGTACTTTTTGGAAATGGAATGGGTACTGCTGACTTCGTAAATTAGTGTGTACCTGAGTTTTGCCTATGTTTTCGACCTGCTTAGCCAACACCCTTGTTTAGTACAAGGGTGTTTTTCACAACAGTTCTTAAAATTTCCTCCTCCTGTTCCGTCTTTCCCTTAGACGGTTAACTATATTTGAAAAATATTTTCTTTTGGAATAAAATCTATTGGGAAATTTTACGGCATAGCGTCTAACAGCTAAACTAGCATTGGAGTCACATTTCCTAATCTAGAAATAGAAATGAATGTTTACAGTTTACAGAAATATTTAATTCTTACCCATGATTAAAATCATATCCGTAATTTCAGAAAAGGGTACAATTCGTCTACGAGCCATGTTGGTTTTTCTTACTTACAAGAACACTTCTAGCTTATACAAAACTTTTAACTTGTAAAAAATAAGGATTTACTTAGACAGTTAACAAACAATTCTATCATATCCAGGGTATTGCCATGTTTACGAAAGCGGCTGACTTGATTTAGAGATATTTAAAAATTGAGTTTACCTAAGCCGCGTAGGCACCAATATTTTTCAACTTATCTCTAAAACGAAACATTTTCTCAAAATTTGTTAAGAGACATAAAATAACCCAAAATTAATCGTTAATATAAAAAAATAGTTTATGAGTCATTGGCGCAGGTGCTAGAAAACTAGGGGGTCAGTGAATGCTGGAACCCCACTATTTTGAATATTTGACAATTAATTTTTGTTTTTTTTTCTTCAAACGATGTGATTTTAAGTTGAAGCATTGTACCAAATTTTAAATAAATATCTTACGAAATACTCGAGTTATTTAAAAAAATTTATTTTTAAACATCAAATAATTTCAACCCTATTATTATAATTATAATATAATTGTTATAATTAATTTACACTGTGTTCGATTTAAGACCCATTTTCTGCTATTTAAAATAAAATGTTGAAATTATTAAAAATTATTGAATAAATAATGGACAGTTAACTACCTAATTTTTTTTAAAAATGAAACCAATATATTTTACATACTCTGATAGAGCTTGAAAGTATCTTTTCAAAGATACCAATATGTTACCTATCGCAGATCGGTGGTTTTGGAGAAATTCAAAAAAATATGCCATTTCATTACAAATTATTTCATTAAATATAAAAAAAATGGCGTTATGTTTACTGCGCATTTTATGTGTTTATGTGTCATTTAACAGTTTTTTTGTACAAGTATTTGGAATCTATGGAAAAAAAATCAAGTATGTTAAAACATTTTAATATCTAAATTTATACGGCTTAAAGTAACACTCAAAATATGAAAAATTATTCCCTGTTTTAAAATTTTCATAATTGTTGCAAAATGAAATTTTGAAGAAAGTTAAACACGTTGCACTAGAAATGTTTATTTTACATTTGAGGCATATAGAATGAAAAACCACGAAGAAAGTGTTTAACTTAAATGTTCTTCCAAAACTTGCCGAAACATTTTTTTACACCGTCTTTACAGTAAATGAATGTAGTTTAGCTACAAAAAATCCAACATGAATATTGTTTGTTTACTTCTTTTGACGATTTTTAAATGATTTTTTAATTGAGATTTCACAATTTACATCAGTATTTGCAGTGTACTATTATCGCAGATAGCATAAAAATCATATTTTAATGACTCACGATTTATATTTTATCATAGGATTATTTTTATTAACACGCTTTTATTAGCTTCACTTGTATGTTTGCTTGTTTGTTTGTATGTTTGTTTAAACGGACAGATTTAATTGAAACTTTGTACACTTATTAAGAACCGGTAACAATACAATAATTTGATAAGTTTATATCATTATCCTGTTCAGGATCGCCAATCCTTTCCTCACGTATCCCTGCGTGAAAGCAAAGGCTTAATATGTCAGTAGATTCCATAATTGTTAATTAGCCCGGTGGTCGAGTGGGTTAAGGCACTCGACGCGAAACGACAGACTCATCCGGCGTGAGTTCGAACCTCACGGCTGAAATAAAAATTTTTTTTTTTTTCAGAAATATCTGTTGGATCGTAATATGTTATAATATCAGCATCAATAAGCAATATAAATATAGTTTAAAACAACTAAAAAAACACGCTTTCATAGCACATCAAACTAAAAAGTTAAAAATAAATATAGTTTAAAAAAACTAAAAAACACGCTTTTAAAGCACATCAAACTAAAAAAGTGAAAAATAATTATTAATATAAACTGAAAATAATAATGAACGAAAAATACTAGTATTATTGTGAAAAAAGCGTGGGGTGCTCGATATACGAAAAATATTGCACAAAGCACCCCACGCTTTTTTCACAATAATACTAGTATTTTTCATTCATTATTATTTTCAGTTTATATTAATAATTATTTTTCACTTTTTAGTTTGATGTGCTTTAAAAGCGGTGTTTTTTAGTTTTTTTAAACTATATTTATCTTGCAAATGTTTTTATCAAAATAAAGTATGTTTTAAGAAAAAAATTTACAAATAAATTATTCTGAAGAAAAATATAGCCAGTTTTATGCCATTAATGAATCATTTAACGATGTAATGATACCACACATAAACTCTTTATAGCACATTATCGTAAACATATAATTTATTGTTTTAGAAATGTATTGAAAAATAGTCCCAAGGTAGGCATTTGCCTAATGAAATGAATAAACGTCAAGGTTAATAAACAATATAAGTGTTTAAAAGTTTCCTAGTCATATTTCTAGTTTTTGACCCACCCTGTAAATAAAAAAAATCGTTAATAATTTTATTATTGTCCCCATATTACATCAACTAAACGGTGAGAATTATTTACAATTCCTAATACTATGCATGATTTGTTGAATGATCGGGAAGTACTTTACCAAGGGTGTGGTTTATGATTGAAGGGGCATCCGCATATTCTACTTTAGATGGCTGACAACATTTAAATTAAATACTTCCAGCGAGATGGGTCGGTAAAGGACAGTAAACTGACCACCTCATTCTCCTAACATAATGCCATGTGATTATTTTTATACAACACTTTAAGACCATGGTGTTTTTCAATCTGATAAATAGAGGAGAAGAGTGGTAGAGATGAGTTCAAATTATCTTCAATGTCTAGCACGTGAACAGCTAATCCATGAATTACAATTGGCCAGTGACCGTCACATCAAAATGCTGGCCAATAGTTGATTGTTCACGTGGTTTTGTTTACTTGTACTCTATCTTGAACGTGGATAGACTTTAGAGTTAGGACACCATAGTGTGAAAGCATATTCCGAGTTATATCCGACAGTGGTTCTGTATTCTATACAATAATTTTATTGTATCAATATTCTTAAAATTTTTAATGTTTCTAATGTGGCTTCGTGCTTGAGTGATAAGAACACTTGCCTCTCACCCTGGCCTTTTTCGAATTCGCTAAATCTCCAAAATCGATGAGCCAATTTAACTCATCGTAGTCTTAAAATATAGAAAGAAGTTCAATATTTCGAAATCGGCCATTCGTTCTGTCATTTTGACAAATTTCAATTTAATAAAACGAACGCAAGGAAGAACTATTTTTAATTACGCCCGCCATTTAATTTTAACAATTCGACCATTTTGACAGTTGGTTCTTGTAGCTTATTTAACCAACTAACTACGTACACTAAGTTGGTTAAAATCAAAGAGAAACAAAAATTTGGCAAAGAAAAACAAATAGTACGTTTTTTTGGTCCACCCGGTATAATAATAAATCAATTTACAGGAAAACTTAATTAGACAAGTAACCTCTCTAATGTGCATTCTAAATTACAGTGACATTTATATTCAATAAAATAAAACTAGTAAAAGGCGATCAAGGCGACCGCTTGCCCACCTACAGGTTATCTTGAAAACAACAAAAGTTGGAAGGCAGACGCTTACATCTTTAACAGCGTATTTTAATTATTCAAACACAACTATTTAGTTGAATGTTAATTGGGCGTCAATTTTATTGGAAATATAATACCGTCAGAAATTTAAATGCGATTTTTCGTGGTTTGACCAAGAGTAAACATTGTTTAGTTTGTTTTTTGAAATGACATAAACAGAAAATTGAGATAGAAAAATATTAATGATTCCGAAAAAAGTAAAAACCAATGGTTTGGCTTCAGGTGCTAAGAAAAAGTTGCCATTTGGGTGTCAGGAAAAGAAATTGGAGCAGAGAATAGGGTAAATTAAAAATGTCCGCAATATTGAAAGATATAGAGGTAAGCTTGCAGTTGGTAATAAATTCAATCAGTTTTTTAAAAAAGGAGACCCAACTGACATTAACAACTATCGCTCTATATCTAGCACTTTCATCTTCGGTAAAGTTTTAGAAATTCTGTAAAATGTAGGCTAACGATGTACTTTGCAATCAACTACATATTAAATGATTGTCGGTTTGAATTCAGACCTAACCCCAAACATGCAACACTTCAAGAAGTGTCCAGCATAATACTGGACTGGATTATGTCACTAATAACACAGCCACACAAAATTTTTCTGATCTGGGGATCTGACCATGTTTTTCGGATCGCTGAATTCGAATCCGAATCTATTTAACCCCATCACATCAGGATTTTGCCATAACCTAAAAGAAAACATAAATTCAGCTATTAAACGCATATAACCCTAACAATGAAGTTGTAATCTGAAAACCAAAGTTCTTAAACCCCATAACCCACTTAACCAAAATTTTATCAACTCCAATAACCACGTATGTCAGACATTTAACTTGATATGTACGCGTCTCTGTCAATTCTCCATAAATGCTCTAATTCTATGCACATTCATTCATGAGTCTTTGTATATCAATGAAAAATATCAGTGATAAATCTACGTATTTTGGTACGTGGTTCTAGAAAATATTTTCTTTCAAAGAATTCAAAGCTCAGGTTCTATTCAGAGCGATTATATCGTGCGTGCGTCTGCGTCCAGAGCACCTCCACGTGGTGACGGTGGGCAACCTACCCGCGGTGGACATCGGGTAACGCCAATGCCGACGGTACAATGATTTGAAAAACTAACATTAGTTGAATAAACGTAAAAATATAGACTTCTAGGGTGAAGGTGTTTTTAGGACACAACAGTATGTTTCGGATGCTTGAGACAAAACAAAATTGTGCGGTTATTAAAATAACGTACATTTCGTGTTAAATGTCTGACGTACGTGGTTATTGGAGTTGATAGGTTTTTGGTTAAGTGGGTTATGGGGTTTAAGAGCTTGGGTTTTCAGATTACAACATCATTCTTAGGGTTATATGCATTTAATAGCTGAAATTATGACTTTTTTTGAGGTTATGGCAAAATCTTGATGTGATGGGGTTAAATAGACCTCGGATTCGGATTCAGCGACCCCAAAAACATGTGGTAAACATGGTATTACTTTTAAGAAAACTGAACAGTCTGATATGCAAGGGGAGACTACTTTCTGTTTACTTTTTTTTCATTCCCATCTTGATTTTGGCATTACTATACGAAAAATGCTGTTAATTCCCACAATGGTGTTTGTGTTACAAAAACGTGCCATTAGAATTTTAGAAAATGTTAAATTTAAACTTATTCTTTAACTCTTATTCAGAAACCATAATATTATTTATTTATTTTTATTTATTTATTTATTTATTTATTTATTAATACGTATCCAACAGGCAAAAGCCCAATTACAGGACACGGGGATAACTTGAATTAACGGTAACAGTAAAAAGAAAAATGATAATAATAAAAATAGCAATACAAAAAAAAATGAAAACGAAAAAGAAAGATGTATGCACACATATACATACACATGCATATACATATACACATAAACCCATATACACACATATATACGCACATGCATACATTCATACATCCATACATACCCACACATATACACATACATACATATATAAACACATATACAAATTATTGTAATAGTAAATGACTAACTGTAAACAATTTTTAGCTGCCTAATAGTACAAAAGAATATATCAACCCTATCCTCCACGGTGCAATAATTAGAGATCATTTGATAAAGAGGAGATGCTTTGAGAATATTGGTATTAGCTGTAGGAAGATTAAAAACATTGTTGTGCCGCGCTGAATTCCTGGGCACCCGTATATTGATCTGACTTTGTATATCTGGACAGTCCAAAATATTATTAACAATTTTATATAAAAATATAATCAGATGTACAGATCTCCGTTTTGACAATTCTATGATGTCAAACCGTGTTAATAACAAATTATGAGAAAACCCTCTTGGCGGATATATGCCATCTAATATATATATGCAGATTTCATAAATCGTCTTTGTATTCTTTCATGCGTCGCTACATGAATAACATAGATTGGGTTCCAGACTATCGATGCATATTCTAATTTGTATCTAACGAAGGATGTATATAACAATCGAAGTGTAAACATATTAGAAAACCCTTTCTTGTTTCTAATGACAAAACCTAAACATTTAGTTGCAGATGAAGTCGCAACTTCAATATGTTTTAAGAATGTTAGTTTAGGATCAAAAGTTATTCCAAGAATTTTTATATAATCAGGCCTATTAAGTGATGCATCATCCAATTTATAATCAAAATCAATAGGATTTTTTTTCTTGTAAATGACATAACATTACATTTGAAAGCATTCAGTGGTAAATTGTTATGTGTACACCACGAATTTATTTTATTAAGTGCATCTTGCAGCACCTCACACAGTAGCTTAAGATCATCTGCATAAATCAGATAATGTACACATAGGTCTGACACAATATCATTGATAAACATGATAAAAAGAAGAGGTCCAAGTTCGAACCTTGTGGTACCCCAGATAACTGCAAAAACTTCTTCGACCTGTAACCACGGTACTGAACAAACTGATATATGTTTTTCAAATATGAAGAGAAAGCTGCAGAAGAGGGTTAGATAGTCCAAAAGTATCCAATTCCGTGGTCAAGTCGGTCGAATCCTTTAGTAAAGTCGGTGTATATAACATCAACTTGGCTATGTCGGTCTAGTTTATTACTAATGAACTGGGACTTACACACAAGATTCGTAACAGTGGACCTACCCTTCATGAAGCCATGCTGCTCACATGATATCAATCCAGACACATGATTGTAGATAACATTATGCAGAATTATTTCTAATAATTTAGCAGAGTTGCAGATGATAGTAATAGGTCTGTAATGCGTTATGTCATTCCTATTGCCTTTTTTATAAACAGGGCACACTCTGTCTCTGCCTAGCATGTATATTTTTAACTATTTAATTGACATCCATAAAAACAAAGAACAATTTGCTTCCCATTCTGATGTTCACGCACACAACATCAGAGGCAAAGATAAATTAATTAATCACATATATTGATTGACTAAATCAAAATATAATTCGTTATACCTAAATATGCATAATAAACTGTCTACTCATTGAAGAAATCTAAATTTCAATCAGTTTAAAATACTCTTAACAGGTTTTCTTATTATTAAATGCTTTTATTCTACTGAGGAATACGTTCGTGTTTGTTTAGGATTAATTGTCTATTTTAGCTTAATAATTTTGATTATATAGATTTTACCTCATTTTATTTATATACCGGATGTAACAGGATCATGGTAGACCCCTCTTTTCTCCTTTAGTTTTGAAGATAATTGATAGAATTTAGCTGGATATTTATAATGTTTCTGTTATTATTGTGCTTATACTAATTGACCTATTTATTTATTTACAGAACGGTTCATGGCCGGGATATCTGGTACGGCCGGCACTCATGCTCGCCTCTTGTACTCTCCAGTCGCCCGCCACCGTCAACGCCGCCCTCGCCTGCGCCACTGGCAAACCAAGCCTCTACCCCTCATACCCATTTACCCAAATACCCGACCCGTACATACAGAAAATCTGTACTTAATATAAGGCTATTAGTTATATTAGTCCACTAATTTTTTTTCTACCTCCGCAATATTGATATGAAAAGTATTTTATAGTTTTTTACTATCTTTTTGAAGCTGTATTGTATTATATCGGTATAGTTTGTAAGAATATCGTGGCCTTATTTTATTACCTGATACAATTAAGTGGCCTTATGTCTGTCATATCCATTTTGTCGTACCTGTCTTCATACTAATCATTAGTAATCCTAATCATGGTGGGCAGGTCCTCGTTTAGGAACAGCAGAACTCATAATATAGGTAAGTGATTTGAAATAATTAGAAATGTTTTTTTGGAGTAGAACGATACTAAAAAACTGGTCCAAAAACGTATTTTTTAATTTTGCTCTTCAAAATAAATTTCTTTTCAAATAATCTGATTTAGTTACCATAGGCGTACCGTTAGTTACAGATATGATTTTTTTAAAATCAACTTTATAACAGTCGTTTCATTGTTTTTTACAGACATTTTTGAAGCGACAATTTTTGAAATGATATATTTTTATATTAGTGTCGTAAGTGAAAAAAGAGCCTTGATAAACATAATTTTAACCAACTAATTGACTAGCGGGTGTACATTTGAGGAAATCACTACCGCACATAATACGTCGGTATAGTTTATACGAAGTCAATTGAAATTGGTCATTGTTAAAGCACAGGACTGTGCGCACTTAACTTGATATTTTGTCCTATGTATTTAGCAATGGTATCGAGAATCAAATGGTAGTTGAAATTGTGCAGGTGAGTCCGAGACTGGCAATGTAATCAACCTGAACGAACCATCTACGACTGCACGTGTTTTAAAGATAATAAAACAGACAGGCCCACTAGTATAAAAAAAACTCATTAAATCGTTTCTCCGCAATTACGGAAACTTGTGAGATGTGCCGGCATTGGCTATGTTTTGAGGACGATGGGCGACGATTGGCTGGGATCAAGATATTCGTCAATCCGGTTGGTCGGTGGGTGTTTGAGTTAATATCAGTCAGGAGTCAACGTGGACTCGGATGTTACCTATTTATTTATTACATTTGTCCAGTGCAGTGCAGAAATACCTATTATATCAAGGTGGTTCGGTTTATACTTAGTGTTCATATTGGTAAATATTTATTACTACATAAAAGGTATTTAAGATATTGTATTAGGTATTTACTAATTTACCATGGCTTTCTGGAGACCATTTGAAACAGAAGATAATATAATAACGCCCGAAAATCCCGAAATAGTTGAGCCTGTTATTGTCGAGGAAGACGAAATAAATTTAGAGTTTCAAAATAAAGATTTACACGTACAAAGTCAACGCATTATTTTAAATATATATGAACGTTTAAAAAGCAAAAATCGTGAAAAATGTGAGAAAGAAATAATAGAACGTATTAACTAAAATATCAAAATCAACAATTTATCGTGTAATTAAAAAAAGGAGATGTTATAGATCACGGTACAAATAGGAAACGGAAAAATATGAAATTAAAAAATATTGATGATGCTACCAAAGATGTAATACGGCGTATAATTTATAATATGTATGAAAAAAATATAGTTCCTACGTTAAAAATGATTCGAGAAAAATTAAGCGATTATCCTGATTATAATTATAGTTCTTTAGATACACTACGAAATGTTTTATTAGAATGCGGTTTTAAACATAAAAAAACTTGACAGTTGTAAGGTAATTATGGAATCACGACGTATAGTAGCACTTCGGGTAGATTATTTGGAAAAAATCAGAGAATATCGTAAACTAAACAGGCATATGGTGTATCTAAATGCGCCGATTATAATTCAACTTGGTAATGAGTCCTCTTCAGAAAGTGAAGATTCGGACGCGTCAACTTTTAGCCTTTACTTTTTTAATATACATATATTTTCAGAACAAAATATTTAGATATTATATTAGATATGAAGTTTACTTTTTTATTGTTACATTTCTTGGAATATATTTTATTTAGTTGACAAGAAATTTTAATTTAAGTTACTTTATTCTAGAGACATATTTTAATTTTGTTTTTATTTATGTTTTATCTAAACAAATATTTATTTTTGTGGTACTAATTCTTTGCTTTGGTTAAGAAACTTACATTTTTATTTTTATTTTAGAAGAAACTTATTTTATTTTTTACTATATAACATCCTTGCCCCTCGCTAATCTAACCTGTCCCATTCCCTCATCCTGGCAAGGATATGTTCATACCTTCTCGTTGGTCCTTGCAGAGCAATAACATATTTCAATATAGTATGGGTTAACTTTAAAACTAAACCCAATAAATTTAAATATTTAGACTTTATATCTAAAACTGATATAATATTTCAAAAATATTTTATTGGCGAAATGAACAAAAATAGAATATCTAATAAACAAAAAATAATAAAAATTAATACAATTTTCAAACAAGTATAACATTTTCTTATGACAAGCATTTCTATTTACCTCCGCCCATGTACAATAAAGAGATGCCGACGGTTTTTGCAGGCTTTTAGTTTTTATACGATTTCAATTGACTTCGTACAAACTATAACCTATATCCACTGGGTGTGAAATTTGGGATATCCTATTTACATAATAAACGACACTTTTTAACATACAAGTGATTTGTTCACTTCCGGTTTCGCCGGAAGTGACACTAACTTTCGATTTTTAAATGGAACACCCTGTATATTATTGCATTTTTGAATTCTGCATACCTAATTTTCTGAATCCAACGATACCAAATAAGTGACATTTCAAACGTCAGTATTTTTTATAATATAATTTTTAATTTTCCATTTAAAGTGTGCCATGACGGTTCCGATTTATTCTAAATCACCCCTGTATTGCTAGAAAAATTGAAATCTCGTCAAAAATACTAAATTACATGATTTATAAGCAAATAAAGTTCATCAAAATAGTTTTTTGGGACAAAACTCAATTTTTTCAAATGGAACCATATTGGTACCGTGGAACCATTTATTAGTACTATTAATAAGAAATTTATTCATATGTCGTATTAAAATGTGCGATAAATACAAACAAAATTACAGCTAAAAGAAAATAAGAAAATACAATTTTGCTCTAATTAAATGAGAAGTAACTAACTAAGGTGGCTTTGAAAACAATGAAATATTTAGCTTGTCAAACATTTGTTGGTTTACCGGTGTTTTTATTGTGTCTTTAAAAATTGTTTAAAATTCTTGTTAATTGTTTTCAAAATGCCGCAAATTTATACAAGAGATGTAAAAGTGGACATGTTAATTATTTATGGGGAATGTAGAAAAAATGCCGTTGCGGCTAGATATCTTTATGTCGAACGATATCCTGATAGACAATGTCCAGCGAAAAATTATTTTAATCGTCTTAAAAATCAATTCCGAAATGAGCCCAACAATGTTTCCGAAGAAAATTTCATTCTTGAAATTAATGTTTTGGCTCGAGTAGAAGTTGATAAGACTGTTACTTTAAGGCAAATTGGGTTTGAATTGGAAATCAGTCACCAAACAATAAGTCGAATTTTGCACATATACCACAATAAATCCTTTAAATGCCAACTGCACCAGCACTTGTACGAAAATGATTACGAACGTAGGATGGAATATTGCAATTGGATTTTGCAGAATAACGTGCAGCCAAACAATGATTTTATTTTCGGACGAGTCTAGGTTTACAAATTTGGGATTATTTAACCGACAAAATATTGGTCACAAGAAAATCAAAATTTATTACTGGATGGTAACTTTCAAGTGCGATTCGGTTTCAGTGTTTGGCTTGGAATAATCGGTAGTAGAATCATTGGTCCAATAATATTTGATAGACCCCTGACTGGTGCGCCAGATACTTGGGATTTCTGCAAAATGAAATCGAGGACAGTTTAGCTGAATTACCTTTCCATTTACGACAGGAAATGTATTTCCAACAAGATGGCGCTTCTCCCCATAATTCAAGGATAGTAATTGATTACCTTCAACGGAGATTCGAAGAAAACGTAATTTCGACGAATGGTCCTGTGAGGTGGCCTCCAAGGTCACCTGATTTAACACCCCTTGATTTCTTTGTTTGGGGTCATTTAAAAAATATTGTCTACGAAACCGCCGTTATAACCCGTGGAGACCTGGAGCTACTAGTAAGACGCGGGAGTTGTTTTTTGGGGATATGGCACTAAACCTTCTTTATTTTATTTTGATTCCAATAAATCTATATTATTCAATTGGCGAACGTTCTTCGAGAAACAGCTATGCGTGTTCAGAAGTGCATTGACGTTAATGGACAGCATTTTGAACAACTGTTGTAATGTCTTGTGTTTATTTTTTGTATTCCAAAGCCACCTTATGTATAACAAGGTAATTAGAACAAAATTGTATTTTCTTATTTTCTTTTAACTGTAATTTTGTTTGTATTTATCGCACATTTTAATACGACATATGAATAAATTCCTTATTAATAGTACTAATAAGTGGTACCACGGTACCAATATGGTTCCGTTTGAAAAAATAGAGTTTTGTCCCAAAAATCACTTTGATGAACTTTATTTGCTCATAAATCATGTAATTTAGTATTTTTGACGGGTTTTTCAATTTTTCTAGCATTACACGGATCATTTAGAATAAATCGGAACTATCATGGCACACTTAAATGGAAAACTAAAAATTATATTATTATTATCTGGATCAGAATGAAACTGCAGCTATGTTGAAGAGATGGTGAAATTGTGAATTTGAGAGAACTTTCTTGTGTAATTTTGGAACAGTGGTGTGTTATTCCTCATAAGGGGTTTACGAAAATTGGAGCGGTGTATACCGGTATGTGATAATATCTCAGTCATTAAAGTGAGATATGAGACAGAATGAGTACCGGTATATACCGCTCCAATTATCGTAAACCCCTATAATAGTCATAATGTTTTCACAGTTGCGAGCAAGAAGTGGTCTTAACAGATATTAATCTTTTTTTTTTTCGAAAACTCCTTCCACCTTATAGGTGAGAAATTATTACTCCTATTTGAATAATTAGTGTCTCAAAAATGTACTTGCTGGAAAAAAAATATCTCGGCAACTAATACAAGAACTGACAAAATTCCACAACCGTCTTTAACGGAAGTATTTTTTTTTTTTTAATTTGCACACTTTTATTTGTTACCCTGTAACATTTTGATTTAATCGTGATGGAAACAATGGCCACAGCGTTTTGGTTACGAAACGAGGTTCTACAGTATTAAATAATTCATGAGTTAGGAGGTTTTAGTTTTGAACCATATCCTCAAATTTTACATTATTTCAATTTTTGTCGAGCAGTGAACAAATATACATACCTAGCAAGCCGCACCCTTAAGTCGCAGTTCACTTTAAATACACCTTTTTTTTTAGCTTTACAACTATTCTAATTGCTGTGGACGAGCGTCATTGCTTAAAGTAATTTAATGTCGCTCACACCCTTCTACTTTGATATAGTATTCTGTTAACGACTTTGTTCTAGTTTGGAAAAAGTGTTTTATGACTCAGGCTATCAATATTACGTCGGAGTTAATTAAGCGCCTAGGAATGCATGAGGAACGCATGAGGAACGCAATCGACATGTGATTTAAAAAGAAATCGAACCGAATCATGTTGAGAATATAATAATCTAGTCACTTAAGCCAAAAAAAGAGGGTCAACCTTGGAATGAGAGATAATAAGCTGTAAATTTGTATAAACCTTTATTTTGGCGTTCTAAAAGTTGGTCTCAAAAGTCTCATAAAATCTCGTGTCCGCATCTTAAGATATTCAAGGTCAAAAGTCACAAAAAATCGGTTTTGCAAATATCTCGCTTCCTATGGTTTTAATGTCATTTGCATTTATTATAAAAATTGTAGAGAATAAAATTTTCTACAACTCTTGTTCCAAACATTTTTTCATATACTCAACCGTTTTTGAGATAGAGGGCGGAGAGTGCGCCGCGCTTACCTATTCACAGCATAATGCAAGGTCGACCGTATGTCCCGGTAAATGATACGCTGTATAGTCTATAAATCATTAAAATATATATAATTACGAATAATTTGCATTGTTTATTAATTAATACATTATATTTAATAATATTTTTCATTTATCGAATATATATTTGTTTAATATTACTTACCTTTCCGTGTAATCAACTGCAAGAATGGTTGTGGTTCACGCTGCGGATGCAGGAAATCGGGGTTGCAATGTTCTTTAGCTTGTGGTCAGTGTAATGGGCAAGCGTGCCTCAATGCTTCGCCGTATCAAAGCGATCTCGATGAAGTTAGTACATTTGACCCCGAATTTCTCGAAGATCTAGAGACGAATATCCTTGACAACGAAAATGATGATATTGAATTGGAAATTTTTGAGCGACCGGAAGACAGTGATGAAGAAGAAGAAGAAAATTAAGACTCAAGTCCTTCTAATTATAAAAGTTTTTGAAAAAACTTCCCCACATTTGAACTTCAACCGTAATAAATATGTGAAAAAGTATTTCTAAATAAAGATATAATTAAAATGTATTTACTCTATTCCTTTTCTAACAATATAATTAACATGTATATTAGAATATAATTAAAATATACTTAAAGTATTCCACTCAACAATTTTTTGATTACACGGAAAAGTAAGTAATATTAAACAAATATATATTCGATAAATGAAAAAATATCATTAAATATAATGGATTAATTAATAAACAATGCAAATTATTCATAATTATATATTTTTTAATGATTTATAGACTTTATACAGCGTATTATTTACCGGGACTTCCGGTTGACCTTGCATTATGCTGTGAATAGGTAAGCGCGGCGCTCTCCGGCTTTGATCTCAAAAACGGTTGAATATATAAAAAAAAGTTTGGGACAAAAGTTGTAGAGAATTTTATTCTCTACAATTTTTATAATAAATGCAAATGTCATTAAAACGATAGGAAGCGAGATATTTGCAAAAAACCGATTTTTGTGACCTTTGACCTTGAATATCTTAAGACGCGGACACGAGATGTTATGAGACTTTTGAGACAACTTTTTAGAACGCCAAAATAAAGGTTTATACAAGTTTACAGCTTGTTATCTCTTATTCCGAGGTGAAACCTCTAATGTGACTGGACTATAAGGCTTTTTGGGTGCAGACACGTTTTAACCAGTAGGTAGACCTCTGGGTTATCATTGGTTGAGTTCAATTCAAAATTAATTTTAACCAATGATAAAATTGGCGGACAAAGAAAAATATTTTTTGTAACATGTATCTGAATAGCATATCCCGATTACAGAAATGACAAGCAAAAAGTCATAACAAAGTACCGTTTTCTTGTTACATTAATAAAACATTATGTGCGGGAATAACATTATTGCTAATTTTTACTAATATATTTATTCCTATATATTGTTACGCCACTGGACTATGCAGACTGGTTAGATTAGGCTGGAATTGTACACGAACGGCCGGGAATATTCTGGAGTGCTCTAGACCGGGAGAATGCATGTATAAATAAGACGCACGGTGAGCTGAGATTCAATCTTAAGTTGAACGTGAACGAGTAAAGAAGCAATAAGAAAGAGACTTATAAGTGTTCTAGTGTGATTATAGTTAAGACAGTAATTAATCTATTGTTATTAATTGTTAATTAGTAAATAAAGTAGTGAATAAGTGTTACCTGGACTTTCAATCAACGAATCTACGAGCAGAGGTGTTTGTGTGGATAGCAAACACGTAACAATTTGGTGTCGGAAGTGGATTGGAAGAGAAATTTCTGGAATATTCGAAAAGGTTCTACAGTGTTCTTCACAGAAATTAGTGGTAACACGAAGAATTAAACTACTGGACAGTGTTTGAGGACTATTTATGGACTGAATAGTGACTTTAAAGTGGATTTTCGAGAAATTTCTAGAACATTCGATTTAGAAATAGCTGCAAATACGCGAGTGCCGCTAGTTATAACGTGTGGTGGACTGAGAAAAAGGACTATTAGTGCAATTTCGGGAAAATTCTAGAACATTCTATTTGGAAACTACAGGAGATACGTGAATTGTGTCGACGGGAACGTGTTGTAGACTTAAAAACAAGACTATAAGTGACTTTTAGTGACAATTCTAGAACATTCGATTTGGAAAACCACAGAAGATACGTAAACTGTGTTAACGGAAACGTGTTATAGACTCAAAACAAGACTTATTAGTGATATTTCGTGAAAATTCTCGAACATTCCATTGGACAATTAGTGGAGATAAGTGAATTTGGTCAACACAAAAGAGGTATAGACTCTAAATAAGACTTTCTAGTGCTGTTTAAAGATTTTTCTGGAACATTCCATCATTAAAGTAAACGTGATATCAACATTTTACGGATTTTATAGTGTAATAAACTTTATTTTGAACTGATTTACGTGTCGTGAGTTAATGCCAATAACAAGAAGTATGGCGGAGAAACAAACACAGGACTTGCTAGCAGCGTTGTTGGAACGAATGAACGATCAAGAAAGAAAAAGACAGGAAGAGAAAGACGACCAAAGGAAGATTATGGAAGATCAAGAAAGAAGACGGCAGGAAGAAAAATAAGAACAAGAGAGAATACGTCAAGAAGAGAAAGACGAACAGAGAAAAATTATGGAAGCTCAAGAGAGAAAACGCCAGGAAGAAAAAGAAGACTTAAGAAAAATGATGGAGGTCTTAGAAATAAGACGACAGGAAGAAAAAAGAAGACCAAGAGAGAAGACGCCAGGAAGAAAAAGAAGAACAAGAGAGAAAACGCCAGGAAGAAAAAGAAGACTTGATAAAAATGATCGAAGGCCTGGAAATAAGACGACAGGAAGAAAAGGAAGAGCAAAGAAAGGAACGCCAGGAAGAATTAAAACAAATTATGGAGGGACAGCATCAAGTCATGCTCTCGGTCACTGAACAATTGAAGGAAGATGTACAGGCTGAAGTCATGGAAGTTAAAGAAGAAGTCAGTGAATTTAGAGGAAAGTTTGAAGGAGAAATAACTGAAGTTAAGGAAGAAGTAGCCCGACTTAAACAACAATTAAGAGAGAAGGGGTGGCCAGTTAGTACTGTCGTCTGGTACTAGGTTACAACCACCTTCCTTCGACGGTCAAAGTTCATGGTCAACATATAAGAGACAATTTGAGGCAGCTGCACGTTCAAATAACTGGAACGATGAGGAAAAAGCAACAGCATTGGTATTAGCACTAAGGGGCCAAGCATTAGACCTGCTCCAAACAATTCCTGCCGCACACCAACAAAACTTTAGCATTTTGGAGGCAGCATTAGAACTAAGATATGGCGACCAACATCTCGCCCAAGTATATCAGGCTCAGCTCAAATCACGCAGACAACGAGGTGGAGAAAGCCTCCAGGAGTTCGAAGCTGCGGTAGAAAGATTAGCCCATCTAGCCTATCCTGATGCACCAATGGAATTTCAACAACAGTTAGCAGTTGGTACATTTATTGATGGAGTAAGGGACCAGGAAGTTAGGCGAATTCTTAAGTTGGCCCGGCATAAGCTTAGTAGTGAGGCTTTAGTACATGCACTGGAGATTGAGGCTGCCTATAAGAATACCACACAATCAATTCAGAGAGTACGAGCTGTGAGTGTGGAAGAAGACAAGCCAGACAACACAACACAAAAACCTAATATCTGATCTACACAAGATGTTGACCCAACTACTGACAAAAATCGAACTCCCCAGCAGAGACAAGACCAACAACAAAGTAGTGGGAGGCCGAATGGAGGCATCCATTGTTATATGTGTGGCAAATTGGGCCATATTAAGAGGAACTGTCATGAGCTCAACATTCAAGATCCGAGACAAACCCAACAGCAATGTAGTGGGAGACAGAGTGGAGGACCCATGCGCTGTTATAAGTGTGGCAGAGTGGGCCATATTCAGAGTAACTGTCGTCAGCGCATCCCTGAGAGGGTCGCAGTAATGGAGAAGCCGCAGGAAAACTGGCGGGCTGGTACTTCGCGGAATATAGCAGATGGCCTTTCCAAAAGACCGTGTCAGAAAGACTACAAGCCTTGCCACCGTAAGGAAGAACAACAAAATGTACAAATAATGAAGACCGTTAAGATTAATGTTCCGGATTATTGGACAAAAGAGTCGTTAAGGGAAGCGCAGTTAAACGATAACGAGACTGGTCCTATTCTGAAATGGAAAGAAAGAGGGACCCGACCCAATTGGAAGGACATTTCAAATAAATCAGTGGGGCTGAAGGTTTTATGGGCACAATGGGATTCCCTTATAGTAGAGGATGGACTGCTGAGGAGAGCGTGGGAAAGTCCAGATGGGAGGAAAGTTACTTTGAAATTGTTAATCCCCAGGTGTCACGTAGCAGATGTACTTCAGCAAGTGCATAATGGAACGTCTGGTGGACATTTTGGCATCAACAAAACTCTCACTAAAGTACGCGAACGATTCTACTGGGTGAACAGTCGCCAAGATGTGGAGGCTTGGTGCCGCAAATGTGAAGTTTGTGCGGCAAGTAAGGGACCACAGACAAGAAGTAAGGGTCAAATGAAACAATATAACGTAGGGGCTCCTTTTGAGCGAATTGCGATCGACGTAGCTGGTCCATTCCCCGTGACGGATGATGGGAACAAATACATCTTAGTTGCCATGGACTATTTCAGTAAGTGGCCTGAAGCTTATGCCATACCCAACCAAGAAGCAGCCACTGTCGCTCAAGCTCTGGTAGATAATCTAGTATGTCGATTTGGCGTGCCCCTAGAATTGCATTCGGATCAAGGAAGAAACTTTGAATCAGGGGTGTTTCAGAAGATGTGTCGCTTACTGGGAATTCATAAGACAAGAACAACAGCCCTACATCCACAATCAGACGGAATGGTGGAGAGATATAATAAAAACTATGGAGGAGCACCTATCTAAAGTGGTTGAGAAACATCAGAGAGATTGGGACCGTCACTTACCTCTTTTCCTTATGGCCTACAGGGCCTCCATTCATGAAACAACAAAACAAACGCCGGCTCGCGTGATGTTTGGACGTGAGATTAGACTGCCATGTGACTTGGTATTTGGCACACCAGATGAGGAGCGACTTTCCATAAATGACTACGCCGATGAAGTAGGTGAACGGCTAAGGAATATTCATGAGCTGGTACGAGACCGAATTGCCATAGCAAGTGATCGCATGAAGGCTCGTTATGATCTTAAGGCAAATTCAGGAGGGTTCCAGGCTGGAGATTTGGTTTGGCTATATAACCCACAACGAAAGAAAGGCAGGTCCCCGAAGCTTCACCCGCCCTGGGAAGGTCCTTACACTGTCGTCACCAGACTAAACGACGTTGTATATAGAATTCAGCAAAGCCCAAAATCCAAGATGAAGGTGGTGCATATAGAGAGACTAGCCAAGTATGCAGGGAACAATGAATTGCCTGATCGGGACGTTCAGGCTTAAGGAGGGGCAGTGTTACGCCACTGGACTATGCAGACTGGTTAGATTAGGCTGGAATTGTACACGAACGGCCGGGAATATTCTGGAGTGCTCTAGACCGGGAGAATGCATGTATAAATAAGACGCACGGTGAGCTGAGATTCAATCTTAAGTTGAACGTGAACGAGTAAAGAAGCAATAAGAAAGAGACTTATAAGTGTTCTAGTGTGATTATAGTTAAGACAGTAATTAATCTATTGTTATTAATTGTTAATTAGTAAATAAAGTAGTGAATAAGTGTTACCTGGACTTTCAATCAACGAATCTACGAGCAGAGGTGTTTGTGTGGATAGCAAACACGTAACAATATCAATGATGTATATGACATATATTAGGCATATATTTTTACTGAATGGGCAATTGGTATACCTAGATGATTTTAAATTTCCATTATGTGGTAATACAGCTTTTAAACTGCATTTGGAGGAATCTATGAATGAGCTCCACTCAGAAGGGGAATGCTGGATATTAAGTTTCTGCATTAAACCATCAATATCAATACAGGCGCATAGTGAACTTTCCATATTATAAAATGCGAAAACTTTCTGGAATATACAAAGGGTCAGCACATTGGTCTGGGCCGTCTGAAGAGTCGTTACTGTTTCGATTACCTCCCAAAACAATATTTTGCCAATCTAAAGGCGCAGTGCCAGTTGGCACTGGTAAGTCTAATGCATTGTGAGGAACAAGTCTTAGGGCTGATGGCAAATTCGGATATTTTTTCTTTTTGGAATATCCCTTATTTCTTATTGCACAAAAATAGCAATCATCGAAATGATTGGTGGGTCCTTGCCATACCACTGGAACCGCAAAAGCCATGCTTTTGGGTGAAATTCCTAGCTTAAATAAATGATAATTATTGTTTTTTTACTAGAAAAATAATTAAAACGCTGAATGCCACGAACAACACAAGTCTTTTTTTGTTCTAAATAGAAGTCAGATTTAAAAAAAGTGTAATATTTTTATTAATCCAATGGCGTAACATGTATTTTATAATAATAATAATAATAATAATATAATAATAATAATATGTTTATTTCCATAAGACCATAACAGTATCGGAATTGTCAAATACTAAAATGTACATTATTAAAGGTAGAATATATATACCTACACATATACACACATATATACATATGTACACACATACACAAACACATGTACACATATATAATGGTAGATTACTAAACACATGACATAAAGACAAACAAACATAATTGACAATTATGACTAAGTAAAGGTACACAATTATTTTTATTATCACAAAATTAATTAAATTAGATTAATAACATTAATTAGAGAGGTAGTATTCCTCATAAGAATAAAAGCACTGATCCACTAAATATTTTCTTACAAGCTTCTTAAATGTTACAAAATTGTTTGCATTTCTTATAACTTGTGGGAGGTGGTTATACATTTTTATTGAGATAAAGAGACCTTTCGTTATTTGCTCTAATCTATAGCTGGGTACAAAAATATTTTTTGCTGATCTAGTGCTGTACTTATTTATATCACCACATTTTAAAAGATTATTAATATTCTTCCTGACAATACATACTGATTGCAAAATGTATATGCAGTAAATAGTGAGTATGCCATGCTGTCTAAAATAATCCCTACAGGATGTATTGTAGGTAAGTTTAAACATACTTCTCAATATTCTTTTCTGCAAAATGAACACCTTTTTTATTCCTGAACTATTTCCCCAGCACAATATGCAATATTGCAGAACTGAATAGATATTGCCGTAATAAAAAGCTTTCAGAGTATCAGAGTTAACAGAGTCTCTCATTTGGAGGGAGAGCAAAGTTTTGACTAGCCAGTCTGTTTGTTAGATTCTCTATATGAATCTCCCATGACATAGTCTTATCCATATGTACATCTAAGGATTTCACAAAATCATTCTGATGAAGATTATGATCACCCCTAACCAAGAGACTAAAATCCAGCTTTTGTACCAATTGGAGAGAACATTAGAAATACAGTTTTTTGTTCATTTAGTATTAAGCCATTGTTGAGACACCACTGTGACATTTTATCTACACATAGAGTAGCATTTTTACTTAAAAGGTCTACATTTGTAGCAGTTATGATAGCAGAGGTGTCATCCGCAAAAAAGAGTTAAAAAGCAGTTATTTATGTTGACTACTAAATCGTTGACGAATATTTTTAAACAACAACGGACCCAAGACACTGCCCTGTGGTACCCCTGTTAACATGTTAACACTATCCGAAAGACATTCTACTCCATCTTGTACAATCTTAACTGACTGTTCTCTCCAATAAGTAGGAATTTACCCATTTCCAAAAGAAGTACAACATATCCCATTCCTACGCCACTGGTCTCAGATATGGAATGATCAGTAAAAGTACTCTTCACGTACAATAACAGCGTCGAGACTCTGATTTCGATATCTTTCTCAGTTCTTAACTTATTTAAGAAATATTGTGTGTTCTTCTAAACATTTACACCCTGTATCTCCCTTAGAAAGCGAAATAAGGAATTTGTTGTAATCGCACATTATATTTAAAATTTCGAAAATAATCAATTCCTAATGGTTGACAAGTTGATACTGACTCACATAATTTTTAGTTTGTGGGTGAATTATAAACGAGCATTTTAACCTTTTACTTGAACTAACACTAAACACGTTGAGGAAAAATGTATTTAAATATTTCAAGTGCAATTTGTTTTTCTGCGAACAGATACGGAAATTGTGGAAAGTTTTACATGTGTAGAATTTTTTATTTATTATCTTTATAGCTTAAAAATAAAAGCCCAGAGATAAAACAAATGTGAGACCGTTGTGCCTAAGCGAAGATTTAGGTAGGGTACGTTTACATTTACAAGAGTTAAACCTATCAAATTACCTAATATTGAATTTCGTAATATTTACTCATATAACTATAAAATAACTAAAACTTCAAAAACTTCCATATTCCAAAGTTATTAGTTACATTAGTAATTTGCCTTACCCGTGGAATAAATTTTATTACTAATAGCTTCAAGCACATTAAATTAACTGTCTATTATTTACCATGGGGTATTTTATCTAACATGATCGATTTTTAAATTATTGTAAGGAAAGACAGTAAGGTCAGGCTTAATTAGACACATTCATCGAAAACAATATTATTAATATTATAATGTCATACTATTAGGTTTTCTGTAGTACACTTAGCCCTTTTGTGCTAATAGTGTACTAACAGAACTAGAAATAATATGGGCCAGAAAATGTGACGTAATTTAAATGCAGATCACAGATGATTTATTTTTAAAAAAATCCAAACAAAGCAGTAGTAAATTAATTAGTAATAGTTTGGTAGGTTTATTGTGTTAACGGTTTCAAGATTTAATAAAATACAAGATAAAATTGTTAAAATTGATTTTTTTGCATGAAAATTTGGGATATAAACTAATCGTATTGCAAACCTGGTAGGTTTTCGTATTCTTTATTTAGATTATTAAATAACAAATAACATTAGAATCAATGAAGTAAACATAATCATATACAGGGTGAGCCACGGTGGGTGGAGTATTAGAAGTATATGGAGAATGGATCAACCGATTGCTTTGAAATTTTGGTTACCAAGATAATCGAGTATGATCTCTCCAACTAAAATATTTTCGAAAGTGCGGTGTTGCCACTTATACGTAAAACTGGCAACATCTTCGTTATTTTAAATGGAATACCCTGTATATTTTTGCGTTTTTTTGGATCGTCGTCTCTTTCTGAGTAACTTTTATTAATATTTCCCTATACCTATCAAGCTGTTTTCGAGATAATAATTCTTTTCTGAATTTATTGCCAAAAATTTGACTTTCAGTAAATCGTGTTTTCTCCTACCTACGCAGCAATCAAAAGATAATTTTTTAGTTGCGGCTAGGCAAGGCCTCGGGGCATCTCCTCCATTAATCAAATGTTTCGAATATCATACAGGGTGAGTTAGAGAACGCTTTCTACAAGTGACTTAGAAAAATGCACGAAAGTCAATTTTTTTAAATGGAATACCCTATATATTATTACTGAATCGGAAAGGCGATACATTTACCTATTTAAAAAGGTAATATACTCTATATCTAATGCACACCGTTTTCGATTTAGGGGCACTTTTCTGTAACCTTACCAAGAATATTAGTTTTTTGGTATATCATAACGGGTGGGCCATGAAATTTTTGTTTTGTCATTTTGTAATGACAACAGATGTTATTTTTCTAAATAAATTTGACGTTAGTGATATTTGCACCTAATTTGAATAGCTATGTAGCACAAATATGGCAGAAAATAATTATACAAACACGGTTTTAATTGATTTGTTTATTATCCATGGAGAGTGCAATAAGATTATCAGCAGAACTTCAGCAGAAGATTTAATGAGAAATATCCGAATTTGCCGCAGATGAACAACAGAAAGTTTTTACGAATTCAGAGGAATTTTATAAATTTTGGTTCGTCATTAAGAGAAGTAAGAAATTTACCTAAACCTGTGACATCTGACGAGGTAAATGAAATCAATGTGCTAACATATTTTCATGCAAATTCCCAGTATTCCATACGTTGTGCTGAGCGGGATTTAGCATTGCCATATTCATCCATTCGAAGAATACTGGCAAACCATAAAATGCATAATTACAAATTTACAAGAGTCCAATTTCTCATGCCTCAGGATTATCTACAGAGAATAGAATTTTATGAAATGTTACTTGTACGTATGCAAGAGGACTCCAATTTTTTAAAGAAAATTATATGGACTGATGAATCAAAATTTTCTAGGGAAGGGATTTGCAACACACAAAATCGTCACCATTGGGCCACAGACAACCCCACGTTACTAGAGAGGCTGGCTTTCAAGTCAAATTTAGTTTCAATGTGTTTTGTATGTTAATGGATGACAAAATAAAATATTACATATACGACGAAAATTTAGATATAATTAGAACAATTGTGGTAGACTTCCTTGATATTATGTCAATTGAAAAATATATAACTTGTTGGTATCAACTCGACGGGGCTCCTGCACATTGTACACACGAAATTAGTATGGAGTTGGACCGCTTTTTCGATGATCGTTGAATTAGACGTTTGGGACCGTGGTATTGGCCTCCGAGGTCCCCCTGACCTTACCCCGTTAGATTTTTGTCTTTGGGATACTCTTAAAGATAGAGTTTATAAAATTCCAGTCCACAACAGGGAAGAATTAGAACGTCGAGTGATTCAAGAGATTGAAAACTTGGATCCCGCTGAAATAAGAGCTGCTACAACAAACGTCGTCCATCGTCGTATACAAAAGTGTCTGGAAGTTAACGGTCTACATTTCGAACAATTATAACAATATTATTAAGATTTTTATATTTTTTACTGTTATTGGTATTATTTGTTATTGCTACTTAGACTTTGTTACTGTTGTTGCTGCTTAGTTATTATTTTTTCCGAATACTGACACTGTTATTGTTCTCTTAATGATGAATCAAAATTTATAAAATTCCTCTGATCTGCGGCAAATTCGAATATTTCTCATTAAATCTTCTACAAGTTCTGCTGATAATCTTATTGCACTCTCCATGGATAATAAACAAATCAATTAAAACCGTGTTTGTATCATTATTTTCTGCCATATTTGTGCTACATAGCTATTCAAATTAGGTGCAAATATCACTAACGTCAAATTTATTTAGAAAAATAACATCTGTTGTCATTACAAAATGACGAAACAAAAATTTCATGGCCCACCCGTTATGATATACCAAAAGACTAATATTCTTGGTAAGGTTACAGAAAAGTGCCCATAAATCGAAAACGGTGTGCATTAGATATAAAGTATATTACCTTTTTAAATAGGTAAATGTATCGCCTTTTCGATTCAGTAATAATATATAGGGCATTCCATTTAAAAAAATTGACTTTCGTACATTTTTCTAAGTCACTTGTAGAAAGCGTTCTCTAACTCACCCTGTATGATATTCGAAACATTTGATTAATGGAGGAGATGCCCCCAGGCCTTGCCTAGCCGCAACTAGAAAATTATCTTTTAATTGCTGCGTAGGTATGAGAAAACACGATTTACTGAAAGTCAAATTTTTGGCAATAAATTCAGAAAAGAATTATTATCTCGAAAACGGCTCGAGATAGGTATAGGGAAATATTAATAAAAGTTACTCAGAAAGAGACGACGATCCAAAAAACGCAAAAATATACAGGGTATTCCATTTAAAATAACGAAGATGTTGCCAGTTTTACGTATAAGTGGCAACGCCGCACTTTCGAAAATATTTTAGTTGGAGAGATCATACTCGATTATCTTGGTAACCAAAATTTCAAAGCAATCGGTTGATCCATTCTCCATATACTTCTAATACTCCACCCACCGTGGCTCACCCTGTATAAGTAGTAGATGGTTTTATTCTACAACACAATGTCGGATATAGAAGGGAGTGCCTGTGGCCGTAAGGTTTTATTTTGTTGAATCTTAATAAATTGTTTCATCCATTGTATAGCTGCCGGCCCTGAAAAATGACAAATATATCCGCTGCCTAGTTGTAAATTATTAACTAATATATTTAATAAAGTTGAGAAATATAATTGATTTATTTGGAAACTTTTGAATATTACCAACGTTGTGGGTGACGACTTTCGGGCCCATTTAGACAAAATTAACCAAGTTGATTAGCTACTAAGTACCTACAAAATGTTTTTATAACTTAATGCGATAGGTAATAACAACAAAATTTTCTTTACACTTGTTTATAGTTTTTTAATGTATCACATGATTATTTTTTAAAATAAACTACAAAGATTGGTTTATATATACGAACTCTTTGGTGTAGTATTCCAGTTTCCAGTGAAAAATACAGTGTTCATTTAGTTTCCTTTAAATATCCATTAATCTGCTCTACTATTTTTAATTCACTATTTTTAGTCCCTTTAAAAATCTCAGTTCACAGGGCGGTCCCTCGTATCTGTAATCTATGCCGTAACAAACTGACATTGCCATCTGTGTTCAATTCGTTTAACACTTCTTGTTCTTCGCTTTTTGTCGCTGCCGGTACGTGACAGCAGCAATACCTAAGTTACCGACGTGAATATGGCGAAATTTTTATGTGACAAGTCTGACATTCGTATGGTAAATCGAATTTATGTTTATCGAAACAAGATAATGTGAAACCGCCAAGTATTTCGAAAGCTGTTGATCAGTATAAGTCAGCGTGAAACAAGCTAGTCGTCATTATTTAAATCTCTATTATGCCGTGACAAGTAATCGTACTTATTGGTTTAGCTGTGATCCAGAAGAAATGTTAACATTAACTAGTACTAGTATATCTGCTTAGTTGTACGTTAAGATATAACTATAAATGATATTGCCAGAGATACTACTAAAATGGAATACGAGTTGGAGGTGTTTGAGGTATACGATGATAGTGAACAACAATCTTCCAAGAGACATTTAAAACATACGCGAAAAAAGTGCAAACAGAAACAAAAAGCTACCGTTTTAAACATTGAGAGCACCGAGAATGACATAAGTAGGTCTAAGTCCAGTGTAGTTGGCAGTGATCGCAGGCATTTAAGCCTTCGGGAATCCATTCTTAATGTGTTTAGTAAACTTGTAGTGTGGAGGGACCAGAGAAGGTATCAGACCACTGTTCCTGACAAATTAGACTCGCCTCACACTTCTAAAGACTTCCGAAAAGGCTATATGCCATGTGGTAAGTTGCAGGAAATAGAAGAAAATTTTAATTGTAATAACATTTTAATATATAATCGCATACCAATGTTTAAGCTATTAGACAACTGTTTTTAATACATGTTTGAGGCCTGTTGCCCGAAATATCTGTAAATGTTTCAAATTATTCAAGAATTATTGAGTGAGAATAATATTACTAATAAATTTTTGGGTTATAAGTACCAAGTGTTAGAATGTAAATTAAAAAAATGTTATTTATAAGTAAATTAAAATAATTCGAGAATGTCGTTTTGTTGTAATGTCATATGTTTTCTTGTCTATTTCTTCTGCTACCTAGAGAAATTAGAAAACTAGCTTATAGAAGAAATGTAAACTAATATGTCTCACATTACCAGGATTTATCATCCTTTGCAATATCGTATCAAAGAAAATAGTTTTTTTAACAGAACTATCCAGTTACAATCAAGACAATTGAGGAGATAATCGATTATTTATGTGTCATTTAGCAAGCAATTTTACACTTATAAAACAATTAAATTTAATTATGCTGAAAAGGCCTAGCGAAAATCAGCCTTCAGAGAAAATTAATATGTTATAGGGAGCAATGTTTTTTGATTTTTTATTCTTGTGCGTGCATTTCAAAAAAGCATTTTTTTTTTACTTCTGTTAGGAAGATAGGATTCAAAATAATTAATTATCTAGGTTAAAGCCCAGGGAATATAATTTTTTAATAAAATACCATGGCCTATTCTGTCTAATGCTTTAGGAAAATCTACATAAATAACTTCGACATGTCCACCACCATCTACAATTTCCGCTAATTACTGTGTTATACAATGTAGGTTCGTAGTTGTGAGACAAACCTATGTTTTGCTTTGATGGACTTGCTGATAAAACATGCTATGTAAGACAATTTCGATTACCTTGCCAACATTATTTACAATTGTCATAACGTGGTAACTTTGTCATCATATTTGCTGTCTTTTTTGTGAAATGAACAAATTTTTGACTTATCAGGAAATGTATTCATTTGCAAGTTGAATTGCTTTGTCGGGAAAATCATTACAATTTTGTTTTATTGTTTACAATAAACTTATTCAGGTTTGTTGTTAATTTGTTTGGATTTTTCACTAACATTGTTTGGTTCATTGAATGTGAATACAACCAACTATATATATTCACATTGTATTTTTTTGGAAAATAATATGTGTACAAAAGCTAAATGCATTTACTAACAAACCCAGTTTGGTTCATGCCAAGTTGATAAAATTTCCTATTAAACTTTTTCATTTATTTGTATGATCAAACAGGAAATAATAGGTGGTTCTATATATGTTTGGTTGTGTGTATAATACGATCATCAGAGCCGTTCCTACACACTGTGCTTAATGCTTGTCTAAGCACTTTTGTGCTCGGAAGCACTGTGCTTAAAAGCATTTTTTTAAATCGGTGCCTAGGGCTTTGAGCACTTTGTGAAAGGGGTTAGTGCTTAGTAATCCCGCAAAGTGCTTCGAGCATTTTGTGAAAGGTGTTAGTGCTTAGTAATCCCGCAAAGTGCTCGCGAGCACTCGAAAAGGCTTGTAAGCGCTTTAGTGCTAGGGAGCATTTGAAAGGGCTCGTAAGCACTTTACTGCTCGCAAGCACTAAAATACTTGCAAACACTCCAAAAAGCTCCCAAACACTTTATGACTCGTGAGTACTTTAAAATTTTCTCAAGCAAACAAACATGTCTGCATAAAAGTTGTGAATTCACACCCAATTTAGAAAAAAAATTTTAGACTAAAGAAAATTTATTTAATGACGAAGAAAAAAATATATAATTAATTACATCAAAATTTAATTTATATCACATCTCGTGCAAAACTAATAATTCTTAAGAAAATGCTTTATAATAAATTGTTTTCATTCATTACTTTTTTCAAAATAGTCTCAAATAAATGTTTCTAAATTGGGTGTGTGCCAAGCCAATGATGGTATCCTATTTCATTTTTGCTCTAAAATGGCTGGGATTTTCAAATTCATTCGTACATCATCATCAGTCAGCATATGCAACATTTCATTTCAAAATAAAAAAAATATAGTGCATTCACTAAATTAATAGACATTCTTTTCTCATAATATCTTTCTAAGTTGTTTTTGTTGACCTTTTTTTTTTATAGATAACACATTCAATGAAATTCTAGCCGCAATCAGCAGATACTCCATTATTTAAATTTTTAAAAAGTGCCTAGTGCTCCTGAATTAAAAGCACTTTTTCAGAGTGCTTAGTAATCGCAAGCACTCTACTACATATTAACAGTGCTTAGTGCTCGAAAAATAAAGCTCTGCTCGCGAGCACTTTTTAGCAGTGCTCGCCCAGCTCTGACGATCATACACCATTTTTGGACATTGTGATCTACTTTTGGTTTTTTTGTCCTCGTACTCAACGCAATTTTAATTAATTGTGTAATTGAAAGCTCAAGCGATTTAAAAAAAAAGAGGTCACATGGGCCCACATTGCCATTAAAAAAAAAGATGACGTCACAACTTTGACGAAAGACATCATGAATTCGACAAGAATGTCAAAAGATGCGCAATTTAAAAATAAAATCTACCTGTCTGGGGATTTTTCTTCAAAACGGTCTGTTTACAGAATAATTGATTTATTCCATACTTTAGCAGCATATTGTATGTCTGCCTCAGTGTCTGCATTTTAATTTAAATTTTGAGCCTGGCTAATAATTATTGACTTAATTGGCCACGCGATATATGACGTCCTTTTTAAAAACGTGCCTAACCATATTGTCTAGAATTTAAAATTGCATTGATTTGGCACTATAAGATCTATTAGATATGTTTGACCTTAGGCTTAAATGAGGCTGGTTCAAGGATTTAGTAATACAAACAACTTGATCAATTTTTATTACGTAAGATTTTCTTTTAATTTCATGGGCAGCCACTCTACCCGACAATTTATTGTTGATATACGGTGTATGTTACGGATTGCTTATTATGATGTTTAACGGTCTTGAACACAAGATCTGCTATTTATTACCTGTTCACCATTAAAATATTCATAACTAAAAACTAAACTTTTTCGACATTAATATCAAAAATTTTAATAATTGCTTATACCAGTGGCGGTTCGTGGGGCAAGAGATAGGGAGGTCAATTAGAAAAGTTTACTGTATTACCTACCTTTTAAAGTGATTTAAATTCTAAGTCGATCCTCCGGTCTTTTTGAGATGCAAAGTGGTCTATTATTTTTTTCATTAAAGTCTTTTATCTTTTTTATTAATGACCTTTCTATGGTAAGCATAGCTAAAGAAGATAACCTTTCCTGACCCATGGTATTTCTTAAAAATGCCTTTATTCTTTTTAAAGTGGAAAAACAACGTTCACATTCGACGGTAGTCATAGGGAGAGAGTACACAAGATTTTTAACAGTTTGACACTTTCAGAAAAAGTATTGCACAAATTATTGTTAATAAAAAGCTGTAACAAAGCAACTGCACCTTCACTATTGGAAAAATCTTCTCGGCTATAATACTTCTAATTCAGTATTAAGTTTCAAATGATTTATGACTGGATACTCCGTTTTAACTAATTTAAACATATCTTTAGGAAAGCTCTTTTTATAATCTTTAAATCGATCTGCGTGAAATAACTGAGACACTGCTAAATGATTACTGAAGCCAAACCTGTTTTTGATCTCAGATGTAATTATATCACAAACTTCTAATGAAATTCTCCTTTTTGATTCTTCCGTTTTACATCTCTGGGCAGACTGCATGGATGTCTCCTCCAAATAGTTATTCAAGATTTTGTTTCTGATGTCTTCAATTTTACTATTAAAAACGCCAATACACTTATTCACTGTTATGACATCGATATTACATTTTTGTAATTGATTGAACAATATATCACAATGAGGCATAACTAAATGAAAAAAATTTAACCAGTAAAGAAAATGTTCATTTTGTAAGTACCTAGTTTTTTAAACCAATAGCTTGGTTTAGAGTGTTGTTCTCTGATTCTTTATCAATGATTTTTTCTAAACAATCTAATAATTCTGTTCGATAGGTATAAACAGTCTCTATGCACTTTGTATTAAAATTCCATCGTGTTGGAGCCGCTTTAGGTAATCTCACCTTAACAACATTACCTAACACGGCTGTTCTTTTTGGCGATTTTCCAAAGAGTGAAGAAAAGCTATGTAAATTAGCAAAAAAAATTTTAAGCTTTTATCCTGACTTGATGCTTTTTGTAAAATTAAATTTAGTTTGATGAGCATAACAATGAATAAAATTTGCTGAAGGATAACTTTTTTAATTTTGGCTTGTACACCTCCAAAAGCACCACTCATCACTGATGCTCCATCGTAACTTTGTGCTATCAATTTTGCAGGACTTTTATTAATTTTGGACACAAGGAATCTGTTGTAAACAATGTACAGTTTCAAATTTATTTGCAACATAAAAAACCTCTGCTTCTTTGATCCCGTTAACGCCTTCAAAGAAGCTGAATGAATGAATGCACTCAAATCAATAAAATGGACCAAAACGATAAGAGACAAATGTAAACGTGAGATTTTTCGAATTGGTTTAGTAGATACGACCAACCAAAATTTCCGAAATCACTAATTTGTAATTACGTCAACTTTTTCAAATGGCAACATCTTTTAGACTCACAGTAGTTAAATACTAATTTTCACGACAAATCTAAAATTCGTGCTCTGGTGGATAATAATTAAAATATCGAGAAAATACGCATATCAAGTAAATATGCCGTGGAAATTGAATAAAACTAGATTCAAAACATTCATTTTGTACACAAAACGCTGCAAATAATAAAAGTGTGCTGTGGAAACAAAAAGAAGTTTGACTTAATAATACGTGTGTATTGTTAACTTAATAAGTTTGCTCTTTATCGCTAAATTTGTTGTTGTTTGTGGTTTTTTAATTATTATTGTTACTGTTTAACATGTATTCCAGGGATGAAAAAGTGGACATGTTATTAATTTTTGGAGAATGCCACAAATATTCGAGAAATGCCGCAGAATTGTATGCCCAGAGGTATCCGAACAGACATCACCCATATTTTCAATATTTTCCAATTGTGGAGAAACAAATCGGGAAAGGAATAAATGGATCGGGATACCTTTGCTTATAAATTCTATTAGCAAGCAAATAATTTCTGTCTAACTCGCCCATAATAAAAGTCATGCCAACAAGTTGCGCTTTATTAAAATTCATTTTGTAAAACTCGAAATATTTTAAATTTAATACAAATGATAACTGACGACCGATAAGTGCGATAAATGTTTCTTTGTACAAGACAATTTATACTAAACTAAGGTTTTATTGCTTGTCGAATAACGAAAACAGCAAAAAAAAATACAAAAAAAAAACTAGTCTACAAAGAGGCCTCAAAAATGTACATATCGTTTCATATAAAAAAGGCACTTGTTCCTGTAATTTCGTCATTGCTCGCCCTGTATATTCAAGAATAATTTCTGATTATAGACTTTTTTATCTAGTTTACTTTCTAGCCATCGTAGAACTCGAGATATCGAAGTCCGACGCACTAATGCCCCACCTTGTATGACTTTCTCCTCGTACCTATGCTATAAAAAATCTCGATAAAAATATTCTGAAAATAACCACAGTTGGCAGAGAGCCAACAAGTTGTCTTAAGAATATGATGTAATTGAATGGCATCAATTCCTATCGAGGTAATTATTAACATTATTACTTTGCTTTCCAACAAGATAAGAACCAGATGAACGTATTTTGTAGCACTTAATAGTGAGTTATTTTTGAAGCAGGAGCGTTATTTTTAGTTAGATATGTTTTTATGTTACCAAAAACCATCAATCAATTACTAAGTATATGAATTGCATTTATTTCTGTTTGTAATAAGAAAGAAAATAATATTTCAACAAAACAGCAGGATAAACTAGAATAAACAGGAAAAAAGATTTTATTTTCACTCTAAATTTGCCCTTTTCTTATGGCGAGTAAATACACGGATAGAGTAAAGCCTTGGACATTTAGAATCTAAAATTCATAACAAATATAACACTTCCCACGAACACCGAACACTGCATTTGACAAAACGTTTCGCCAAGCAAACTGTCATCATCAGATGTTTAAAACTAGACAAAGGGAGTAGCCTATACATACCAAAATTAGTGTTCAGTGAACCATGACCCCACAAACCAATCAAGCAGACTATATCAATACTTTTACATTTTGTTATTTCTAAGCTTTCAAATGCGTCTAGTTAGGTATACATAATGAAAAAAGCGATTTTTTTAATTTTGGGAAAGTACCCAGAGGGAACTTCTCCAGCAAACATTTTCCATAAAATTAGTTATAACTAAAGCTGGCCGAGGTCACCTGGCCGACAGAGCCGTCATATGACTCATATGTTTACATCATATCATAATACTTGAATAAGTACAATAAATGGAAATAAATTTTAACAATAATGTTACATTTTATAAAAATTTGTATAAAACACCCTTTTAAGCAGATTTATGAAATAGTTTGGTTGTCGCCATCACAAAGTGGGGAAGATCTATAGTATAATAGCATCAGGTATGTTTCTACAGCTGTCTCCGTCAGCGATGTTCGCTTTGGTGAAAAAATATGTTTGTATTTTGAAAATGACCGTTCGACATC
Source organism: Rhamnusium bicolor (assembly GCA_029963845.1). Taxonomy (NCBI): domain Eukaryota; kingdom Metazoa; phylum Arthropoda; class Insecta; order Coleoptera; family Cerambycidae; genus Rhamnusium; species Rhamnusium bicolor. The sequence continues at coordinate 63,718 of JANEYF010001913.1, forward strand.
TACGGATGTAATACAGGCATAAGTAAAACAATCTGTGAACTCGCTTAACGAAGTTGTAGATGCACCATCACAAATTTGTCTTTGTCTTTGCTAAAATCACGATCTTTCTGTAATACACTCTCGAATTTTTCACTAACGCGATTATTTTTTGCGTCATTTATAGCCTGTAGCTGTGTATTTACGTCGTACACTATTTGCAGCGATTCCACTTACGACAACGAACTATTTTGCAATATTTCTATTGCATCGTGTAGTCCTCTATAATTGTTATTAATAGTTTTTAAATCTGTTTCAAGGGAAACGTCTTGAAAGCTTGTCTGGCTTTCCCTAATAGCTACAGCCTCGTTAGGGTTGAACTGTAGTATCACAGCTTTTATTTGTTGAAAATATTGAGCATAATAAAAAACCGCTTTCAACCACGTTCCCCAACGTGTAAGAATCGGCTCTGGTGGTTCAGGGATACCAGGACACTGTCTGTGAAATGCTCGAAGCCGTTTAGGAGATTTGAGAAATACTTTTTTAACACGCTTTTATTAGCTTCACTTGTATGTTTGCTTGTTTGTTTGTATGTTTGTTTGTAACCGACTCTTTGGACTCGATTTTAACCCACTTTAAACGGACAGATTTAATTGAAACTTTGTACACTTATTAAGAACCGGTAACAATACAATAATTTGATAAGTTTATATCATTATCCTGTTCAGGATCGCCAATCCTTTCCTCACGTATCCCTGCGTGAAAGCAAAGGCTTAATATGTCAGTAGATTCCATAATTGTTAATTAGCCCGGTGGTCGAGTGGGTTAAGGCACTCGACGCGAAACGACAGACTCATCCGGCGTGAGTTCGAACCTCACGGCTGAAATAAAAATTTTTTTTTTTCAGAAATATCTGTTGGATCGTAATATGTTATAATATCAGCATCAATAAGCAATATAAATATAGTTTAAAACAACTAAAAAACACGCTTTCATAGCACATCAAACTAAAAAGTTAAAAATAAATATAGTTTAAAAAAACTAAAAAACACGCTTTTAAAGCACATCAAACTAAAAGTGAAAAATAATTATTAATATAAACTGAAAATAATAATGAACGAAAAATACTAGTATTATTGTGAAAAAAGCGTGGGGTGCTCGATATACGAAAAATATTGCACAAAGCACCCCACGCTTTTTTCACAATAATACTAGTATTTTTCGTTCATTATTATTTTCAGTTTATATTAATAATTATTTTTCACTTTTTAGTTTGATGTGCTTTAAAAGCGTGTTTTTTAGTTTTTTTAAACTATATTTATTTGTATCTATTAATGCATCTACCTCTGGAAAACATTTTCGAATCGTTTCTGCCACAAGATGTAACGCATGCACTTTACACGTAACATGTAAAAACCTACAATTGTCTCTTTGAAGAGAACGGCCTACCACGCGCATTGTCGCGGCACCATCAGTCACAAACATCAATACTTGACTTGTTGAAAGTTCAAATTTTTCGAATGTCTCCAACACCACACGCGAAATTATTTCGCCAGTACACTTGCTAGCTAGTAAAAGTGGAAATGTTGGTTTAAGGGGGTCCAGTACACGTACTATAATATTTAAAGTAGAATTTTTTTTACAATCTGTCGTCTCGTCAATACATAACCAGAGCCGTGTATTTTTTAATCCACATTTAATCCTATTTACAATGTCTTCACGAACAGCTGGAATATATCTACGTAACGATGTACGACTTGGTAAGTTCACCTGGGGATTGTATTTATTCCAAAACTCCCGAAATGGTTGTTTATCCACTATGTGTAGCGGAATATTACAGGCTATTAACATTAACAATAAATCAAACATAAACTGAGTTGTCAAAGCCTTGCCATTTTTTTTATTTTGATGTTGCACGGTATTGATATGACGACGACAATCTGTTTTGTGCCAGTACATTAAGTCTTGATTGCAAACTTTACAAATTATTTTGCATCCGTCATAGAATAAATCCGGAAATTCACCGATAAATTTATTCACTGTGTCCGCGTACGGTCGTTTTTTACCCTTTGGCGCGTTTGACATTATGTATAATTTATAGGTACAACCTCACGCATTAACCTTTCAAATAAGATTGCAGCGTAAATCACTTCTAAATCGGCACGTGTGACGCCAGCGCAAGACCGTGTACTCCAGCCACCTCGGCCAGCTTTAGTTATGACTCGAGATGGTAGAAGACGAATATACGCATTGAGGTAGTTATGATGTAAAATTGACTGAAAAAATACACTTCCCATGGAAATTTACCTATTGGTTAGACTTTATATTTAAATTTACGTAACTAATACCAATAAATCTATCTCATACACTAATTTGCCTAAAAGTACTTTTAACTAAAGTAACAAGGAGAAAACAACTAAAAAAATCCACCAAGAATTACCTTAAAGGTAAATTTCTATTAAAGTCGAAATAGGTAGCGCAAGACGCCATATTCTTTTCCCACAGTTGTAGTACGATTTGAAATTGAAATTTTCAAAAGAAATTTGTATGGAAACGAACTGATGAAAAGGTTAAAAAGAATACATAATTTTACTTGCCAAGTCATATTCAACAAGTATAACATACTTTTGGCTCAAACTATAATTATAATTACCAAATAAGTCCAAACAAACTATGTTAACTACAAGGAAGGTTTATATGTAATTTAACTAAATTTCGACGTCGTCTTATTCTCCACTTCGTCGATTCCACGTCACGTCAACGTAAATTTTACTTAATATGTTTAATTCCAATTTTGCGACTAAATTCATTATACATAATTTCGGTATTCTCGCCGTCAAATTAAACCAAAATGTTCACTTGGTTGTAGCAATAACAGAACCAAAGATACAGCCTGGTCAAAATCACTACCAAATGTCATTTTTTGGTTAACCTCGAAATGTGTAATTATCTGTATTTCAGGAAGTGATTTTGGTTTATTAAAAAATTTCGTTTGATTTAAATTAGGCCAACCGTAAAGCCAACCCTGTAAAAATACAGAATTTCGTAAGAAACAATAAAAAAATCCGTCTCGGTAGGTGCATCACAATAGTACTTTCTCATGATTATTCAATTTAAAATGAGAAAAAATAATCATTTTCATTAAAAATGTTAATTATTTCATTTATACCTTAATTTGTTGATACTTTTTATTGGGCGATTTGAGTTCTATTATTTGTCAAAAATATAATGACGAGATATCCTAACGAATAATGTATTGACATGATATTTGTATTGAGGCAAATTTCCACCCAGAAACCAGTCAAACTTTTTGTTTTATTTAATTGCCAAAGAAAAAACATGATAAGAAAACCATTTTAACACGCTTTTATTAGCTTCACTTGTATGTTTGTTTGTTTGTTTGTTTGTTTATTTGTTTGTTTGTTTGTTTGTTTGTAACCGACTCTTTGGACTCGATTTTGACCCACTTTATACGGACAGATTTAATTGAAACTTTGTACACTTACGAAGAACCGGTAACAATACAATAATTTGATAAGTTTATATCATTATCCTGATCAGGATCGCCAGTCCTTTCCTCACGTATCCTCTGCGTGAGAGCAAGAGGCTTAATATTGTAAGTATATTCCGTGATTCTCAGTTCGGTCGTTGGCCGAGCGGGCAAGTCTTAGTTGACGCAAAACGACGGACTCCTCGGGTGTGAGTTCAAATCCCATGGCTGAAATAAAAAAATATTTTTTTTTTTCAGAAATATCTGTTGGGTCGTAATATATTATAATATCAGCATCAA